>OZ010572.1:52878419-52945919 GCA_963932145.1 Acanthosepion lycidas | reverse complement strand
GATATCAATCCACACTGAAGAGCTGTGATACAGCGAAACAGTCTGTCTGTGGATGAGTATATATATATATATATATATATATATATATATATATATATGTATATATATATATCCTGGAGTGTTTGAATGAGCCGTTTTCTCAGCATCTTTAGTAATAGATTGTATACATGGGTTCCAGACCCAGAGTAATCCTAATAGTATGGAGCTTCGTTGACTGTGCAACCGTTCATTTTGACTGGAGTAAACTCAGGGTCTTATTGATGGTGATATAATAATACTAGCTTGGTTTCAGGGCCACTGAAAGCCATTGAGCAGTTCGAGCTAGGTCAGAGGAAAGATCAGTTGCAAGGCTCAGAACATTTTGATTTTTGGAGGTGCTTTCATAAACTGTAGTATCAACTGCATAGATCTTTACTGAGAATGTTTCGTGACAGATTGTTAATTAAAAGTAAAATAGGACCGTGGAGAGAACCCCGGAGGACATTTGCTTTGGCCTCATAGGCTTCCGAAGACTGGCCATTCACAACGAACATCATGGACCAACTTAAGTGAAAGGATTGCTAATTGCGTAGACTCTTCCGAAGGTGCCATAGCGAGTTTGTGTCACAACCAGAGGAGGAAAATACATACTATTTGTCCCTCAAAAAGTTGTTTCTGGTGAGATGAACGACAGGGATGAACGCTCAGCGGCATTCCTGAAAACAGGAAAAAAAAAAAAAAAAAAAAAACAGCTAACAATTTCCAGAAACTTAAGAAACATTTCTCTTTGTAACAGGGGTTAAACAACTTTGTCAAAAGTAGAGATAATTCAGGGCCAAGGTTCTTAAATACAACAACAGGGACTTTTTCTGGACCAGTAGTCTTTGTAGAGTCAAAGTTTTTGATGAGTCTGGAAACTTCCTGAGCCGAGATAATGAGACCACAAAGCTTGTGCACCGTGAAAGGGGGTAAGTCAGGTAGGGAACGACTCTGGTCGTCTAGCGTAGAGTTTGAGGCAAAATTAATTGCAAAGAGCTTAGCCTTGTTTGATGAAGATGAAACAACTTCAGTGACGTTAATGACAGATGATCTACTCTGCTATTTAACCGATAGGTGGATTTTGTAAGAACGAAGTTTAATTGAACTGAGTATTGATGCCTGGAAGTCGAGGTTTTTAAGTTGAGACGAAAATTTAAACAAACTGATAATGCACAATCATCTGCAGTAGTTAAAAATTACCCTTTGGCATTCGATAAGACAAGATATTTCATTTCCATACAATTCTGATAGCAGTTTTTAATTTAATTTCTGATGCAGTTTTTAGAAAATATATAATTTCGCAAGAAACGTGTAGTAATAAAAACCATAAACTAATCTATTTAACTGACATTCTTAAATATGGGAAAGGCGCCGTCTAAAGTTATGTTTGCACACTCGTTGTGATCGTTTTAAAAACATTGACATTTGACTGAACGCAGTCGACTTTTGCTGCTAGTTATTCGTTTCGTCAGTTCACCTAAGGGGTAAAGCCAAATTACAAATTTCATGGCAGACAAACAACCGTTACAAACTCTGGAAGTTTGATTCAATCACTTCCGTCAAGAAATGGCTGTTTTCTTCCAACCCCCCACATAGCTATTTAAATATATTTGTTTTTATAATATATTTTCTTAATATGGGATTTCTTTAAAAAAAAATAAAAATTCCCGTACAAATATGTAAAAACACACTAACACAATACTGTGAAGACTAAAATTAACAGCTTCTTTTATATAAAACAAATTACTGAAATTTTCCCCACTATCATCTGATTCATATCTAAAGTAAATGAATAAAAATAATACAAAAAGAAACAAGTTCTAATCCGCTAAAAGCTTTAATCTTTCGAATTCAAATCGACACTGAGAGCAAATTCATAATCTTTTAGATGTAGAAAGATAGGTAAAAAAGGAAACAAAATAAAAAAAAATAAAGGAACTTATCAAGCAAAACACCGGCAACTTCCGGCCAGCTGCTTAGCGATAAATCAAACACTTTCTTTAGATGACATGTGTGTCTCAATGGTTAGAACTTCTAAATTCTATATTAGGAAGTTTAAGGTTCTATGTTCAATATTTTACCAATGACATTCTTTGAAACGTATTAAACTTACAGGAGGAGAAATATAATCTAAAACAATACCAAAGAGTTCTATTTTTAACAGTGAAATATCGAAAATCGATATCTTCTGTGTAACACTGAAATCATCATAAATCCTAATTATTGATTGAAAAGGCTTCAAGTTAATTTTCACAAGATTAAAATTAAAAGTTTGAACAGGCGACTGATTTCAGTCGAGAATAGATTTATTTAAAAAAACATTCTATTTTAGTTATATTCATCCTTTTAGTTTGAGTTTATTAGCATCCCTCGAATATAAAACCTGGCATGAAAGAGTGAGCACTGGAAAAACTTTATGGAAAGAAAACTACGAGGAATTGGTATGAACATCACCCAGACCCGGTTACAGACGTAGGACCTGTAACAATTTTATGGAACTTTACAATACAGACGGACAGAATAATCAAAGCTAATCGCCCAGACATAGTGATCAAAGACCACAAAACAGAACGTACTTTCTTATTGACATGGTAGTTCCTTCAAACTGTAATGTAGATTTGAAGATCTTCAAAAAACTATCAATATACAAGGATCTTAAAGTTGAAAACTAAAAAACGTGGTACACAATGGTATCAGTAATTCCAGTTGTGGTTGGAGCGCTGGGTTTGATTTGAAATGGTCCTGATACACTCATTGGAGGGAACCCCGGTAGCAAGAAATACAAGAAAATGTTCTCACAAGTATAGCTCCCACTCTACGATGGGCGTTATCTGTGTAAAATGTGTGTGTTTTTAGGTTATTTTATCTCTATCTTTATTTTGTTTTTGACACAGATGCAGTGGAAAATGTTATGATCTCATTTCTGAACCTAGGTCTCTGGTTGGGACATTTCTTCTTTGTAATTTTTTGGTTGGATTTCGATTCAGTATGTAAGTAAAATGCTAAACTGTATCCTTACTTTGTGTCCGTCTTTATGTTAGCAGATCTTTTTTGTTAGTTCATAAAGTACATAATTTTATAATATGAAAGCCTAAAAGGATGAAGAAAGATTAACTTTTCATTTTATTTTTTTGCAAGTAGGAACTGAGATTGAGTTACCAAAATTTTATTAGGTTGGTGCAAAAATAATATCGTTTTTTGACGTTAAAAACTACGTCAAAAAACGATATTATTTTTGCACCAACCTAATAACATGTATTATTAAATCGATAAAAGATTTTGTTTAGGCTTCTGTGCTTTAAAATTACGCACATAATTTCATAAAAATGGATACGAAACACAGGTCCAGTTAAGCAGTGCATTTACATTGTGGATTAAACATTTCGGGTCATAATATCATTCATAAAATCAGATTCCAGTTTGCCATTTTACATACATTTTGAGGTCATTTATGCCAGCTAAGCAATTTAAAACATTCATTTTCTCGATACTGCGATATTTATTAAAGAAATGAATGAAACATTATCATGAAGAACAAACTAAATGAAAAATACATTTTTTCTACTAATAATACATATTATAAAAGAAGTGCTGGTTTTCTGTCCGTCACGCATATGTGCTTATGTATATGCGTAGGTCTATTGTGCGTGAGTGTCTTACATGTGCCAAGTATACACAAGTATGCGCATGTACTCATAAACACACAATTTGACTAATGTTGAAATAAGACATTGGAATATTACATTTCCCTCCCACACAGTCTGTATAACCTCTACCCTGGTCTGAGCAACAAAAATAACGTATTTTGAAACAAGAAAAAAGTTTAAACCCTAATAAAATCAGATAATTATGAGATTTTATTAAATTTTTCGGAAATTATTCGGATAATAAATAGAAATATTTTCTTTTTAATTTTGTAGAAATATTTTTAGAGTGTCATTGAATTAAAATATTCATGTGTACATGCAAACGTGCATACGCACAATTTGAATTCAGTTGAAATGAATATCTGTGTCACGATTACGAATTTTCCTTTCTGTTTGGCAACAACCCTTGGTTAACAGGCAAACCGAAATGTGCGATCCTTTGAAGCCATTTTATCGACTCTTGTGTTTAAGCTGAATATATTTTCTAGTAGCATTTCAAATGGCAAAAACAACTTAGATTTTAAATTTGCCTACACTTGCCGTCAACGACGTGACAGGTATCTAACCAGTATATATTAACTAAACTTAATCTTAATAAGTCAATCAATAAAGCACTTTTTTTTTAATTTAGAAAAAATTAAATTTGAATCTTTTTTTACCAATTTTAAAACAATAGAGTTATCAAAAAAGAATGAACCGATTTCATCACGGATTGCTTCAGTTCTCAAACATCGTCATGGAATGAGTCAGTGACCATTTGAAAGAGGAGTTTCCTAAGTTTTGAATGGCTGCCACAGGGGGCGCTGTAGTGCGTCGTATCTCTGGGACCGTTCAGTTGTTTGTTTACCCCCGGAATGGCAAGTCCTCAGCAAAAGGCATTCAACGTTCTCGAGTTCGTAAAAACAAATACGGTTGTCACGATGCAGCGTGCTTTTCGAAAGCAATTCGACATTAATCCGCCCTCTCCTAAGAACATTCGACGATGGTTTAAACAGTTTCAAGGGAGTGGGTGTCTGTGTAAAGGGAAAAAAAAGTTCAGGACGACCACGAATTTCGGAGGAACAAGTGGCGAGAATCCGTGCTTCGTTTGAGGGGAGTCCACGGATGTCCACAAATTGAGCTAGCCGTGATCTCTCAATCCACTATGTGGCGTGTGCTAAGAAGGCGTCTACATTTGAAACCTTACAGACTACGCCTCGTTCAGGCACTTTTCAAGACCTTGTTCTGCGAGATCCCCAGATTTCACCGTGTGTGATTTTTTCTTGTGTGGATACGTAAAAGATCGCGTTTATGTTCCACCGCTACCCACAAACCTCGATGACATTAAACATCGAATAACAACAGCGATCAATTCAGTGGATCGCGATATGGTGATACGCGTCTGGGAGGAATTCTATTTATCGCATTGATGTTGCCGTGCTGCAGGTGTTGGCCACATTGAACACTTGGAAGACAGGAAATAAAAGTAGTTTGTGAGTAGAATACTTGTGATTTGGATGGAGTTTTCTATTGCTTTTCATCATTAATATATAGCGTAATGAAATCGATTTATACTTTTTAAATAATCCTGTATGTCGTTTGCTTCATGTATTAGAAAACACATCTGATAAAAAATTTAAATACAGTTTTGAAGATTTTTTTAAAGCTAATAAGTAATGACAGAAGCACCAACTGGTGTTAACGAAACACGCCTAAAATTAACCAGATTTAGTGGCGAATATATATTTTGAATTAAAATTGAAGAATAATATCGTATCGATTCTCATATTCGTCTATTCTGTATTCTACTGGATCAAAGAGCAAAAACGAAATATTGCAATTAGTTTTTCAAATATCCTCATATTATTATTATTATTATTTTATTGACAGGGCGTATTTTCCACCTAAGCAACTACCGTTGCCAAAGGAAATAAATATACTTGACGAAGACTTTTTAAAAAATTGCTTTCTTCTTTCTTTTTAACGAATATTACTTCATTGTTCCAAGTATTTTTTCTTTTAAATGTCTTTGTGTCTCCTTTTTCCAAATGTCTCCTTGTTCCTTCTAAAAATTCTTTTTTTTTTTAACAAAGTCCTTTTCTTCCATCTTTTAAGCGTTCTATTTTCTAAACATGTTTTTCTTACTTCTTCCAGACGTAACATTTATCATTCTTTCAAGCATGCCTGTCATCATCATAAACATCTCCTTTTCCTTCTAAAAGTTCTTTTTCGTCTTTTTTTTCTTACCAAAGTTATTTTCTTCCATCTTCCAAACGTCCAGTTTTTTTTATATTCTAAACTTGCAACTTCCAGGCGTAACTTAGTTGATTCTTTCAAACATGCCTTTCGCCATCATCATAAACGTCTTTTTTCCTTCTTGCATGCGATCCTTTTTCCTTTCTTCTAAGCGTCCATTTTTTTTACTTGCTCAACGTCTATTTCTTTAAAACGTTTTTTTTCTTCTTCCAACATGCCTTTCTTTATTCTACCAGTCGCCACTTTTCTTTCTTCCTTCTTTCAAAAATCCTTCTCTCTCTTCTTGTATATTTTTAATTTCTTCCAAATGTTTTCTAAATGACTCTTTCTTTCCAAACATGCCTTTTTTCAAACATTTTTCCTTCTTTTTCCATTCGTTCATTTCTTCATTATTTTAGACATCTCCTTCATTCTTCCATATGTTCTCCTTTCACTTTTCCAAGCATTCCTTTATTCCTTCTAAATTTTCCTTTTTAATATTCCTTTCCTATTTAAAATTTTACAAACGTCCGTTTTGTTGTTATTGCAAAACTTCTTTCCCAGTATTTCTTTCTTAATTCTTAAAATCATCATTGCCGCTAAGATATTCTCTTTCTTCTTTCGAACATTCCTTTTTCCTTATACTCAATGTCTTTTCTTTTCTTTTCTTCTTCCAAAAAAAACAAAAAAACAACAACTTTTTCTTTCCAAATATCCCTTCTTGCTATCATCGTTTTCTTCATTCTTCTAAGTGCATTTTTATTCTTTTTTGCAAATGTAATTTTCTTCCTCCTTACAAAGGTCCCTTTCTTTTCCTTTGGAAATATCGCTTTCTTCCATCTTCAAAATGTTACTTTTTTTATTTACCCTTACAAGCGTTACTTTCTTCATTCTTCAAAGCGTCCCTTTCTTCATTATTCCAAACGTCCATTTTGACTTCTTACAAAGGTTCTTTTTTCCTACTTCCATTTCATCTTCTTCCAAGTGTTTGTTTCTGTCTTCTCTGTTTTAACTCTTCATTCCACTCTCTTACGTTCCTTTTCTATCTACCTCCCCCGTTCTTTCGCCAAAATTATTTCTGTTTTTCTTTATCTTTTCCATTAATGGTCCTTTGAACATTTTTGGATCTTTCTTTAAACCACCCGTTCTTTGTTTCTTTTTTCTTCTATGTTTTATTTTTTTTCCTTCTTATTGCGTTATCTCTTTCTCCTTTCCTTCTGTTTCTTCTCTTCTAATCCTTACATGCTTTCATCAGAAATTTCCTTTTTATTTCTGCCTTTCTTACCATTTTCTTTCTTTACTTCCCTCTCCCTCTTTCATTATTTCTGTCATTAGCTTTCTTCTTTTGCCCTTTTTATTCTTTGCTTTGTTTCGTCTTCTTTACTTTCGTTTTGGTTTTCTTTTTAGATTGTTTTACTCATTTTCGTTCTTTAAAGAAAAAACAAAAAAAATACTCTTTTCTACTTTCATCCTCTCGAATCTTGTTTCTTATCACCCACTCCTTCTTTGATATCTTCATTCCTTCCTTCATTCATTCCTTCTTTCTTTCTTTCTTTCTTTCTTTCTTTCTTTCTTTCTTTCTTTCTTCCCTCCTCCCCCAACGTTTCTTTTTCTACTTCCCACGTCCTTTTCATTCCTTCTGAGCCAACAATTTACAGAGGGTTGGGAGTTTGTCGGCTTAGGAATTTTAATAACGCTTCTATTTAAAGCATTATTAAGATGACGGAGAATGTTGCACGGCGGGATGCTAACGCTAGATTTATGATAAGCAATTGACGACTAGCAAAATGACAGCAATTAAGCCATGTGACTTACTCAGCACATATCTACACTTAGGTACGACGTGTGTGGCGGCAATCAGAGTTCCACTTACGGGGTGCCTTATTATTTTGTTATTTGTACTCTTGTTGCTGTTCTAGTTGTTAAGTTTCTTGTTTTTATCATCCTCATTAATATTTTAAATACTGAGAAGTCATTTATTTCCAATATAACTATCCATTTAGGGAATTCAATTTTATATTGGATTATAGTGAGAAAGACGTATGCAGCCTCTGTTTGAATCTTATCTTCCCCCCTGTCCTAAGACTAATAATGGCAATGGTAATATCAAACGTTTCCTTATAATGAAACATTCATCGTTTATTGACCAAGCAGCCAGTGCTACCTTCAGTTATAATTTATAACATCTTTCTATTAAAGAATTTTTCAGGAAAATAGCTTATTCATCTTCAGTTACTGTTATTGTCCTTTCCAGTATTGATGAGTGAGGTGGTTTCCTTCCTAACCTTTTGTTCGAAGTAGCGTGGAACCTCAACATCTTTATATCATTATTTTCCCCTCGAGTTACGGGTGTTATCTATTTTAGCTGTTGCTGTTGTTGAAAGTCCCGAAGTGATGTGATTTCTGTTATTTAGCACTGTTCTTTGTGATTCTGTAGCGAGGTTTCAAGAACGATGGTCCTCGCTAAGACGTGTTCAGGTTTCATTCACGTGAAGTTCGTTCTTAACTTTTGATCTGAGAAAATGGTTTTATACAGCTGACAGTTTAGATATTTCTCAACGTGTTTGACGCCATGCATGCCATCGATATGAAAGCCTCTATCTAATGAGGTTATTTAAGAACAAGACCCGAGCTTTTAGGTTTTTGTTCTTCAACAAACTTACAGTGTTGGGCAAAAATGCCCCCCTTAGCGCAACCTCTTCTATGTCCGATTTCCTTATCGCCTCTACTAAATTTGTTATAACTGATACATAGACCAAGGTATTTGACGTATCCTGAATTTTTATGATGGATTCATTGTAAGTGTCATCACTGCTTTCATTCCAATCCCAGATCATAGTTTCTGTTTTGCAAAGCTTTATTGTTGGAACACTTAGTAGAGGAAATGAATTTTTGTTCATGATCATTCTTATTCAAGCTATGAATACCTATGTCATCAGCAGAACACCCCTCATAATTAGTACATTGGCCTCGGGAGGCAAGAATGCTGTTTTCTATTAGTAGATTAGTTTGGGATGTGGTATATAATGGTTAAATGATCAGTACTTATCTCTTTAAATTTGTGCTTGTATTAAGGCTAATATGACTGCTAATAGGACTGTGTGAAATCACGCCCTTTTCAACAATTAGCCATGAAAAATTCATTGTATTGTGATGTATATTCATTTCTTTCCGGGTCCCGACCAGAGACCTAAGGTTAGAAATGGCATCTTGACATTTTCCAGTGAGCAGTTTTGAAAAAAAAACCCCAAAACAACGCATATATTTTACATAGATAAAGGCCTTCGTAAAGTACCTGTGAGTACAATCTTTAAGGCATGGGCTACCAGAGACTCCTTCAATGAGTCTATTGAAATCTTTTCCAATCAATCCGAGGGCTCCAACTACAACTGGAATCATTAGTGTCCTCATGCGCCACATTTTTGTGATTTCGATTTCAAGGTCCTTGTATTTTGATAGTTTTTTTGAAGATCTTCCAACATACATGACAGTCTGCAGGGACTTCTATGTCAATGTCTTTGCGGTCTCTAATCACAATGTCAGGGCGATTAGCTTTGATTGTTTTCTCTGTGTGTATTGTCAGGTCTCATAAAATTGCTACAGGTCCTGTCTCCGTAACCAGATCTGGGTGGTGTTCATACAAATTTCTTGCAGTATCCTTTCTCTAGAAGTTGCAGATTTTCCACTATTAGCGCACTCTGTCGTGCCGTGTTTTATATTCAGTAGGTGCCAATATAGTGCAACCTGATACAAAATGGTCAATTGTTTCTGGATATTTATCACAGAATCTGCATCTTTTGTCTAATATAATTTTTCAGTATGTATGCTTGGTAATTTCTAGTTAGCAAATATTGGTCCTGCGCAGCAAGAATAAAACCTTCAGTTTCAGCTTTTAACCCTGCACTACGTAACAATTGATGGGTACAGGATTTGTCGACATCAGCTTTATTATTATTTCTTTCGTTTTCAACCGGGGATTTACATTATCGGTGTACTTCATCAAGTCATACGACCATCGAAAGAGAGCATCGTTCGTTGAATATTTGAAGTGCTAAGCAGCCCAGACTTCCAAAGCGGTGGAATATTAAGCTTTATTCCGATTTTCTTTATGTAGAACTTTAAGTTCGCTGGGATAGACTCCAATACCCAAATGATAACTCAGACAATAGTGGTCTAAACGTCCTATATTTCGGCAACTTCAGTCGTCGGTATATTACTTATCATTTTATTTTTTACTTTGATATTATGGTCACCAGGTACACGTCAATGAGGAGAGTGGGGTGTCTTTGTCAACTAGATTTGATATCTAGTTTGGTGGCCTCTAGGACTTTTTGGATGTGGAAATCTCAGAAGACATTGACTCGGTCGTTTTCGGTCACCTTCGGACAGTAGCATTTCTCGTCGTCTCAAGTCCCTACATTCCACATAGGCATCAATGCAGATGAGATGCCACTTTATCATGGCACTGGTATTATTATTATTATTGATATTTATTAAATTTAGGTTTTAGTCTGATAGAATATTAAATACCGCAAGGACAGAGGTAAGAATCTTCTTTCATCTTCCAGTCGGGAAGGGCCTACCCGCCTTGAAAAATCAACATTCGGCAGACTGCTTTTTACTAGGTTTGAACTGAGGCTGCAGCTATCTAACTTACAAAGTAGGCCATTGAGTTGTGGTAATTAGAACTCCTTTGATACGGTAAATTTCTAAAGTACTAAATTGAAACCAGTCGAGAACGAAAAGTAGAACGCCGCCATTATAATTCAAATGCGGGATGAGCCGTTTTGGCGATAATTTCATTATCAATGATTATTAATATTATTTAACTAGTATTTCTTTCATTTTAATTTCCTATACTTTTTATTTCAAATCCAAGATCGTCATTATACGATCGTTATTATGTTGCACAAATTGAAAATAGAGAATAAACCTCCGGCAAATCTCAAACTCACATCCATTGTCACTGGTGACATTGTCACGGTGGAAGGTTTAGTTAACTCTTGATGGCTGTACATCGTCGCCGAATCAGTAAAGTCGTTGTCGCCGAAAGGCACAGTCTCAACGATAAAGGATGCGTGTTCGAGTCTTACTGGAGGTTTGTTTATTATTTCCAATCTGCGTTAACGATTGTAAAATGACAATCTAGAAGATGCCATAAAAAGTACCAGAAACTAAGATCAAAGAAATACGAGTCAAAGATTAATAATCATTCATCATCTAAGAAATTAAAATACAATTTCATTAACAGCTGATATTAATCAAAATGTTCGTGTTTAGTTGTAGGCTCTAGATTTTTGCTTTATTATATTCACCTTTAAACGAAATTGAATTACTTCTTGTTAGAGTACCTGGTTGCATTGTTCATCGAAGTTCCAATTGTTCAGCCCCATAGAAAAAAAAGGGTTCTCTTTTTTTTTGGAATTCGTAGTGTAGGCTTGTCAGACGAAAGTCCTTTTTCTATGTCTATGGTGTTGTAATATGAATGACTTACTGGTTGCTGAAGTTGATAAGGTCACCTCATTGCCATTAATTAATAATATAACTATTAATACATTATTATTTTCAATTATATTAACATACTAATTTAATTTCCGTTTGTAATAAACTAGTATATATATATATATATATATATATATATATATATATATATATATATATATATATAATTTACATAAAAGTTATTGATTAAATTGATTCTAACAAATACAAATTCAAATTCTTAGAAATAATTCATCGCTTCAAAGATCTAAAAAAATTTCGGAATTAATGTAAGCAACTAATTTGATATAAACAAAAATAAAAACACCATTAAATTATTTTAATGCAACCAGATACATCCTAATACATACATACACACACACATACACACACACACACACACACATATATATATATATATATATATATATATATATATTAGGTTGGTGCAAAAATAATGTTTTCTCACATAGTAACATATGTGAGAAAACGACATTATTTTTGCACCAACCTAATATATATTAGGTTGGTGCAAAAATAATGACGTAATAATGTCGTTTTTGGAAGTTAAAAAATACGTCAAAAAACGACATTATTACGTCATTATTTTTGCACCAACCTATATATATATATATATATATATATATATATATATATATATATATATATATATGTATGTATGCGTGTGTCTGTGTGTGTGTGATATAGGCCTCTATAGAGACGATGGTCTCATAGTTTTAAGAAACTGTAACAGACAAAAAAAGACAAAACCAGAAAAATAATCATAAATATTTAAAAAATATGGTATTTAACATATAAAAACTAACCGAAAAGCAGTAGATTTACAAGGTGTCACATTCAACTTCAAGAAAAAGTATATATGAATCATAGAGAAAGCCCAACAACAAACCACTTTATGTACACAAACTTCTAACCATTCGCCATCAATAATCAAGCACATCTCACAATCAATTAACTAGAGGTTATCTGACAATTCTTCCAGTGAAACCATTTTCGACGAAGCTAATAAAGATTATGAAACAACCTTCAAAGATGGATTTTCAACAAAACTCACATACACACCACACGGCACAAAAAACAATAGGAAAAGAAATATCATGGTTAAACCCATTGTACAACAAAAATGTAAAAACAAACGTAGGAAAAATATTAATTTAGCTCATACACAAACAATTACACCCCATCAAACACATTCCTAAAGATATTTAACTAAAAAGCACATACAGTTGCACCGAGAATATGCCACAAATAATAAAGAAGCACAAAACCCCCCAAAAACTACCAGTACAAATGAAACCTATGTGTAACAGCAAAGCAAAGAACGAATGTCACTTAAACGACAGTTGCTTACCGAACAATGTAATATACCAAGCCAATGCAAAATCAGCAGATAACTAAGAAAAATATACATAAGAATAACTGAAGGACCCTGGAAAAAAAGAAACTACACACACAAGCATCCTTTACAAATAGCAAATACTCGAACAGCACAATACTTTCTAAACATATATGGGAGATTAAAAATAAAAACCAAATCACACAAAATATTTTGAAAATAAGGTAAACAGCATCAGCTTACAACAATAAATCCCCAAACCGTAAATTCTGTCTGGAGGAGAAAATAGCAATAATCACATTCCTAGACCAACACAAAATACTTATAAACGATCAGAACTCATCTCAAAATGCAGACACTTTTTTACTACCTTACTTAAAAATGGAAAGTTAAAAACGAATGAGAAAAATAAAATAAATAAAAAAGTAAAATAAAATAAACCAAATCAATAAGTAAAGAAATTAAGTAATTAATAAACAAATTAACAAACTAAGAATACACATATAAACACAAGTAAACGTAACAATCACCAACAATTAATGCAGTAAAAAAAAAAATAATGAGTAAAAAGCAAGCAGACAACACGATAATATAGTTACAAAACTGCATTCGGTCCACAGTTATTAGAATTATGAATAATGTGAGATATAACCGTTACCGCCCACCCAATAACCCTAAGGCAAATACAATAGATCTACTCATAATACACCCTTGACTAGTATATATAAATAGTCGAGCCAAAACACAACACACATGGAATGAAAATTGTGCTTAATCATGAAACAGACTGTTGACCTCAATATCCACTTTTATATTTACATATATACATTATATATAGCACTTTAACCTATAAATATACCAAACCGTAAAAGTATATTTTTATCATTCATATATATATATATATATATATATATATATATATATATATATATATATATATATATATATATATATATATATATATGTATATATATAAAAGTGTGAAGCTTGATATTATTAGATATTTCTAAAAGCGAAGCAACCGGTTTCGCTCCCGCTCATCAGGCCTCCACGGGAGATTTAAATTAAAACACCAGAAAATGTGCAATGAGAAGGAGAAAAAAAAAATTGAACACAAGAGACAAATTATTATTTTTTCTCCTTCTCATTCTTAACATATTTTCTATAACCACATGTTCAGTCCATCGTATTCTCTGTATCTTTTCTATAACCACATGTTCAGTTCATTGTATTCTCTGTATCTTTTCTATAACCACATGTTCAGTTCATTGTATTCTCTGTATCTTTTCTATAACCACATGTTCAGTTCATTGTATTCTCCGCATATTTCTCTATAACCACATGTTCTGTCCGTGGTATTCTCAACATTCATCTGTAGAACCACATCTCCGTTGCTTGGAACCACTTCTTCGTCTGTAAGGAAATTGTCCAGCATTCACTGTCGTATGGAAAAATAATTATGGCATAGCATTTCTTGACTCTTTTCTTTGTTTCTAACAATATTTTCCACTTTTAGAACTTTTTTTCGTTTCTGGATGTTAATTTTCGCTATTTTCAATGCGCCTTCGCCTTCTGTGATACATTTTACATCATGTACGACTACATATCACCTAGAATTTATGTACTTGTTTGATTCTAACGTGTCCAATTCATAACTGACACCTTTGTCTGCCTATCTTCCTGACGACCGTACTCTTCTGTATTTGTAGGCTATCGATGATTAAACACAACCGCTTCTCTTAATAAAATTAAAATGTCTTTCATGACAGGTACTAATGTTTTGCTCTTTTTTTTGCGAATTGTTCTCAACCCGACCATATTTAAAAATGGAGACGGGTGGCCGCTTACCTAAGCCTTTTACTTCAAGTTAGCTCAGGCCTGACCCGCGAAAACCTCCATTTGTGTATTTATTTTTTTATTTATCTATTTTAAGTGTTTATATGGTCTCCCACATTTCCTTTAGCCTAAAGCAACTTCCGCTAGATGCTTGCTAGGTCAACTTCGTTCATTGAAAAGCAGCCGCCTACTTCGTATTTAGACTTGATGTTGCCCCACTGATCCGAATAAGAAAAAAAAAAAAAAAAAAAAAAAAGAAAAGAAAGGAGGGAATGCGCTTAACCGCTGCGTCGAGCCGACGATGCAGGGACGAGACGAAAAATGGCGACAACAACGTTGATGTTATAATACGATTAATGATGATAATAATATAATTAATGGGGAGCTCCAACAACTTATAATTAAATGCTGACAAGTGATATATTATCTATACATAATACTGAAAATGTATGTATGTTTATGTAGAATTAAACGAAACATTAGGCATGTGCACACGCGATGAAGACGAACAAAATTTAATGCTTAATATACCTACTTCGATAGGATATAATGTTGCAATTTCTCACTGGGAATTGATCTGAGTACTTATTGACCCCGAGGCAATGGGAATAAACATATCAGAATTATTGCACTACAGACTGATTAGTTAACAAAAAATAGTCGTCGTTTTTGGTGCGTGTGTGTGTATATATATGTGTGTGTGTATATATATATATATATATATATATATATGTACACCTGCCACATAATAGTAAGACATTAGTAGCAATGGTGTCTCTCTAGCTAGTCAAAATAAAAATAGAGCGTCTATTTCAAATACGTGTATCCACTATAATAACGTTTGATGTAATAAAATTGTTGGATTAAATATAAATCCATTAAGTTTTTAGAATTATATAAACCAAGATATTTCCGAGAGGTATATGTGTGAGATATTTCTGCCGCACCGTGTATGTATCTATGTATGTATGTATGTATATATATCTATATCTATATCTATATCTATCTATCTATCTATCTATCTATCTATCTATCTATATATATATATATATATATTAGGTTGGTGCAAAAATAATGTCGTTTTCTCACATAGTAACATATGTGAGAAAACGACATTATTTTTGCACCAACCTAATATATATATATATATATATATATATATATATATATATATATATATATATATATATATACACTTTTGTGCAAGTTTTATTAAAGACGAATTAAAAAAGTTCTGCAATTATGATTTTCATTCAATTTTTCTTATATATATATATATATATACATATATATATCCAAGAGCTTTCGGTTATTCTATTAGCCATTATCAATTATATTTTTTTAACTGAATATGTAGATTTATATATGCGAACTTGAATAAAAAATTATCTGCATTTTTTGTCATAACTTATCTGTGTTATCTCATTGTTTTTTTTACTTTCCCTCGTGTGTATATATATATATATATATATATATATATATATATATATATATATATATATATATATATATATATATATATATATATATATTTCTGTAGTTTAGTGCTAGCAGCAAGCAGAAATATTTCTCCTCCCGATGATGGCCATTTCGGCCGAAACTAGTCGAGGAATCTAAATGGAATAATCATAAAAAAACGAAAGAATATTAATCTACAACCCAGTATGTCTGAGGATTTTAATTTTTTAATTTTTTTTATTGTTCAAAAAATATATATATATGTATATATATATATATATATATATATATATATATATGTAGGCCGGCGTATTCGAGAAATCTTGATAAATAGAATAGGTTCACCAATAGGAAATAATTACGATTTCTGAAATACTCAGGGTGATAGACATAATAAGTCATTGTTTAGAGTCAAAATAAATGTAAATCCATTAATTATTTAGAATGATATATATATATATATATATATATATATATATATATATATATAGTCATCCACAGACAGACAGTTTCGCTGTATCACAGCTCATCAGTGTGGCTAGACGTCCGGTTGCCTCTAGCGCACGGCAGGGATGTAAGTGAATTTAAGCGTATTTATTTTTAGATAAACACACAGTGACTGAGAGAACTCGATTCGATTTACCGAAGAGTCTTGCATTATTAGCTGTAATAGTCACTTATATATATATATATATATATATTTCTAAAATATATACAGCGTGGCGCAGATAAATCCGAAAATAAATTAATGGATAATAAAAAAAACAGTTTTTTATATAACAAATTACTATATTTTATGAAACTTTAGATACAGTTAGGCACATATATAAGGTACATAAACAATCACTTTCTCCAGGCGGGATTGGAAGCTGAAACAGGCCTTGGCGACGGCGTCCCTGTCCATGTTAGCAATGGCATCACTGAAGGCTACCTTGGGAGATTCCTTCGTCTTTTAAGGCATTCTGTTAATCTCTCTTTCCAAGACGCACTATACAAAATAGTCAAGAGGATTGCAGTCTAGCAATGAGGGGTGTGGGCATATTCGGGCTACCAGTGGTACGGTGAGCAAGTGGCGTCTCTTGAACACATAAGATTTAGAATTCAAATCCTCCTTGACAATACGCTAGAGTACTCGCCTGCTGTTGCCCATTCCCGTGGTTATTTTCTTCAGGCTTTTGCTGGAGTTCTCTTTGAGAACCATGGCAACGTCGGCGACGAACTCGGGCGTCCTGGTGGTGCCAGAGCGCTTCTTATGAGTCTTGCGTTCTGTTCAAAAATTGTGCTTGTCCTTGTCGTCTGATACCCCATATGCCTTTACAAAATCGCAGACCATTCAATGATTTCTTTGACTTTGTGGCCGACACCAAAGCTCTCCACAACAACAGCATGTCGATTACTAAGCATCTCATGCGTCAATGGCCAGACAGTTACTGAGGTGTAGTACTTTTTAATGGCGTTCTCCAAACCTCGCTACGCCGTGACATCACGTCGCTGTTGCCGCGTAAAAATTCCGGATTTATTTGCGCCACGCACACACGGGACACATACACTATATATATATATATATATATATATATATATATATATATATATATATTAGTTAAAGATCAAATGCAGATCAAATATGGATAAGAATCCGACAGGATGATAAGATAAAGGACAAATAGGAAACGTTTATTAATCTAACATATTTCACTTTTATTAAAGCTTCGTCAGAGATTGAAAACAGAGAGAAAACCAACAGAACTTTGGTATTTTCATTTTTGTTTGGATAGATTCTAATTATTCATGTGCATTAAAACCGTAGGTTTTTCTATATGCATCTATCTTAGAAACATGCTAGTAGAAAATACAAGCATGATAACCTCATTCACATGTAAAAAAATTTAAAAAGAATGGAAGCTCTAATAATAAAAAAGAAGAAAAGCCAACATTCCATGACATTAACTATGAATACAGCCACAATGTGCTGACCGTGTTTGGAAAATAAAACATTCCTATAACTCTAGATACATACATAACACAACCCATGATATTTTATTGTTTTCTCTTCTTAATAATGTTTTTTTTTCTTTTTCTCATATTCTCACAGTCAGTAAACCCGTGCTTCTTAGTAGCTTTATTGCCTTGCTTGGAGTGAAATGAGTAAAAAAGCTACAGAATACAACAAACTCAAACATGCTTATGTCTGCATTATGAGCGCTGACACATGGTAGAAATCGTTAATTGTTAATTAACCCTCAACTCGAACGAGCGGTTGCTTGAAAAGTTCTCAGACCAACCACTTTCTATCATCAGTATTTCAATGATCAAACATTTGATTAGTGATTCAGGGGAGGGGAAGGGGCCATGAACTTTTTAGCATCCCTTCATGAATTGTGACTTTTTCGAATAATATCCTGGAAAATAAATGATTTTGCATTTAATAATCTCATGAATTACAACTGATATACTTTGTGTGTGTGTGTGCAACTGCGTATAAGAGGATAAAATACGAAAAGAAAAGAGAGAGAGAGAGAGTGAGCGAGAGAGAAGAAAGAAACTACTAAGAAGTGAGGTAGGAAGATGGAAGCGGAGATGACGCCTGCATTGCTGGTGTGATAAATGAACACACACAGGCTGCTTATTGTCCGGCCAATTTCGAGTCAGTGAACCCCAAACAGACGCCTCTCAGCATCTCCTTTCAACATACCATCTCGTTACCCATCGGAGTCACTATTGTCCACGTGACGCCCAACGCAGTTCGCTTACAGGTGAAAGGGAAGGTATAAGGAACATAGTGGCAAAGTTTGATCGCTGAGTCGACTACTGAGGCAAGGCAGGAAGGAAATAAAAGGGTCAGCCAGTTGGCCGGCTGTCTGCCTCCACAACTGACAATAGGATTAAACTTAAAATGATAAGAATAGTACTCGCGTGCACCCGTATGGGGCACTACTGGATCTTATGAGAAAATCGCATGCGGTGGCAGAGAAGCCGGCAAATAGACAGTATATTGAAAGCTAGATTCAATAGAAGCGTTTAGGTGTCATTTTAAGGAATTTGACCTGGAAATTCGTTGGTAAATATCAAGAGCTTAGAAAGGTTTGGTGCCAACCGAAGGGGAAAATTCGAACACACGTTATGGAAGTTACTTTCATAAAACTATGGACAGCAAGAGAGTTGATACAATCTCTCCGTGCCACACACACACACACACACACACGCACACACACACACACACACGCACACACACACACGCACGCGCATAAACAGACACACATACACACAAACTTACACATATACACACAAGCTCACATATATACACGCACGCACGTACAAACACATTAAGTAGGTATTAGGTTGGTGCAAAAATAATGACGTAATATATGTCGTTTTTTGATGTATTTTTTAACGTCAAAAAATGACATTATTACGTCGTTATTTTTGCACCAACCTAATATAAGTCGCATTTGTCTATCTATTGTAATGGATAATGGCTCGGAATGAGAAATCGGAGAGCCGAGTTCGCATTCCAGTCAAGTTTGTTATATTCATTTACGCGCAAATACACTTTGGAAATGTATGAATCCATATCTCCTCCTCCAACCTATCGGTTGAATAGCAGGACAGATTGGGCCCTATAGCCTACTGTAGAAAGAAAGAAAGAAAGAAAGAAAGAAAGAAAGAAAGAAAGAAAGAAAGGACCGTCTACTGCGGGTAAAATTCTGTCGAGTCAGTCATGAATCGAAAGACCTGTTCGTCCAAATGTATATCACATACAGTACTTGAGTGAGTTCAATGATCAGGCAGATATCACTTTTTTTTTTTAAATCACCACCCCCAAGCAAGACAATAATGCCACTAAGACGCAAAGGGCTACTTGGAGTGAAAGAGAATGAGAAAACTTTTGAAGGAACTGGAAACACAATCCTAAACTGGAAGCAATTGATAAACCTGTACTCCTGTTCAAAAGATCAAGGAGAGACGTGAACCAGATGATAGGAGAAACTTTCTATTGTGAGACCGGAAATTACCTACACAATAGACTCTTCCAGGCCTATATTAAGTAGGCGACATAGCACTCTACGGAGAGTGACAGAGAGAGTCTCGTACGGCTACCAGTTGGACACTAACATATAGTAAGCTCTGCTTACACTATCTCTGTAACCTGAAAAGAAATGTACCAAACAACAAAAAACACACCACTTGAAGACTTCCAACAGCAGCAACAATTAAAATAGATAGTACATGTAACTTGAACGGAAAATAATGATTTAATCAAAATGTTGACTTCTCACGCTGCACTGAATAAAAAGGAAGGGAACTCCCATCACCATTGGAATGAGGTATAACTATTCGTAGAATAATTTCCGGAAAAATCTGCTTTCATAAATTTCAACCGACTGTAACGCTAACTGTTCGATCAATAAATGCCGAATGTTTCCTTATAAGGAAACGGTTAATTTCACCTTTACTATTTCTCTTTCCAAATATCATGTCCTTTCATTAAGTAGACGATCACAATTCTCCAGAGATTCCCTTTTCTTTTGGATCTGTCAAGTGCTATGAATTCTTGGGAAAGCTAGTGGAGTGGTTTCCCGTTATCGTCTCCGCGGTTTGGAATTCAAGGTAATCCTCTTAGACTGTTTGCTATCTAAGCCTAGAGAGCCATTACTACCAAGCTATTTAAACCTTAGATGGAAGGAGAAGAGATGGAGTGATGCCTTTCCTTTGGATATTAGTGGGAAACGAAATATTTGAACCCGGCACGACGATTCTGCTTTCTGATGTGATAACTTATATGCAACTTGCTCATCGTAGGCATCTGTTTATTTGGCGGCACTCATCTTTGTATCGTGTTATGGAGTTTATTTCCTGATTCATTGATAAATAATTCAATCGCTGCTGGGCGCTTCAGAAAAAAAAAAAAAGGTTCCTCTTTCAATTGAGTTTTATATTTCTGTAAAGGCATTTCCGTTGCCTTTTTTATGCACACGAATAACTTTACGCATACAAATTCATCTGCTTGTACGTGTGTATTTTCTACGTCCACCTTAGTCTGGTACGAGAAGAATGAAAACGAATTAAGAATGATTGTGTTCCGCCAATAAAATCAGCATTTGAAATACGGTTTTTAATTGAACTCGAACACTTACACATAGTCGCTAGTGGAAAATACGCATAGGTTATGAAAGAAGCCTAAGTTTACGTCTTTGGAATTAATGGAATCATTTATATGCATATGTTTGGTTAGCATAACGATTATTGGCACAGAAGGTGGAATCGGTGATCCGAGTTCAAATGTCGACCAAGTCAGCTGCGTTCACTTCGCACTAATGCATTTCGGAAATTCATGAATTGATCTCATTACCCTCAGATATGGGTTAAATAGCAGGACAGTATGGGTTCTCTAGCCTTGGAACCTATATAAGAGAAAGACAACTGTGAATTCAAAATTGTAGAGAGAGAGTAACGGGAAACCACTTTAATGTCTTTTCGAAGTTGTCATGGCAATTCACGCAATAGAAAAATTATGATCGCCTCGGTCCTGAAGAATGATGGTATTTAAAAATGATTTCTCGAGATGAAGTGTTTTTTTATCATTTCATTCATATTCAGTGTCGACGACAAATGATCAATATGAGCCGTCATAGGCTCAAAAGACATTTTCTTTGATCATATGCAAGTATTCAACCCCCTCCGTTTCTGAACACCACCCCCTTGCGCAGAATAGGGCAGCAGCCCCACCACGCAGGGTATTGTGGTTTTTGTAGCAAGTAGTTTGCTCGGCGTGGAATTGCTAGCCACAAGCCCAGGCGGTTTTTAATTCAAAGCCCAGTTAACCATGTTATTTCATTGGGGTTTAGAGATGGATTCATATCTTTCTGAAGAGCATTTGTGTGAAAGTGAACTCAACGAACTCGGTCGGAATTTGAACATGGTACGTCGATTTCATACTCCATGATGATAACCGCTTCGCTACATTACACACACGTCCAAGTGTTGGAGGATCATTATCTCAGCCTGGTAACAATACATTGATATCTATTGTAGGCAAAGAGCAAGCTTAGTCTGTTGCTGACATTTAGCGAGTGGGAAGCCATTGTTCAATTCGGTATTAAAGAATTGCAAACCGCTGTTGTTTAATCTGCATGTGGGGCTGAAAAGAAACAGAGAAATGAACTATTCTGAGAATAGTTGATGAAAGAAGAAGAAGAAGAAGAACGGATTAGTAGAAGACGATAAACACAAAAGAAAGAAAAAGACAAATAATAAGATAATAAATGAAAGAAAAACAAAAAAGCAAACAACGAAGAGCAAGAAAGAAAAAAAAAGAGCATTTGCAAAATTTTAGTGTCGAATTTTTAAATGTTGCTTGAAAAGCATTGTAATTCTTCTTGTGTTGACTGAAAGAGTCAAAGAAAAAAAAGTGAATAAGAAGATATGCATATACATACGAAATTGGATCAATAAGTCTGTAACCTGACACAACTATTAGCTGAATTTTGACATGAAAATTTCGTATAATCGAACTTTGTGATTAATAGAGAGGTATTAGGTTTAGGGGTTTGACAAGGAAGGAGATAAATAAATATTTGTTGGTTCAAATAAATGCTTTTTTTCATCATTTGGCTACAAAATTGTTAATGCATTTCCTTACACACACACACAAACACACACATTCGTACACATATATACATACATACATAAGCAAAAGAGTTTCCAGCGAAAAACTGGTTTTCAGGTGTGTATCCATTCTCTAGCTTTCAAATAATATGCTGGAAATTTTGTCCAATTTAATATGTACGCGCGCGCAAACTCACTGTTTTTAAAATCATAAATTAAATAACATTTATGTCAAACACTGAAACGGGATTCACTTTTGGTTTCATTAGTCAATTCACTAGGCACAGGTTTCTAGCTCTAAATTATGTCTGTAGCTTTAAGCGATGTTTGTCCCCTTACTATTATTAGTAAGGGAACAAACATCGCTTAGAGCTACAAGGAACGGGAAGTTGTAGAGATTCATAATCACCCAAGAACTGAAGGGATATGGTATATAAAATAATCTTCTGTGCACACCGCCGGATTAAATTCGTTTCTAAATTCTTTAAGCATTCGAAACAAACTTCTATACAAATTTTAACTAGGCTGCTTATGATTGTTTTGCAATGAAATATTGTTAGAATGAAATTAGCAATTCTATTGAAGTTTGACATTTTTATCGCATTTTTCTTAAAGAAAATAATATTTTAAATTGATATTTCCTTTTTGAAATTATATCATATTTCTTTAATTTTGAGATGAGTCATTATAATTTCAAGTGTTCAAACTGTTGATTAAAAAGGAACAAAAATATTTATCGAATTTCACGAATAAATTTGATGAGGAGAGGCAGAAGATAATTTTGAGAAGTTTCTAGGCACTCCGAGATTCGAAACCTAATCTCCTATTTAAGAAGTAAAATAGATCACTTTATCACGACATACAATACCGTGCACACTTTATAAAGATGTTATCGGAATTATAGATACGCACAAGCGTAAAATTTATTGATAAGCTCAACAAAAATTCAAAGTCCTCGTTGGAGGCAAACATTTTAACTACTATCTTTAAGGCCTTGAAAGAAGGACATAAAATTATTTCATTTCACTGGATTATGTGAAAGAAGTTATACTTCCTTGATGAATATCTGAAATAAAAAAAATCATGACAAGGACGAATAGACAGTTCCTTATTTTGACACACACACACACACACTAGAATTAACTCTTTGCTTTAATGCCGATCAGACAGAACATTTGAAAACTTTAGTGTCAAATTGTATACCTTTCTGGATTAAAAATGTGATTGAATAAAAATTGCACTGGGAGTTTCGAAGTAGATATAGATTAGGGACAAATTTACCTATTTTTGTGTTATATAATAATAATGATGATGATGATGATGATGATGATGATAATTTTAATAATAATAATGATGATGATTATTATAATATTAATATCAGTAATAATAATAATAATAATAATAATAATAATAATAATAATAATAATAAACAAGTGACCACCTTGCATCAGGTTGCAGAGTGTTAGCGGCCATTGAATATAAACCTCGGCATGATAGAGTGGACCAATATCTGCACTGGAAAATATGCAACTTTTACGGGAAGGAAACTGCAAGAAATTTGTATGAACATCAATCAGACCCGGTTACAGACATAGGGCCTGTAACAATTTTATAGGATTTTACAATATACACAGACAGAACAATCAAAGCTAATCGCCCAGACATCGGGATCAAAGACCACAAAAAACAAAATGTACTTTCTTCTTGACATAGCAGTTCCTGTAAATTGTAATGTATCTTTGGAGATCTAAAAAACTATCAAAAAACAAGGATCTTGAAATGGAAATCTAAAAAAAAATTGCACATGAGGACATCAATAATTCCAGTTGTAGTTGGTGCCTTAAGAAATAGTGTCGGATTAAAAATAAAAAAAATCATTAATTACTTTAGATATAAATATAGTTTTCATTACTTCAAACGTTACTATAATGGATACTCGTATTTGAAATAGACGTCTCAGTTTTATTTTAAACAGTGTGTATTGCATCTATCTACCTGTGCATTCGAGAAATATTAATAAAGTAAACGTGCTCTCCGACAGGGAACGAATCTGCGTCCCCTTTGTAAGAGAAAAAAACCGCTTGATACGGCAAACTTTACCACTCGGCTACAGAGAGCGCCACAGTTCAGTAAGACTCTATTTTTCCTTTTAAGAAAAGCATATTTTTCTTTGAAAAGCCCATATCTGATCCGTTTCGTATCCAAAACGCAAACAAAGCAATTTCTTCAGACACAATGGTTTACTGGATGTGGATAGATTAGAAAACAGAAACTTTACTAAGGAACAAGAAGAGTAATAAGGAGGACAGTAGAAAGCGATTGACAATGCATTTACAATGTTAAAGATCAAAGTTGGCGGGAAAGCTTGGAGCTGGAAGAGAGTTCCACAAGCGAGAAGTGCGAGAAAACAAACTGTTAGCATAGAACTAAAATACTAATAGAAATTTAATTTTTTTAAGAAAAATAAAGGGCCTAGAGAATCTAACACTCAAAGGACATTGAGGGCAAAAGAAAAAAATGTAACAGTAATTAACTTACTTAACGAGTTTCTGTCAATAGACAAGGACAAAGATGAAAAGTAAAGAATCAAAACTTATGTAGAGCAACAATAGACAGGAAGTTGTGGAGAGTCAATATCACCGAGATCTTGAAGGGAATAAGAGTAGAAGATGACTGATTATTGAGAGGAATATTTGGGGTTTTGTTACAAGCGTCTCTTTTCAGAGTCAAGATCAGGATTTCATTTGAAATGCTATCATGCCCGACATGTGCAGGAAAAAGTAACTAATCTCCATCGAAGTTTAAAGTCTCGCTCTGGTTATTTTTCAAATTTTAAAAGCAGCTTTCCCGTCGCTCTTTTCTTTCTAAACAAGATCAAACTAGTTTGTGCTTGGTTTTGAGTGTAAAAGTAATGACGAAAGAGGAACCACGTACGAGTCAGGCAACACATCGTTTCCCGCTTCATGACACACGACCAGCTATTTTCATTTTTTTTAAGAAAAGGAGCATATTTGCCTGAAAGCGATTATATCGCCATTTTGCCGGTCTATTGCCATTTATTAAAACATCAGGATCTTCGATCTTGACATTAATTTCATTTGATTAAGTAAATGGGTCGAAGCATTGACAAACAGATAAGTAAGAAGGAATGTCGGTTTCGAGAAGAAACTGAAAATCAAGATGAGTGAAGATCGAGTATTAAAAAGAGTTGGAAAAGTAATAAAGAAGAAATTGTTTAGAAAGATAAATTTAATGACAATTATAAAATAAGAAAAAAAAACATAAGAAGTTATAAGAGAGAAGGGAAATGTTGGAAAGAAAGAGGAAAAAGATTTTGATAAATAAATAGTAAACAAAGGAGGAAACTTATGACAACAGCAGCAACAACAGCAACAACAATAATAATAATAACTGTAGATTATAATGTATCTTTGAAGACTTTCAAAAAACTATCAAAACACATGGATCTTGAAGCGGAAATCTAAAAAATGTGGCACACGAGGACATCAATAATTCCAGTTGTAGTTGGAACACTCGGATTGACTGGAAAAGGTTCCAATAGACTTATTGAGGGGATTTTTGGTAGAAAACAGAAAGAAAGAAATAAACAAAATAAGCACAGTGAAACATTGGGCCTGAAGTGGGATAGATAAAATATATGCGACTGGCCATTGAAAAGTTGAATCAACACAAATATTAGGTTGGTGCAAAAATAATGTCGTTTTATCACATAGTAACATATGTGAGAAAACGACATTTTTGCACCAACCTAATACAACGCGAGACGTAGTAAACTCAACAGTTTTTTTCAAAACTGCCGCTCGATCCGTTTTGCTCCCAGCATTCCCTAGTGGGCCCGGAAGTGCCTACAATAATCATAATCAGCATTATTGATGTTATAAACAGTAGTATTTAATCGAATTATAATTTCAATATATTTTCATTTGTAAAGTCTTAGATGAAGTTGGTTAATTTGACGACATATCAACTCTTGTTTGGATAGTTAATGTCGAATATAAATCAATATAGGACAAAAGTCATTATGAGTTAATAGATAGGCCGGCGTAGGTCTGGTTTGCGCGTGAGTCAAAAAGTAGATATTGATTGAGTTTATACATGAGTCTGTAAGCATCCACCGGTAAGGTGTTACCTTCCGCGAGTGTGTCGGCTTACGGTCATATGTTGAAACACTCGTTCTCGCACGATCACCGTAGTTAAGCAAAGTCGATCCCGGTCAGTACCTTGATGGGTGAATACCAGATGTTGTAAGCTTCAATGTGTGGGTGGTATAATGGATAACATTTCGGAATTGAAAATCGAAGAGCCGAGTTCCAATTCCAGTCAGGTTTGTTATATTCACTTATATTTCCTCGGGAAAGTTATGAATCCGCCTCTTCGACCCCAACGCCAATCCATCCCGGTTATGGGTTAATTAGTAGGAGTTGTATCATTAAAATCATTATCTCCCAAAAATTATTACACTCCAAAAACATTTTCTGGCTTTAAATAACCTATTGATAAGCCGTCAAAATGAAATCAGCCAGTTAATCAATCAATAATTTCTGGGGATGTCGCTAAATAAAATCAATCAAAACCAAATCAAACCCTTTTGTTTTGCATTCTTTGTTAGTGTTTTTAATTCGTTCAATCATTTATCATTTTTCATTCTCGCTTCATTTTTCTCTCTTTTCATCTTTTCCTTAGGCTTCCTTCTTTATTTTTCTCTTTTCATCTTTTCCTTAGGCTTCCTTCTTTATTTTTCTTTTTTCATCTTTTCCTTAGGCTTCTTTCTGTATTTTTCTCTTTTCATCTTTTCCTTAGGCTTCCTTCTTTATTTTTTCTCTTTTCATCTTTTCCTTAGGCTTCCTTCTTTATTTTTTCTCTTTTCATTTTTTCCTTAGGCTTCCTTCTTTATTTTTCTTTTTTCATCTTTTCCTTAGGCTTCCTTCTTTATTTTTTCTCTTTTCATCTTTTCCTTAGGCTTCCTTCTTTATTTTTTCTCTTTTCATCTTTTCTTTAGGCTTCCTTTTTATTTTTTCTCTTTTCATCTTTTCTTCAGGATTCAAACTTTATTTTTTCTCTTTCAATTTTTTCCATCCTCTTTTCATTATTTTTACTCTTTCTTACTTTTATCCACACATTACTTTTCCGTGATTGTATTCCAAATCCATTCTAGTTTTTAATTCATCTGTCTCCCCATCGCCAATTGTGACCCTTTGCAGCCATTAAATCCCGTATTACTGTCTAGCCTATTATTCTTGTCTCTTGCTCCCAATCAGCGTCCTACTCACATATTTACCCGTTCTACTTTCTTACATCTTCCATTTTCAAGTATTTATTTTATCAGTCAGTTGTGTCGTTGAAGAAGTTACTTTTTATCTGCAGCTGCCTTTTTGTGAAACCTTGTCTCACCTTCCAGTATAATCCATTGCTTTTACTATTGTTATTTATCTCATTTTCCAGTCTCGATAAAAAGAAGAAGCAAAGTGTTGTTAGTCAGCACTTCTCAAGATGTTGCCTTTTTAAACACTCCTATTGTTTGCGGGTATAGAAAGAAAATGTTGCCTATTCAACTGTGATTTTTTTTCCTATATTGGTTAACTAATTAAAGTATGCATGCCAGCACACACGCACGCATACATACATACACAAACACACACACGCGCACACACACACACACACATAGACAGGTATTTAAGCAAATATATGGATATAGATCCGACAGTATGAAGAAAAATATACAGAAAAAACAAACAAAAATCTTAATATGTAATTATGCTGTATTAATGTTAATATAAAGTTTGTTTAATATTTTAATATTTTGAAATCATCTTCGAATACGTTTTCATAACATCGCCCACGTGACGATGACGTGATCATATTTTAAACGGAACGCTGATCTTATATAAAAAAATTTCAGTTATCTGTTTGGATTAGTTGTGCTCTTATGTCCATCGTCTTTTTCATGTTAAATTTTATATGTTCTAATGTTAATTATGTTTTATGCATATGTCCTGATGATGGTCTAAAATAGACCGAAACGTCCGACGTTGACTTTATATTAACATTAATACGGCATAATTACATATTAAGATTTTTGTTTGTTTTTTCTGTATATTTTTCTTCATAGACAGGTATATACATATATACTGAGATTAGAGGATTTTTTACGGCTTATAAACCAGTTTTGGGTTATTCCTGATTCCCAAGTGGATGCTTCACCGATCATTAGAATCTGAACGTTTAAGTCTACGTTTAACCATTATTTTCCCCACATATCCTCGTAAACCCCGTCCGTTTACACTGTAACCCCTACCCCGAGTGGCACTTGGGCCGTGTACAAGGTGAATACCATTATAAAGATAAAAAATTTAAAGCCGAAAAATATTTCAGATTGTAGGAAGTTGCTTACACTATTCAGTTTTCCGAAACGGTTACCCATTTAAATACTGACAGGGCACTGGCCCAGTCGACTGGAGCTTCAAAATACACGGACTGCATCTCTGCAGCGGGTTAAGACGCCCCCGCCCCAAATGAGGCGTCCTGGGTAAGACGATAAACTACGTCCAACGGCAAGGCCTATGATCAGGAGGTTTTGAGGACCGTGGAACCACGTCTTAATTGCAAGGTCGATTCCTGTCAAAGAACGAATATTTTCTATGAAAATTTCTCGGACATTCAGGCCGGTAAATGTTATTTAATACTGTTTATTATAAACAGAGCATTTACTTAAATACTTGTATCTATAAAAAGAACGTTAAACATGAAAATGTCTTTAATAAATAAATTGTCGGACTTTGTCCATTTCGTAATATATGACGTCATATATATATATATATACTGAAGTCAGCACCCAGCAGTGACAGTCTGTTTCATGTTTATACTCAGTCGTCAAGCCATATCTGTTGTTTTTGTTCGACAATTTATATATACAGTGGTGATGCATTGCCGGTAGTTAACAAACAACACTATATATATATATATATATATATATATATATATATATATATATATATATATATATTGTGTGAGCCCACTCTCAATAATATTAGCTACGAACTCGGCCACACTGTGTTAACTGTGTTCGGAAAATAAAACATTTGTAACTCTAAAAACATACACACAACCCCTAGCTCAGTTAAAAAATAAAATCAACCTTGATAAGGGCTAAAAGTATAGCCGAAAGCTTACAGAATGACAGAACATTTGGACAGTTTCTACACATTCTGTGTCCAGAAAAGAAAACACTGGCGCGGACACAAGAAATAATTAAATACAAAGCTTAATCGCAACACCTTGTCTGTCGTCTTTAATGAAACACACACACACACACACACACACATATATATATATATATATATATATATATATATATATATATATATATATATATATATATATAGTACAGGTAATAGATCCGTTGGCATATAATCCAGGTGGATCCTAATAATATAAATATTAAAAGTGATCCACAAATGTATTTATTATAACCGAGCATATAAATTACACTACAAAAAACAAAAAAAATGAATAAAAAAAATAAATAAAATAAATCCAAAATTACCTCATTTGGGTATAAATCTATTTCAGTTGGCTGAAATACACACACACACGCGCACACACACACACACACACACACACACACACACATATATATATATATATATATATTACTTAGAATATGTTATATTTATATAGGAAGATAGCTCAATATCGGATATAAAGCTTTATAGATATACACAGTGTTATTACTACGTAGTGACTGTCAGTTTCACGCGTCAAGTGATCTTCGGACTATGTAGTACTACACATTTTGGCTTTATATATAGGTCACTGAGGGCTCAAAGTAAGTTAGGCAAGTAGGAAATTACTCCTTAGCAGTTCTTTTCCTTAGTGTTAATTGTTTGGGTTATTGAGAGCCATAACCTTTAATTTGTATATTCATTATTTTGAATATATTATTTTATTTATTCATACATATTTCATTTATTTGTTTTGCATATTTTCTTTTGTATAATATATATATATATATATATATATATATATATATATATATATATAGAACATGACTCAAAGAGGCAGAAGAGAACGATTGGCGTTGCATTTGAATTTTGCGTTTATTATTATTATCATCCTTATCTTTATTTGTTATAACCAAAATGTGCTGTTTCACTATGCATGTAATCATCAGATTAAATAAGTTTTTGACATATTTGTTTCATAAAATCTCAAGTTACATAATAAATCATTGCTTGATAATGAGAGTGGTTTGTACCGTGACATTCTGTATTGAGAGATTAGGTTATTCGAGGAAGGCGAATCATAATTGTGGATGACGCGAATAAGTTTATTTCCGTTTTGTCCAAAAGAACTGACGTGTATATATGATTTTGCATTAGTCTTATTTATATATATATATATATATATATATGCATTCTGCATGTGTGTGTGTGCGTGCGTGTATTTGTCAGTGTGAGGGGAAAACCAACTTGATACCACGGAAAGAAGGAGGAGAGCGAGCGAGCGAGAGAAAGAGAGAGAGAGAGAGAGAGAGAAAGAGAGAGAGAGAGAGGGGGGGAGAGAACAATTAGTAAAATGGTGATGTTCATGAACCTCGAGAACACGGTACTGTCTGAGCCATCCATCAACAAATGAGACCTTAAGACGCAAATAAAACCACGCACCTTCATTCATTTGCTTTCTTACAGTGACGGGCGTGGACCGCTGAAACCGATCCAGCGATTATCTTGAAACGAAGGACAACAATCCAACCTCGTATATCCTTGGTATGTAACCCGAGGTGAACAGTCAGTCTATCTGGGCATGTGGGACTGGGAAGATGGAGCGGCCCACCAACGAAGGTCCCTGCTTAAGTAGGTTTTGTGCGTGCTATCAAGTCATATCAGCAATGAGCAAGCAAACTACGCATCTTCGTCCCGCGTTACGCACTCAACTATGTCTACAATGCACTTAAAATATTCTCAGAGATAACTTAGTGATTAGGTTATTGGACAAAGACAAAGAGGTTTTAATGTCCAATTCTTAAAACCGGGTAGGCTGACGTCGTAAATATTCCACCCCTCAATTAGTTTGAAATTCTGAAGTAATTTCATCGCTATAAATAATTTGACTAGTTTTCAGTCAGTGATTTGTTTTTAGTTGATCTTGTTATTAAATGTGGCTGATTTGTATTAATATTATTAAGTTTTTTTTAATCACTTCACCCCAAGCAAGGCGATAAGGCCATTAGGAGGCAAGGGGTTACTAGAAGTAGAAGACAATAAGAAGACATCAGTGAAATGAATGGGCAATAAAACAACAGAATTCAGGAAGACAGAAGATGGCGATTGGCGTTGAATTTAAATCTTTGAAGATTGTAAGTGGCAGGGAAACAAGAAATCGGAAGGCAGCTCTACATGCGAGAAGTGCGAGAAAAGAAACAATTAGAAGGGAATATACGATAGTTCAACAGTAAAATGGTGAGACCTAGTTGATAATCTAGTAACGCACTTAAATTCATACAGTTGGGGCTTCAAGGAAGAAAGCTCATCAGAACATGAATGAATATTTGTTATGAAAATATTTGTAGAAAGGACAGAGGGAAGCCACATCACGCACGTGAGAAAGTGACAGAAGTCGAGATTCCAGGTCAGGATCGATTACGTTACAGATCCTTAGTTGAATTTTTAGGCTATTGGACGGAGAGAAAGATACTTAATGCCCAATTCTCAAAACTGGGTGGGCTGCCTTCGCTCAATTAGTTTGAAATTATGAACTAATTTCATCGCTTTAAATATTTTGACTAGTCTTCAGTCAGCTATTTCTGTCTTTAGCGAATCTTCTGCCATTAAATGGGGATGATTTGTATTAATATTTCGACGTCTTTCTTATACCATAAAAATATTGACAAATTCTATCACAGTTTGCGTTAAACTACACGAATATTTTCCATGTTATTTTCAGCTTTTACCCTTGATATATCAGGCGGGGTTTTACTCCCAAATAGGATCATATTTATATATTGAAATAATGTCAATATAAGCAATGCTTCGCGCCGTCGTTTAAAACGAAGAGTCTGTTGTTTCTAAGCCTGTCAGTTTGATAGCCCATGTTTTTTGGGAAGGTGAGCATCGTTGAGTCATGGCCATTCGTGGCTCTCGGCTTGTATTAATGACGGGGTCAGCTTATTCATATTCCCACGCGACTAAAATTTCGGTTTAGAAATATAGACCGCTCGCCTGTGGTGGCTAATTTACTATTTCTACTCACCCTGTAATACTTTAGATATTGGTTTCACAGGGTTAAAGGTCTCCGCGAACAGGGAAATCGCTTTTGCTAAGTACAGAAATCTGTCGCGCCGAAAACAAAAGAAAAAAAAATGAATTATTCTCTAATTTTATTCTTTTATTTTTTTAAAATTTGTCTTTGATCGAATATTTCACAGAGTTAACCAATTAAAAATAACTTCGATAACCCTATCAGCTTTTGGAGGTTTTTTTTTTTTTTTTTTTTTTTTTTTTAAATCTTTGTCTATAGCAGTGAATTTAAATTATAAAAATAAAGCAGTAAAGAAATGTCAATAGAATATTTTTTCGGCAATCATGGACATTTGCATCCTCAGAAAGACGGATTGTTAAAAGGACGTTTTTTTCTTTCTTGACATCGCTATTATTTTAACCACCATCACTTCCCTGCAGATGAAACAACCTTGACCTTCTTTGGAGCAGGTGAGGAGAAGTGATTCCACTGCATGGTCGTCTCTTTGTCTTTGGCTCAAAGTGATGAAACCAACACGCATCCTGGGTCAGGAAAAAAAAAATAACCAGCTCGATCTGCCTCAAACAATGTCAGATTTTCCTGTGATGTGATCAACCCGGTGAGCCGAAAAATAATAATAATAAAAATATATTTTTGATATCTCTAGTAATGAATGCAATGTTGTAAACCTTTCTAACGTTATATTGGGTTTAGTCAGAAATAATTTCCGTTCGTGTTTATCAAATTTATTCTTCAAAAAATAAAGCACAATTACATTTTATTCAATTATATATTCCACACAATTTGCAATGACATTTTGCCGATTAACTTGGCAGCTCTTCGAATAAAATTACACAGAGTTTTAGGTGAAAATGTTTTTGACGAATTCTTGAAGCTGGTGTTCATTATAGAAAAATTTTTTTCATCAAAGCGTTTTGCAGCGATCGAAAAATGTAATGCTCGATTGGTGCAGAGTCAGGTGAATATAGTGGTTTGGGTAGAACAGTCCAACCAAGTTCCAAAATCTTTTCCTGTGTAATTCGTGTTTTATGAAACCTTGTGTTGTCACGAAGGCGAACAAATATTTTACTTTTAATCCACTGAGTACGCTACCACATCCGTGCAAAACTAAAGTATGTCATTATACTCTAAATTAATTTTTAACTGCCGTGAATTAGTAATTACTGTGATACATTCATCGCAATTGGTTCCCCAAAGCGGAAAGTACGAATGACTCAACTTAAATAATTCCATTACCAGCCTACTATTGGATTCGAACCTGAACAACTATTCTTGGAAATGAGTTAGCGCTCTCTTTAGAGGTATATGTTAAGGAATGTCCTGTTACACAAATTCTCGAAGTAGGAAAACTTTTAAATATGAAGCTGGGTTCTCGTCACGGTTAATATGTCAGAGAAGTGACTTCATTATATTATCTTCCTAGCCTTCTGAATTGAATTAAACAGTCGGAATTGTATGGAAGCCGTCGATGGCTGTGCTACCAAAAAAACATAAATCTGAGGTTTTTTGCACCCTTGTCTCGTTCAAATTGTTGATCACACCAAATTATGCGTTCTTTCTCAGAAACTTTAAATAAGCTCCGCTCGCCATAGTGCTGTATAAACCATATTTTTGCCTTGTGGATGTTGAACAAGAACAAATGTGCTTGAGCAGGCGTCTCCAAACGGGATTGATTAGACGCCGTAGCAGCCAGCCATTGTTATGTATATATATGTGCATAAACATTCTGATCAAAGCACGGAAGAAACATTTCCTGGACTTAAACGTTATGGATTACCACCCTCGCTGAAAGTGTTAATAAGAAAGCATTTTCTCAAATACACGCATGCGCTCTGACCATTCATCAGACAGAACTTTTGTTTTGGTGTAGGTCATATAAAATATTTGTGAATGTGTGGAAGAGAGAGAGAGAGAGAGAGAGAGAGAGAGAGAGAGCGTACACACATGAGAGGGAAAATGAGAGAAGACGAGAGTGTGAGAAAGAAAATGAGAGAAGAGAAAAAGAAGAGAGTAAGGATAGAGTAACTTAAATTTTACGGTTGGAAAAATGCGCTGTGATTTTGTCTAACAGACTATATCTGTGTTAATTATTTACATATATCATATCCGCCTCAAGTTCAAGACGGGAGCCTGAATCAGTACCCAAGAGACGTGTGTATCTTAAGTCTCCTTCTGAGGAAAATTAAATACTGTTTTTACTGTTATAATGATTCAGTAATTTAATTGCTCAGTTAAGATGCCTAACTCATCGGATAAACAAATTGTTTCTTTATACAGATAACCTCATGTAAGTAATATCAGCAATGCGAATAATACGTGGCTAGTATCAACTTTCTAAGAATCCTTTACCCACAAGTTACATGACTATCAATTTGCAGTTTCAGAACAATAAATAAATAAAATAAAAATTATACTGCAGACACGGCGTCAGAAAATAAAAAGAGAGACAAAATTAGGTACTCCGCAGAGACGAGATACCTAAATTTTAAAATTAATTTAAAAAAATGAAAACTCTTTCTTGAAGATTTCAGTTTTAATTTCACGCTAATAGATTAAATTTAATATTTCCAATATGCAAAATACTTTGCTATATTTCAAAACTTATTTAAATTGACTTGAAGGAGTTTTCGTTTTGAACTTGCTAAAATAGCTGATTTTAGCCATCAGTCATCACGATATAATTATCTTTATTAAAATTTTTAAAAAATAAAATAAAATATACTTTTCTGAAACTTTATTTGAGGAATATTAACTAATTTAAAATTGAATTAATCTGATTTGAAGCAAATATCACTATATATAAATATAAGTTTAAAATATCGACGAAATTGATTGTTAAACACGGTGGTTGCTGCTTATTTAAGGGGTTGACAAGTTGAGAGCTTTTCGATTTATGATTAGTAAATACAGTTTTTACTTAATAACACTATCACGTGACCGTAAATAAGACAGAATTTTAAAATATTTAAAACTTTATAAATTACTAGCAGGCTTTGCCTGCTCGCTATAGCTTCGCGAAGTAAGATACTTGAAATCTTTGAAACAAAAAATTTTATATGAACATTTCATTCATAAATTGGCTTGTTATAGTTAAGGAAAGTTTCACAAATAGATGCCAACTTCTTGAAAGCCAAGTAAAATGCAAATTTCATTCACTTTTCGGCACTATATAAGACGATATTCCTAAACAGAATTATTTTTGATATGAAAATCAAAACAATCCTCGAATAAAAGAACAGTAATGAAGGACAGTTAATTAAAAAAAAAAAACTTTCTTAAAATCAATATGCAAATTAGTTAAACATAAGAGTGATCTTGCTTCGAAGTAAATAATATATAATACAGATATGGAGCTCTTAGCGTACTAATTGCTGGGTCTTTTTAATCTCAGAATTCGTGAGAGAATTGAGCTCAAGTTTCGCATTTATTTATATAGATTCCATAATACAGGTTTTACTTAATTAGCTATTATGTTTCTCTAAATCTTTAAATGTTGAATGCATAACTAATTCTAATTTCTATTTTCTCATCTTTACACTATATTAATTTTATCTTATAAATTGTCCCCTGTTCTATCACCCATGAAATAAAAATAATTGTTTGTACGGAAAATAAGGATCTACGTACATCAAATCATCTTTAAATTAAGTGGCAGCAGAAGATTTATCGTTGAACTTTTAAAATGTAATTCAATATTTAAATGTAGAATCAATTTTGATTTCTATAGTTTATTAATGCCTATTGTATCTACTCCTCCCTAGCTATGGTGACGATGGCCAAACCAAGAGTCCTCCATAGGAGCTAGCTACCGGGCGGTATTTAAGCTAGTTTATAATAAGACGTGCACTGCAATTTTGGATACAAAAGGAAAATAATAGTTCTTTTTCTTGAAGCAACGATAATGGCTAGTATAACGTATTAATATATATATTTAACGTCGCATAATCTGGCAACACTGAACCTGAGTTCAACGAAAATCGTTCCCTGCTCCTAACTTTTCTAGGGCTTTTGAATGAGCTATGAATAATTGAAATCAGACCAGTGGGAGCGAAGGAGTTGCCTGAACACACACACACGCACACATACAATGTACTTTATATATATATATATATATATATATATATATATATATATATATATATATATATATATATATATATATGTAAGATTATAATTAAAATTTAAAAAATGAAATGAATTCTTGTAAATATTAATTATTCATCGAAAATTTATTTTCTTATTTGTCTATATCTTATTCGTAGAAGCAATTAAAAGCTTTTTTAATTAAATGATATCTTAGTTTTATTGTATTTCAGAATATATTTTCAGTAACTGGCTCTACAAAAATTAATTTCTCGAAACTTCATAAAATTAAATGTGTGTGTATGCCGCTTCCACACACACTTATTTTAATTTTAACAGATGTAAAAAAATGTTGCTAAGATTTTCTAAAAAACATTTCTAAAATAATTTAAATCATTTGTGAATAAGTCCTGACAATTAAAATCCGACAATTATTTAATTTTAGGCAAGAATTACCAAATCAATGTGTTTTTCACCGCAAAAAGAAAAAAGACGCTAAAATTTTCTTGCCCTCACCCCTCACGATGAAAAGAAAAGATTTTCTACCAAAATAAAGAACGTTCGGAAAAAGGATAAAAAATGTATATTTAATAATCAAAAACTCCAATGGTCTTTCCCCTTAATAATGACAAAGATTTTGGCCATTTTTTAAAATCATTTTATGCTATTTTTAGTGAGCCAGAGGTGGTACGTAGACTAGATCAGATGACAAAGTTTAAAGGTTTCTGTGTCTATATTTTTTATCTGATCTTCTTATAAAATTCGGATGTTTTCATATTGCAAACATTTTTGTAAATTTCAAATACACTTTTTTGCTTTACTCATTTATTTTTTTGAATGGCATCTATAGACTATTTTCCCTGAAAAAAAAATGTATATAAAAATGTTAAAAACTAAAGTTAAAAAACAAAGAAACAAAAATAAACAAAAATGCAAAATGATTTAATTTGATAATTAATGGCAGCAAAGATTTTAGTCAAATGATATAGCTCAGCTCAATGTCATAATCGCAGACCTGAGAACAAAACGATAAAGTTATTCTTTTGTTTAAATCTCAATTCCAGCGAAATAAGTGCTGGTGGACAACATATTTCTCTGTTTCCACTTTTTAATTACCGATAGATATGAAGACATATATTTCGGTTTTAATTTACATAATTTTCACTAAGAATAACATAATTTATAGGGAAATTCAAAATTTCGTTAGAGTCAATGTATAGGCTTCCGAAGATTATTATTATATATTCTTTTTCTTCTTCTTTCGCCCTTAACTCCGGAAGGAGTCGTTGAGATGTCGATGTGCTGAATTGTCCACTATTCTCCTCTATCTGTCACGGTTGTGTGCCAGAGCCTGGATCTCCGCGAATGGTTTCTTGGTGTGCTCATCATGGGCGTTTTGACCTGGCCGAGATCATCACTCTCCATGTTAGATCACAGCCGATGTACTCCAACTAGGTGGCTTGCCCTACTCGCGAACATGTGGGCGTTGTAGTTAATCGGAGGAACTCTTCCGTCCTGGTTAGTGGCTGCGTCGAGGAGTTGCTTCCCCCAGTGGTCCATGTTTTATATATATATATATATATATATATATATATATAATTATTTATTTAAAAAAAAATTTATAACATAAATATGTTATAAAATCACTAGAAAAATAGCCATTTTGTTTCAACACCCTCGGTGTCTTATCAAGTGATGACGTTGAATGCAAAATAAATGGTTTTAAAAGTTTCAAATTAATTAACAATCCTTCGCAAGGGGAAAACGTTGTTACAAAGGCTAGATGGACTTATTAATGTCTTTGACGATACTATCAAGATTTATTTGGAAGGCATTTTTGTATTTATAGAAGGTTAATCCCTTGATGATATCCAATAGTTCATTTTCAAAAGCAGTCAATTGCTTAATAATTGGTGCAGTTTTGAGGCTTTTAAAACCATAAATTTCGCGTTCACAGAATGTTTTTTTGTTTAGAAGAAAGAAGCTTTCCATCTCATTCTTCTGATAAGGTTTTCCGTTTGCTGTGTTAGATGGACGAAATAATCCCTTTTGTTCGTGGTGGGAATGTTCTTAAGTGATACTCCGGAATTGATTCTATCCATAGTATAAGAATAGAATAGAAAGTGCTCGACAGTAATAGGAGCTAATATCCAAGTATATGATTGGTGTATATGGAATGAATTCCAATAACCAACAATTACTATTCTTAAAAGAGTGCTCAATACAAAGTAGAGCAGATATAATTATTTATTTAAAAAAAAAATTTATAACATAAATATGTTATAAAATCACTACAAAAATAGCCATTTTGTTTCAACACCCTCGGTGTCTTATCAAGTGATGACGTTGAATGTAAAATAAATGGTTTTAAAAGTTTCAAATTAATTAACAATCCTTCGCAAGGAGAAAACGTTGTTACAAAGGCTAGATGGACTTTTTATTAATATCTTTGACGATATATATATATATATATATATATATATATATATATATATATATATATATATATAAAGTTTAATTCTCGCTAAAAGAAAACACCAAAAACATTTGCAGAGTTAAAAAAAAAAGTGAATGTAAAATGGCCGCTCTTATTCTCTTGTTGTTTGGACTGTTTTTATTCGCAAATATTTCCAATAGCGTTAATGTGTTGAATTTTCATCTTGAAAGTTAATCCTTGTCTTTTATTTTTATTTTCTTTTAATTTACTCATCATTACTCTTCGAGTTTAAACTGTTTACTAGTTTAGCTTAATCTGACATAATTTCCAATTAGTTGGGCATACAATCAAGATCAAACTCACTATATTAGCGAATGGATTGTGAGGAACAGACTTCCTATCAGTTCACGAAAGGCGTGATATATATGTATGCATCTGTTTATGTAGTATGCAATACGCATATATGTACCTATGTATATATTTTGTAAATATCTATTACAGTTTGTATGGGTGTTTATTAAACGTAACCTAATGTAATACAAGATGACATGTTTCGGGTATATCCACTAAATATCTTACTGCACTAGTGAATGGCTTGTGAACTAGCAACTTCAGTCAATGTAGGCTCCTTATCTATCTATCTATCTATCTATCTATCTATCTATTCGGAAAAAAACGACATATAAAGAGAAGAGAGAAGGATCTACAAATCCTATTACCTGTAACCTGTGTGAACGAATGTTCCATGCAAGGATCAGTTGTGCCAGCTACCAAAGATATAGACAGATATTTACAGCATTCGTACATTTTTCCATTTGATCGGAGTAACGGAGATCAAAAATTGTCCGTATTGCCCATTGTCCCAAGCGATTTCGGTTACTTCTTTAGTTATTTCCAAGGGAATTGTTTGAAGTGCTGTTATTTCCTCTTCATGTTTGACTGTTTAAGATGCATTTTTTGTTTTGTTTTGAATACAAGTATGAGCGTTTATTCCGAGCTTCGCGTGTTGAGTGCGACTGGAATTCGAGTGAGCATCTTTCTATGTTTTAAAAAAACTTTCAATACGCCGTTTCCACTTCCATATAAGGTAAGGTTGATAGTGGGAGCGAGATGTTTCCGTTATTGTGATTTATATAGAACTTTAATGTTTTCGACCAGAATTTTTCTCAAGGGTTCTTATAAATTGTGGGTAGCTAGATGTGTTTTTTTTTTATAGCATTTTGATCATATAAGTGACATATAATATGTCCGATATAAGTGATTGATTTATGACAACAAACACAAATCTTGTGCTTAGGCAGTGAAATTGAAACACTATATTGGTCATCGCTAGATTAGATTTGATAGGGTTATTTTGATTAGTGACGACAAGTTTTGCGGTTTTCCATTTTCTGTATTATAAGTTTATATTATAAGTTTAACATGTCTTACGGCAGAAATATAGTGTTTAATTTTATATATATATATATATATATATATATATATATATATATATATATATATATATATATATATTGTGTATAAAATTTTGAAAGAGTGCTCTATGTAGGGGACAGAGAATTTGCAGATATAAGCAGTGTGGGCACGAAAATGAACACTGAATGGTATCTATCAGTTGTGTGAAGTGACTATGTCTGATGATCGCTTAAGACGTGAAACAACTAGTCACCATGTAGTGTTCATTTCTATGTTCATAATATATATATATATATATATATATATGTGTGTGTGTGTGTGTGTATGCATGTCTGTGTTCATTTTCTTTATTTGCATGTATAGTTTTGCATCAATATCTATCTATGTATCTTTTGATGTTTGCGCGTGTTCAACATCATTTCAAAGGACAAATGTAAATTAGTGACGGCCATGTTCTTTTTTTTTGTTTAAAAGCCTTAGGGCAAATGTCATTGGGTATTTACGTTTTTCTTTTTGTACACGAGCGAATGTGGATCTGTTTAAAACTCTATTTGTTGATAGCGTTTGTAAATGCTGAAGGATTTACATTGAGATGTATATACATTCAAGGGTGTGTCCGTGTAAATTAGCGTGCATTTGTGAATCGGTGTGTATACGTGACCCTAAAAACCTGTGTCAGTGAGTGCGTGTGTTTACATGTGAATGCGTTGTACTGTATATGGGTGCACATGAATTTCATGACTTCAAAATGGATTAACGGAATGAACTGAAAATAATCGTCGAACTGAAAGGACAATTGAAAATTTTTGTTAGCGATTATCATTTTCGGAAAGGTATAATTCTGGGTACAATAAATTTCAGTAAGGTGACAATGAGACGATTATTCTTCAACAAAACCCAATCAATGTCAGAGGTTAATCCCCAAAGAAGATTGACGTTATATTTAAAAGCATCAAAACTGCACCATTCTATCCGTGAATTTAAAAGCTTAAGATTTGTTTCGAGAGATTACGTCTGATTTCGATTTTTAAAAAGAAAAATGTAAATTTGGATCTGAAGATGCATGCGTAAACAGTTGTATCTGAGAAATGGGAAACGATAACTATATATATATATATATATATATATATATATATATATATATATATATATATATATAGAGAGAGAGAGAGAGAGAGAGAGAGAGAGAGAGAAAGAGAATGATCGAAGGCGGAAGGATGCGTTCAATGTGCTAAAAATGATGTCAATTATATGTGATCGTCTGGACCCGTCAGGGCTTTTTGATATTCAATGGGTGTACGTGCGTGTTTCCTTGTTTGTGTGTGCAAGTGTGTGTACGTGTGCGTGTGTGTGTACAAGTGTGTGTACGTGTGCGTGCGAAGTTGTATATTAGTAACCCTATGTGACCTAGCATAAATATACGTAGTTAGATATATATATACACATATAGAATCGTGTAAATGGATATTTTGTATGGCATGTTATATATAACCAGATGGGCACCTCGACGTGGTGTAATCGTTGGCAAGATTGTCTTGCAATATCCATTACGACTGAGCAGTGAGTTCGATCCTCACTGCATGGCCTTGTGGCACATCTCCTCTTATTAAGACTATATATATATATATATATATATAAGGTTGGTGCAAAAATAATATCGTTTTTTGACGTATTTTTTAACGTCAAAAAACGATATTATTTTTGCACCAACCTAATATATATAGATTATGTACATACAGGGTGCGATGAGTAAATTGTCACCATTTCATAGTTTTAATTTCAGACATGCGCGTTGTTTTTGATTTTGTCGACTGCACAGTACAGTAGAGTAATTTGTGCACCGAGAAAAAGCGCACCATGACGTAATTCACCTCACCAGAAATTTGAAAACGACATGCTGTACTGCTTGGTATTCTCGCCGAAAGCTCAAATACAAAAATACAGAGTATTTGGGTGCCAATCTGAGGATAGTGCAGAGGAGTTTAATGGTGAATACGAAAGCATTTGGAGTGATCACTATTGATGGCGATGTTATGCGGAGGCCCACATCAAGTGCCTTGAGGAGGTAGGGCTGCCCTGTGTCAAGAGGGTAGTTACTGGAAGACCCTATGTCTGGCAACAGGACTCTGAACCATGCCACACAAGCAGGAGAACCCAGCCATGACTGTCATACAATTTCTGCAAAACTCCTTGTAACAGCAAACATGAACTGAAGGCAAGGATTATGGCAACATTTACCAACATAGATAAGAATACCGCCCAGAAAAGTTGCAAGAGATTCCGAAGTCGTCTGGAGAACGTGGTTGAAACCAATGGCAATTTTATTGAATACATTTATTTTTTACTATTTCAAGATATTTTTGTGTAATTTTGGTAAATATATCTATTAAAATGTGATGAAAGTGTTACTTTCATTTTTAGACGACAATTTATCCATCGCACCCTGTATACATATGTGTTATATATATATATATATATATATATATATATATATATATATATACCCTTCACACATGCACACACATCTCTCTCTCACTATATATATATATATATATATATATGTGTATATGTGTGTGTATGTGCGTACGTGTTAGAAAGTGTAAAATTTCAGATATAACTAAAAATATATCTCTAAAAGGCCAACATGAATAAGTTTTCCGTTATATATATATATATATATATATATGTATATATATATATATATATATATATATATATATATATATATATATATATATGTGTGTGTGTGTGTATGTGCGGAAGTATGTGTGTATGTAAATATATATATGTATGTAAGTATCCAAGTAATTTATGCATTTTATTTTAAGCACGTTTCCTTTATTAAGATTCTCGCATGCACAAGCCGGTAGATGTAATTCACACCGTTTAAAAACAGGGCATCTACTCAAACACGTCTATCCTTAAAAATATAACATAAATAAAATAATAATAATAATTTATAATAATAATAATTATATATATATATATATATAATTAAGGAAAAAATTTAAAATCCATTGTCAGTAATAAATTTATTTCGATGGATATAAGTATATTCATCTCATCAGACTGACTACATTTTATAAAATGGAATCAATATATCCCACACACAGAGATATAGAACGATGGGAAAAAAAAAGAAATAGAAAAATAAAATTACATGATGAAAGAATAGCAAAAATAAATCGACCTCGAAATGTTCTTTTAGGGCTCAAATTATGAGAGAACAGAAAAAAAAGAGTTAATGTAACAGATAGGGAAGGTAAAGAGATAGGAAGATTAAATTTAAAACAGAGTTACAACAATCTGTTAAATAAAGCTCACAGAGGAGGGGTTAAATAGAGTCTGTTTAGACAGCATAATCATCATCATATAATCTATCTCTCTCTCTCTCTCTCTCTCTATATATATATATATATATATATATATATATATATATATGTGCGTGTGGATACATTAAAAAAAAAAATTACCTCAACATGAGATGGTCTATTTTAAGCCGTTCTGTACGTGGCTATCATCATATGTATATGATGTGTCAAAGAGCATAGGATAACAATATATTAGGTTGGTGCAAAAATAATGACGTTTTTTGACGTATTCTTTAACGTCAAAAACGTCATTATTTTTGCACCAACCTAATACAAAGGTAATAGCAAGTGGCGCCACTGTACCTCAACGTCACGGAAATACACAGACCGATATCAGTTATGCTCAGTGGGAACAACGCTTACGCTGATCAAGGCAGAGCAATGGTGTTGAAATGGGATATGACAGTGAGTACCAGACGGATAGGATATTCCATTTATGAAATTGTGGAGGCATTTCACATCCCTCGATCTAAGAAGTCATTAATTTGAATGAAATATTAAATGGAAGGCATTTTAACCCACCTTGCATAGCCCACTAACTTGACTAGACGCGTCTAGTTATAACTGTTTGTGGTAACATACAAGCGACACTGGCTCACTTCCACATTCAATGAAGGAGGTTCGAGACGCATATTCAGCTGGTAAGTTCAGTGTTCTTTAGCTTATATGGGTTATCGGAGCAGAAAATCTACCGGCATACCCCTGTTACCGCGGCAACGGACTCCACTAACTGAAACCTGGACTGATTGATTGATCGAATGATTTTTTTTTTAAAGACTTATCAAACCTTTGTGTGTTATTTAAAGCCGGAACATATATTTGAATTTTAAGAATAATTCCCTTTTTTTTGACAATTGAATGTTGCGTTAACGGTTTTAGCGGGATAACAATGATTTTTACAAATACAATTCCGAATATTTAATCCATGGATTCATATCTTTCCCAAAGGTATTTGTGCGTAAATGAATGTAAGGAACTCGATTGGAATTCGAACTTGAGTCTCTTTTACAGTCCGAGCCGCTACCCTGGACCCTGGAAGACTTTCTATGTTTGGTATGTTTCAATAAATCACAGTTCCAATTGTTTGAGGCTGATGGTAAGATTTGCGTGTAGTTCAAACCCTATGAGGCTTTCAATCTAAGTTGCCGACAAGGCACTGTGCATGCTGGAGGTTGTGGAGTATGTTCATGTGGCATGGGTTGAATCTGCTGATTCGCCAAAATACGCCATTGTCGGTGATCGCTTCATTGTACTGTTTCGTGACTATTTGCACTCATTCATGGACTCCATGTACTCCAGCAACGATTGCTTGTTCCAGTGGGATTATTCTGTTATCGGGCCAAAGTTGCCCAGAATTGGCTTTAGAATTATTACGCAGATGACACAGTACAGTAATGATAGCAGATAAGGAAACGAAATTACAAAATCTCCTAAAGAAGGTAGCGACGGAGATTGAGAAGAAGGGACTAAGCATGAAATTACAAGAAGACAAAATGCATTGTCATCAGTGAAATGCGATTTACAGGTCGGGAACATTAGAATCAAGCAGACGAGGAAGTTTAAATATTTGGGAATCGTTTTGACAGAGGAGGATAAGTGCGACACTGAGATTCGTAGATGTGTTGGGATGACCAAGGACGCATTCCAAAAGCTGGCAAGAATATTGCGAGACAGGATTATTTCTTTGGTAACAAAGAAAAGAATACTGAGCTGTTACGTGACATCTGTCCTTCTTTACGGAAGCGAATGCTGGACGATTCCCTCAAAGATGAAGAAGAGACTCGAGGCGATGTGGTTCTACAGAAGGATGCTAAGAATATCATGGACTGAACGTGTAAGCAACGATGAGGTCTTAGAGAGGATGCAAACAAGGCGGAGGCTTATACTTAACATCGGGAAGAGGCAGCTGAAGTTTTTGAAGGGTCGTAGGGTCGAATAGAGTTAAAGGGAAACAAGGGAAAACAACGCATAACATACTTAAGTGTATGACAGAACGTGGTCTAGAGGGATGAAGCAGAGGGAAGGAACTTGTTGAGAGCTACAAGGGATAGAGGGAGGTGGAGAGCCATGATTGTCTACGTCCTGAAAGGACATGGCACATAAAAAGAAAGAAAAGATGAAGTCTTCCGACGAATAGTGTAGCCATATGTCCACATTGAAAATGGTGGAGAGTTCTATTCGCAAGCATGATCCTGTACATAAAAACATTAGGAAGCTGTGGACAGCCATTAAGACAACATAACCCAGCATCTCTTCCGGCTGCTTGTACAAGTGATGTCATTTCGAGTTTCTCCATTTCGATTGGATCTTTTCCGATAACAGATACCTATCCCATGACTTTTAATACGTGATTGTATATAGTCTTAGCGGGATTAGTATCAGCAATATTTTATGATATATCAAACATTTATAATTCAATAAACATTCAAATATAATTGCCTAGGTAAATAGCGAGCGCTTGAAATTGTAATATATTTAAAAAACACCTTTACTCAAAAGCATAAGTATTAATACTTAACTCTCTCTCTCACACCCCGCCACACACACAGAGGCACACATGTGTATTCAGTGTGTGTGTGTGTATGAGAGAGAGAGAGAGAGAAGAAGAGAGAGAGAGAGAGAAGAAGAGAGAGAGAGAGAGCAAGAAATTATTTAGAGCCATAACAATCTATGGCGAGTTATTGTGGAAGAGGAAGTGAATGGGTACGCATGCGTATAAGGCGGAGACGGTAACAACAAAGACGAAACAGACGTTCCCCTTCAAGTCCAGAATAAACATGGCGATCCCTTCTCATCTTGTAGCCAGTAAAGAGCGGCGGACAGTGAAGCGGTCCTGGAGTGATTCACCCACACCCAACCCTATAGCTCTGATCAACAGATTAAGTTTAAGCAAAAGAACTAACGTTCATTCGCCGGGAAGCCTTACTTCAGAGATTGCTTATACATGGTAGTAAATATTTGGATAATCTTGCCTCTTACAGGGTCTCCAAGCGTTGAATAGGTGGGTGGCCGTGCCTACTTAAAAGAACGCGCATATTCTTGTGCAGGTTACACTACCCACCCATTTGGCAAACCCAGTTTCTTCTTTATGTACGAGCAGCGGTATGCGAGAGCTTGGATTTTGCATCCTGAAGGCATCAGAAATAAGATTTAAACAAGAAACCGTGATTATAATCGTTACACCGGTAGACGAATTTCTTTAAATTAGAACCTGTCCCTGCTGGCCTTATTTGGATCCCGATTAAATTTCATGCCCCTAGTATTTAACTCCATGGAAAACAGGATTCTTTCTCGTATAGCTTCGAAATATGCCTATAAACGATTTTCTTGAAACTGCGATCTGTCCCTGGCAACCTTGTTCGGAAGCCCATTAATTTTCATGCTCTTCGTATTTAAATCCACGGCAAGAAACATTTCACTCAAGCTCTCGAAGCATACGTTCCAAATGCACATGTTTCTGATGTTGCTAATACAAACTGACATTTATATTTCTATAAAACTAGAGTTCGTTTTTAAGGATTGATTATTTTATATAGAATTCTAGCGAAGAAGATTTAGAACTTCCTTCACTTCTTCCGCCATGTTTATCTGTTGCGTATTATTGTCAGAAGTAAATTATATTTTATTCTCCATCCTTCTCTTCTTTGAAACAGAATAAACTTTGAACAGAAGAAGTTTAAATATAAAGTTTGAAGAAATCTAATGAGTATTTGATTACTTTATTAATAAATATTCATGCTTCTTCTTATCGTTCTTTGCTTATTGCCTATTTCCCTACTATACTCTCTTTCTCTATTTTCCTCTCTTTAAGTAGGTAAATAAATTATTCATTTATTTATTCCTAATTAATGTCCTCTTTCTTTCTACTTATGATAAATAGATAATGAATTTATTTGAAGAAAGTATCTATAAACAAAAGACAATTTTTTTGCTATCCTCTGACAGCCGCTATGATGGAGAAAGCATTACCTTGCACCATCGCCAATGAGAGACACTGAAAAAGCTACTCCATTTCACGAGGCACGTCTTTTAATCGAGACGTAATCCCGCCAACCCCTCGAAGAAACGCCATAGAACGAGGGCCAATAACCCCAGAAGAAGTCCCCACTGCCACTGGGGTAAAAATACATCTGTCCGCAAGAGAAGAATATTTAACTATTTTTTTTAATCTCCGCGTCCAGATCGACAGACTCTAGCTCAACCACGGACCTGATCAAATATGTCGAAAATGTATCAGCACATGTCGCATGACATATTAACGACTTCATCCTTTAAAAGGGAAAATGGTAATCCCATTCGGCCGCTTTTCATCACCACGGTCGAGGCCTACGGATTCGATTTGGGAAGGGAACCCAGCTGCAACCAGATCTCTTCTGATGACGTCATTTATTGCCGTGTTCCTTGAAAAGCGACCGACACTACGATGACAGGAAAGACAATGCAAACCAAACTCATCCATGGAAAACTCTACTTTTACATCTGCGACGCTCACATAATTCGAGCCCAAGACGGATCGGGACTCCGACGTGAGCGCACTCATCATTCAGAAGGTAGATGAGAATGGCACTGCGTCGAGCCAGGTGCCACTACCCTGTAAGTTATGATACACATACTCGCTAAGGCGCTTAATATTAGGTTGGTGCAAAAATAATGTCGTTTCCTCACATAGTAACATGTGAGAAAACGACATTATTTTTGCACCAAACTAATAAATTGCAATTGTTTAGAAATACGCCGAAAGTGAGCTTAATACAGAAATTGTGACTCCGAAACCCGAAAGCGCAATTGAATAGCAGAATATGCCATCCAAAAGCTAAAGATAGTATTGCGAAACAGGAAATTTTTAGAAACAAAAGAAAGTGTTGAACTGCTGCGTAATATCAGTGCTATTATAGAGCAATAGATGTTGGACAATTTCCTCCCAGATGAAGAGGAGACGTTAGGGAAAGGGGATGTGGTTCTACAGAAGGATGCTGAAAATAGCATGTAAACAATGAGGAAGTTTTCAGGTTAAGCGTCTGATACACCGAGCTTGCCCACTTCCCTTGATAGCAAAATAAATTTTGCACTCGGTGTAAAATTTATTTTGGTATCAAGTAGAGTGCGCCCAGTCCGTACTGGGGCCAATATTGTAGAACAAAGTTTTTTGTTTTTTTTTCTTTACATTAAATTTGATTCAGACCATCTGACATTTCCTCCTGGTATGATTGCACACAATACACCCACATATATGTAATGCAATGGACAAAGTCCGGCAAATATTTTTTACGAAATTTCAGGCCGGTAAATATAATTAATACTGTTTATTATAAACAGAGTATTTACTTAAATAATTGTATCTATAAAAATAACGTATAACCAGAATATATATATATATATATATATATATATATATATATATATATATATATAAAGAAACTTTACTTTACTAACGCGTTTCATCCCTTGAGATACTTAATCATGGTAAATGCGTAAGCTTTTTATTTAGCGACAAGTATTTACGAACAGTCCCCTGGGAAAGGTATGAATCCCCTTCTCAGCCCAGCTATTGGTAAATAGCAGGACAAACCGGGTTCTATAGCCTTGGATGGAAACTGATCTACCGTACAAAGAAATAGCAACCTACTGCGAGAAAAAAAAAAAACTGCCTCGTCAGTCATGTATAGAAAGATACATGATCGCCTGTGTAAAACGCATAGCACATAACTGACCGATTTCTTGTATATATGCCGAGTTCGAATTCCAGTCGAATTCATTACATTCACTTACGTGCTAATTACCCTTGGAAAAGGTATGAATTCTGTTCTTCTCCCCCTCCCCCAGCTACGGGTAAGTAGCAGGACAAACCGGGTTCTATAACTGGTCTACCGCAGAAAGAAATGGCAACCTACTGCTGGAAAAATCTGCCTCGTCAGTCACGTATCGAAAGATACATGATCGTCTAAGCGTGTATCACGCATGGCAAAAAAAGAAAAAGAAAAGTAAATCGTTATGCTTTCAAAGTTTTTAAATTTAAGAAATCGCTAAAATATTTTAAAGCTAACTGCGTAAGTAAAGGTAATCTATAGAGGACGCAAATATTTTAATATTTTTCAGCGTTTTATGGTTTGATAGAAGTGTTCGGATGAAAACGGCAGTTTCTCCTATAAAACAAGGTTTAATCCCTGCCGGAAAGTACATTTTCTTTATTAGAATTTTTTGAATGCGCAAACGATAGACGTAAACAACATTTTAAAATAAAACTAAAAAAAAAAAAAAAAAAAAAATGGGGCGTTTGTTTCAAATTCGAGTATCCACTAATAATGTTAGAAGCAATAGAAATATAAGATTAAAAATAAATCCATTAATTCTTTAAAAATATGGAATATGGGAAAATCGTTAAATCATTATACGAGGTGGAATTGCTGAAAAGTTAATTGCCAGAATAATTCCTTACAAAAAATGAAAATTTGATCAATTGTCTGTTAATTGGTCTGTTTTTGTAAGCGAGTTTGGTAGATAATTTTTACTACTCCCTTATGTAGATTGTGCGTACACATGTTCATTTACAAAAAACAAAACGAAAAAAACAAAAACAAAAAACAAACAAAACAGAAAAGAGAAAAAAAAAGTCATTCAATAAAACACCCTTCGTTTTCGATGATGGCAGAAAAGATTGCATGTCCGAATAAATTTTATCTCGTTCATGTTCGTCACTGTATACAGGATAGCGGTTTTCAATGAGTTCTTGGTATTTTGTGACCATTAATTGGCCCTTCCTTAACCCCGCCCCAAATGTAGTAGTTAATGTTATTCTCGCCAGGTGAACATGTTCGTCGAAATTCTCATCAAACACTCCTGTATAGCGTGCGCCATGTAAGAAGGAACAAAGTCCTGCTTGCATACACAAGGCAAATACATGAAGTTTTCAGTTAGATCCACAGAGTTTTCAGTTTAATACTTGAAGTGGCGGGCGAGTTTTGTTCAACAGTGGGCACTACTTAAATTAACTGGTCAGCAGAAGTTTTTTTTTTTTTCAACTGGTCAACGGAACTTTTTAAAACAATTTTTGTAGATTAACATTTATCAGAAGTTCCTCTACACACAAATTTTGACAAAATCGACAAATATTAACACCCCCATTGTTTTTTGGAAGTGGGTCCAAGATGTGATCAGTGGGTCCAACATCTTGACGCAAGCTATTGAATTGACTGCGACGCTTTTTCGCAACAAGAATGAGAGGCATAATATGATACACGTTGCTCACGGACCCCCCAACACGATCACAGACGACATGAGCTTCTTTGCGGACACCTTAATAATGTCAGCGCAGAGCCACCTGTCCTTCGTTTTATTCACTTTGCCACTTTCAAGAAGTTCTCCAAGGCGCTGCGGTTGGTAATTGTTTTTTTTTTTTTTTTTTAAAACAAAAAACAAAACAAAAAAAAAAAACAAAAAAAAACGAATATGACGTGCTTTTCATTTGCATCAGATTTCAAGCTACCATGTTTACTCTATCGATTTCGTAGAATCTATTTGCACGATTGATGAGTCCAAATTTCAGCCGATGCCGTTGTTTTTGTTCCCGCGCAAACACCCTCGGAAAATAATGAATCCATCTCTACCCTCTCCCTTGCTCCAGTAAGAGGCTAACAGCAGAGCAGATTGGACTTTCTGGTTAGTAATCTTGTACAAGGGAAACTTTGAATTTAAAACTGGTCGGTCGTGGTAGTAGCATAAACCACATTTGTAAGAATTGGCCTTGTACCACAATTGTATTTTAAATACAATAAATAACAACCACATTTGTAAGACTCTGGGCTTCTACTCCTCAAGTGAGGACTCAAAAAGACACACGCATACAGTATAAAACCGTTGTGTGAAGACGTTCTTTCTGGCAAGAAAGGCGTCATAGCAGTTTTCCATATTGTCATTTATTTACTTATTATTATTCAAATATATAGTTTTATAAACTACTCCTGACACACAGTGATTTACTAGGCGTAGCTTAGATGTGACACAAGGCCGAAAGTATGGAGCGCCCAGTGATGATCCAACTCACTATTCAGTCATAATTGATCCAGCAGGAAAACCTAGCTAACCATTACACCAGACTAAAATGCACAAGTGATTTACTAAGCGGAGCTTAGATGTGGCACAAGGCCGAAAGTATAGGCGCCCAGTGAGTACTGAACTCCCTATTCAGTCGTAAGTGATCTAGCGAGAGAAGCTTGCTGACCATTACACCATGTCAAAGTGCGCACCCCAACACATATATTTTTCAGTATGCTCGCATCGTTACCGAATGTGACTCAATGTCGAGGTTTAAAGTGGGTTGAACGGCAATACCGTGGAAATATTGGCTACTCCAATAAATATTTATGCATATGTATAGGTGTATATATGTGTTATTACCCATGTTTATTACGTCCAACCGACAGTCTAAATTGTTGCGATGGAAAACATTTAAGATTAAAGAAATATTAGTAAAAATAATATTTAACAATGTTTCATCTCGGGGAAAATTCAAGATAATATTACAAGCAGTATAAGCATTTTTTTTTTTTTTTTTTTTGAAACTATGTAACCTAAATCCCAGCGCTGACCTTCCGCTCTATTTCCTTTGCTCTCACCGTTTTGACCTTTTTACTCTATCCGTATTCTTATTCCGCAACTCCCTGGCCACGAAAGTCACAATCGAAATTCCCGAGTGTCGTCTCTTCTGCATTCAACGCCGCCGACGCTCTGCGGAGAGGAAAAGAAGTTAAAAATAATCCGGGCATTCAGTCGCCCTTGAGAGGTTACGAAACGCACTGTTGATCTTCTGCATTCTGTTTTTGACATGTTTTCTTTCCATTACGACACCGCATTCTTCCTCTATGCTGACCTTTAGGACTTTGAGAAGAAATGTCAAGGGAGAGAAATAAGAAAATGGCGTGGGGCAGTATAATAAGAATAAATAAAAGCACACACACACACACACATAATACCAAAATGTAGTTCGTAGGGATTATTCCAAAGAGTACTTTTAATCCACATATGTGTGTGTGTGTGTGTTTCAGGTAGACGCACTGTTTTTTTTTTTTTTTTTTTTTTTTTTTTGTTTTGTTTTTTTAAACAGCCATGAACATTACCTTATTAAATCTTTTACTTTTATGTGTTTCCGGGGGCTCTTCATTAGAAAGCAAATAGACTTGGGTTACATAAAACTATTATCTATATAAGCCTACTTCACCATTTCGTCAAAAGACCAATCATCTCTAAGAAAAGACAAACTTCAATTGATCCAACTTGATTTTCTTCGGAAGAAGACGCCTCAATACGCTGGAATGTTGCTTAACTTCACCGTTCTTTAAAAAGTCAACGTATAGAAGTTTTACCTATTTCTATATAATGAGAAAGGCGATTCAACGTTTGTCTATGAAGTGAAATATTTTATCGATTCCGCGTTCGGCCACAGTTTTCATTTTTTCTTAGACGATACATCGATAGCTTTGGATGGATCAATCACTCCAACCCTTCGTAGTCTCCATACACACCTTTTGTTTCAACAGAAATATTGAATTGCACAATTAACTCCATGGTAGCTCTCTTTATTAGTCGACCATATTTGTGGCATTATGTCATAAAAAGTAGAATAATTGATCGGTTTTGTTTGTTGTATTGAGTTTCTCACCTGGCAATGTTACAGATTCTATTGCTTAGAATTGGGAAAATAAAGTAAGAGCATCTGAAAGAGATGATTTTCAAACTTTTATTTCATTGTGAAAACTTAAATTTCAAAAGATGATAAACTATTTTGTGCGAACAAAGGGTGTGTCATCATGTGGCATTCATCAAGAGGGTAAATGTAAATCTGGCCACTTATTCTAGAATGGTGGTATGTTAAAAAAATGGATAACAAAAACGCTTTTGTATATTTTTTATTCAGCGGTCGTGAGCCGCCTTGATTGAGCTAACGTATTTTACGACCAAAGAATTTACTGATTTTACTCTTGAAACATGTTCATTCGCCCGCGAAAACGTTTTGATTGATTCAAAAAATCTTTTGGAGATGAAAAGCCTAGATGGAACATCAGTACCAAAGCTTCAAACTTGGCTGGTAATCCGTTGAGAGCGATTTTACATCTTGTACAGGTTTATTATATTTATTGTAAATTATTTTTTTGGAAAACATCGTCTCATCTGGGCCTCTTATCATCTGCTCTATCAGTTTCGGTTTGTCTGATTGGATCTTCTGGTGTTTCCCATAAATGAGACTAAGGAGAACGTAATGGAAATCCTGAAATAGAACATTGCAGACTCTTGAAAAGTTTAAGGGACAATGTATTAAGTGTGATACGACTTTTTTGAATCGGATTAAGAAGCCATTGCCTAAAACAGGTAATCCACTTCCAAATAGTTAGATTATCTCTCCAAAATTATATATATATATATATATATGAGGAAATATAATTTTAAGGTGTGCTATATTTATGGGATAAAGTGCTCAATATCAGAGATTAAGCGTATGTAAATATAAAAGTGAACAGTGAAGTCAACACTCAGAGGCGACAGGCTGTTTCATGCTAGACGTAATCGTCATTGCGTCTAGCGTGAAACAGCCTGTCGCCTCTGATTATTGACTTCAATGTTCACTTTTATATACTTACATACATAAATTTTATATATTTGTTTACATAGGTAAAAAAAATACGCTAGATTTAGTTGTTTCTCTCTGTCGAATGAAGATAGCTCAGTGGTAGAAACTCTGACTGATTGGTTGGGTTTCGATCCGGGCTTGAAGTATTCGGATGTTTAGTCGCACTGAGGAGTTGTGATACAGCGAAATAGTACTGTCCGCGAATGACACACACACACACATATATATATATATATATATATATATATATATATATATATATATATATATGTCTTAAGGTGTGCTATATTTATGGAATAAAGTGCTCAATATCAGAGATAGAGCGTGTGTAAATATAAAAGTGGGCATAGAAGTCAACACTTAGAGGCGACAGTCTGTTTCATGCTAAGTGTTGACTTCTATGTCCACTTTTATATATATATATATATATATGAAGAATTAATGGATTTTAATTTTTATCCGATATTATTTCTTGTACCTTACTAGATATACGTGTTTTGAGTAGACGCCCTATTTTTTAATAGCATGAATTATATCTAAACGGCCTGTGCATTATTAAAAAAAAAGTACCCTCCGGAAGGTTTCCAAGCTTCGTGCCCCTTGTGTAAAGGAAACAACCGTCTAATCCGGCGTGTATTACACCACAGACGAACTCAGACTGTTTAAAAACAAAACAGGCTGTCTACTTAAACATGGGTATCCACAAAAATGACCTTTTAATTAGTAGGAAAAATATAAATAATAGCTTTGTAATAATATACGTGATCTCTTTGCATACTCTCCTCATCTTTTTAGGGTGCAGGCGATCATGAATCAACAGATTCCTTTTCTTTATTACAAGTTTACAGACCCTAATCTAATTTGCTATTTAACCCATAGGTGGTGGAGAAAAATCGATTCATGTCTTTTCCAAGGTCATTTGTGAAACAGCAAGGGTTCGCCAATTCCCTCTTCCGTGCTGATAACCGGTGTTCTACTTGCATATCTTTCATTATTCTTGCATCACTTTAATTACGCTCATTTGTTCACTCCTTCCGCAAAGTGAAGACAATATCAAAGCAAGTGAAAAGAACATGTGTTGCCATTTGGCAAGAGTCCCGCGGAGCCCACGTGTGTGTCTCACATGTTCTAGGTCGAGCTTTTAAAGTACCAGCTCATTTATAAATGCTTTTGTTGTGAGATCTGCAGCTGTAGGTTGGCGAATGGACCGGACAGAAGTGTAGGTAGACTGTAAGAAACTCTAATCTCTGACCTCGTTCATAACATTTCTGTTCTGGATGGCGGCCTTTGAAGTATCCAAAGATGAATTACTTAATAATGACCTTTGTCCGCATGAGGACTGTTAGCTACTCCGGATGCAATGTGCTTGAAAATGGGCCCAATTCATCAGAGTGGGTGATTTACAGATAAAGAAAAAAAATGAGGGAGTGGATCGAAAAATGCTCTTTGGCACTAATTTCAAAAGTTTTATAGAAACATATATTTGAATTAGAGCCTCGTTAACAAACTGCTTTTGCCAAACATGACTACCGAGTATTGAAATCGATCCTCAAAGGAGGCTTTCGCTCCAAAACTAAGGGAAAAATTAATGAATACTTTATTGTAAGCGTAGTAAATTCTTTTATTTTTGCAGCATTTTACCTATTTCACGAGCGGCACATCAAAAGGCCAAAAAAGAAAAGGAATCGAGTCCCGTCACAGTTAAGGCGTTTGAAAATTTCTTCAAGTTAAAACAAAATCTCTTGTTCAGTATAGCATTTTCATCTTTCCATAAATTTCATGGTAGGTGATGTATTGCTAAACAGTAATATTTGTTTTTCTTAATTAAAAGTAACTTCGTATCTTGCCTTTGTCGAGTTAACTGTTAAACAGTATTGGTTCTATATGGCAGCGAATGCTGGGCAATCCCTTCACAGATGAAGAAGTGACTTGAAGCAACAGAAATGTAGTTCTACAGAAGGATACTGAGAATATCATGAACTGAACATGTGAGTAATGATGAAGTTTTAGAGAAAATGGAGACAAACATTGACGCTTATACTTAACATACGAAAGAAAGTTGAAATTTCTAAGGCACCTGAGGAAAGAGGGCTTAGAAAATGAGACACTCACAAGACTGATTGAAGACAAAAGAGACAGAGGAAAGTAGCGCATAATCTACGTAACGAGCCTGTGTAAATGGTTGGCACAACAGGGAGTAGGGAAGATAGCGAAAAGACAACATTTACTAAGAGTTACTCTTATAAAGTTCGTATAACGCTCATAGTTCTGGTTAATGATGTTGTATAGAAACACTGGAACAAAAAAAAAGTTGTGTGAAGAATAAGTGTAATCCCACGAGAGACATGGATTAATGATGCCGTAATAAAACATACCATACTTCAGTGCGTACGCGTCCATCTTCAATAATTAGTGTAGAGAAGGTCGGTAGTCTTTCTACATAACACCACCCTTTCTAAAATACCCATTCGTTTTGAATACGTATTTTCTTTTGTGGTTCACTTCCAACAATTCCCTTGGATTTTTCTTTCCTTTTCTTAACACGGTGTGTTTGAGAATTTATAATTAGAGTTGGTAAGACAAAAGTATCATACAACACTTCCATAGGTAAATCTCTTTGTTAGGTTTTTTATTTCGTTGGTGTATCTTGATTTTAATTTGTTTAAATGCCTTCTATGTCGCCACTTTCGACCTCGTACCATATACAACATCCTGCCAATGTCATTTACTATTTCTCCATCTTCCCAACTTTTCCTGGCTTGTAAATCCCAAAGAAAACCTCTTCAGCTTTGAAAGTTTTTATAGTTAATTTCGTACTATACAAACCTTTTATTTTACAGGTAGCAAGTTGTCAAACACCGATTTAATGTTCCTGGCAAACATTAGTTCCACAGATGACATCCTCGATACGGTTCACTGGTTAGTCTATAAATCTTTAAAAATTGGAGCATTATTTCTACCGTCTCTTCCCCGTTTGATTTCTTTAACGCACTTTTGAACGCATCAGCAAAACATTCAGCATGACCATTTGATCATGAGTGGCATCGCGGCGTTGTTATACATTCAACTGTATAGTATTTCTACAAATTTTGAAAGTCACTCGAAATAAAATACGCGCCATTGCCAAACACTATAATACATGGAATTCTAAATCTTGAAAACAGTTCATGAAGAAAATTTACAGTTACAGTGTTAGTTGGTCTTCTAGATTTAAATAATTTAGGCAATTTTGAAAATCTGTCGACGACAATCAAGTAATATACACCATTCAAAGGTCCCGCGTAATCAACATGCAACTTAGATCCAGGTTTATCAGTATTAGGTTAGAGTTGATAATTTACAGGTTGTAATTTTGCCCCTGGAGCACAAACTCTGCATAATTTAACCAAATTTGAATAGCCTGGTCCATTTTAATTCTTGAAATTCCAGAATGTTCAACATGAAACTGCTTTAAAATTCCTTTTTTTTTTTTTGCAAGGAAGCAGGAATCACCACTCTTTCAGCGTACATAAGTACTTCATCACAAATGAAAAAAATATTTTCAGTAATAGTTTTTACTTTTTATTTCTTTCCATCTCAATTTTATGTAATTCCTCATTTTAAAAAAGTAGTCATCCTTCTTGGATTGGATTTTAATTTCATCCAAAACATTGTTTTATCTCGATTCTGAAAATAAAGAAGCAATCACTGTCTCTTCAAAAGGATCTTTAAGTTTCGGCATTAATCTGAACTAACCGTCTCTCTGTCCTAATTTCTTTGATGGTAAATACTTCATTTTCAAATCATAGTTTAGTAAAATTGTTCGCCAACGTTGAAAACGATTGGCAGTATGTGTCGGATACTTTTTTTTTTTTTTTTTTTAGAAAAAAAAAAAAAAAAAAGTTAATGGACGATGAACTGTTTGCAGAATAAATTTCCTATCGGGTATCATTGTGAATTTTTTTTCACTGCAAAAATAATAGCTATTGCTTTTCCAAATTAATTATAGTTTTTGTTAGTCGCTATTAGCGTTCTAGATGTGTAGGGAACTGCTTTTCTTTTACTATCTTTGAATTCATGACAACTGCTCCAGTGCCATAATCGTTAGCTACTATTATTTCTAAATCCTGATTGAAATGCGTTAATGATAACTCAGATGTTAACATGTTCTTTAGGTTTGCAAAAGATTTTTGATATTCATCTGACCAATTCCACACATCACCTTTTTTAATAATCTATTTAAAGGCGCTTTAAATTTATGCATATTTGGTACATAACGGTTGCAATAATTTGCGATCCTTAGAAATGATTGTAAAGTAGCAACGTTTGTCGATGCCGGCATTTATATAATAGCGCTCGTCCTTGATGGGCCTGGTTTACGTCCATTTGTATCAATTATTTGTCCCAAGTATTTTATATTGCACTTGAGAAATGGGCATAAAATTGGCATTTCTCCTCACTGAGGTTGAATCCGTAATCCTCTATTCTTTGGAATACTTCTTGTACGCGTTCTGGATATTGCCGTCTACTTTCGCTTTTTATGAGTACGTTATCCAAATTTGGAACGACAAATTCGAAACCAGTTAGCATCGTATCCATTACTTGTTGGAAAATGCTAGGTGCCACTTTGATCCCTAACGGTAGTCTATTAAAAACTGTATAGACCCTTGTGTGTGTTAATTTTTAACAATGTTTTACATTTTTTATCCACTTCAATTTGTAAGTATGCGTCTGACAGGTCAATCTTTGAAAAATCTTCCACCATTTAATTTGGCAAAAATTTATTTTGGGGGATGGTAACGGATATATATGAGGTAGCAGACACTCATTTAACCCTGTAAAAATTCTGAGCATACACGAATATTATTTTTCTTTTTCACATACACTGTTGGAGCTGCCCACTCAGAATAATATGTGGATGAGATAACTCTCGGAGTTTCTAATCTGTCCAGTTCATTGTTAATGGGTTCCACAGCTGCAAAAGGCACACTCCGTTTAGGTTTTAGAATAGGAGGTACATTTTCCTTTAAGTGAAAAAATGCCTTCGCCTTAGTACATTTTCCAAGACCTTCGCAGAAAACTAGAGGAAAATATTTTTTAACTCCTTTAAAAATACTTTCAGTCATAATACTTGTTTTAGACGAGGAGCAGTTCACTTATTTTTTTTATAGAACGAATTTACGGGTACTCCACAAATCGAACAGTTCCATCCAATCCACGCCCAATAAGTTGAACGTATTTTTTTTCTTTTAATACGAATGCCTTAGTTTTTAAATTTTTACTGGCATACGAGACATTACGTGCAATTTCGACACGAAAACATTTTTTTTCTTGAGACGCCACGTGCAACTGTTTTAGTTTTCATTAATGTTGGTTCACCAATATTTTTCCAAGTTTTTCATTAATTATAGTAAAAGTCGCTGCCTGTGTACAATTGAAACTTTACTTCATTGTTATTCATCTTAACCTTCTCAAATTTTCAGTTGTCGGCCACACATTTTTCAGTTTTTAATAAAACTTTTACCGCGTTAAAATGTTTTACATTTTTACTTTGCTTTGATTTGAAATGACTTTGTCTATGAGCCAGTTTTCCACATGGGAAACGCTTTATTTTTCAATAGGCAATCCGCCTTAAAATGAAATCCTCCGTAACGGTTTTTTTTTTTTTTTTTTTTACTTTTTTTGCCGTTTGGTCGCACTCTCTGCACTTGTACAATATCTCTTTCTTCAATTTTTGCACTATCATTAGCATTCTTCTGCCATTTATAAAAATTAATATTTATCCTGCTCAAGTTTTGTTAGAATGCGCGCACGAATTTCTCCGTCTTTACTCGAAGTTAAACCTTGCACAAACATTAAATATTTAAACATATCTGGAAATAGTTCGTTCAGTTTAAATTTTTCCGCATTCGTGATTGCCAACACCGGCATAAGTAACAAAATCTTCGTCATCTTTTGCGAGATTTAAACACTGCCAACGTGTCTGAAATAGGGAGCTACTTTCACTGAAAAATTTAAACAAAATTAACAGTTTCATGACACGTAACATTTCCTGGTTTTTCAGGTAAAATGTAAATAGAATATTTTTCGTACTCTGAGGGACAGAATTTCCTTTAGAGGAAACGCACCTTTTTTCATCTGGCCAGCCCTGGTAATCTTTTTCACTGAGACCAGCGCAACCGACGGTTGCGGGGACTGAGGGGAATTATTGTTCCTGTTCCTGTTCCGGGCGTAAGCGCTCGGGTCCCCACCTAAAAATAGACCTTGTGTCACATCTCGTCCTAGTGGGGGGCGGGGGAGCGGTACAGAGTAAATACAGCCCTGGTCATGCATGTTTCAAAAGAAAAATAGCATAAAAAAAAAAAAAAAAAAAAAAAAAAAAAGGCAATTTAAAAAACCCCGATGATTATTTACAATATGAATTAATACTATTTACATAAAACAAAACAAAATAGGGTTAGTAATAAAAAAACCCCACAATCCCTAAATGAAGCAGAAACATCAGTTAACTGGACGAAATAATTGCGGGATTATAACATTATAAAAAATCCAAGCACGCACACAAACACGCACTCATTTAGACACAATAACAAATACGAAAACACACACACACGAAACGAAAGTCATCCCGCAACAACCAGAGAACTGACATTACTGACCACCTAACGAGGGAGGGGATGAGGAATTAAACAAAAGAAAAATAGGGACAGAAATAAAAGGGGCTAGATATCCAGAATATTTTTCACGTTTATCATTCATATGTATATATTTAAAACGTACTTTTTTGCTGTTACTATGAATTAAATAGGTTATTGTAGTGATTTTAATATTTTCAACGTATTTAAGTTCTTCGTCAAGATAGTGGGAGCTACACATTCTATATATGCTCTGAAATAAAAGAAAACTATTATTATACCTGTTTTAGTTTTATTGTGAGTAAAACGGAATGTAGTCATTCATATTTGTTGATTTTCGATATATTTTGAATTCTAATTTATTATCGGATCAAATTCTAAATGATGGCAGTGATTTATTATTTTCTATTTGAAAGATAAATTCAGTTTTAAACATCTGATGATAATAATAATAATAATGATAGTAATAATAATACAGGTTGAGTATACTTTATCCGAAATTCCAAAATCCGAAAACCTCCCAAATCCGAAAGTTTTTCAGTTTAGTGTGCTGACATGACTTGCTACTAATGGAAAATTTCAGAAAGCACTCGGCAGGTTCCTAGGTGATGTGCAGCTGTTATAATTGGCTCCATCTGCTTTGGGTGGGGATTTTCAGCCCAGCTACGAAGACGACGTTGGCGCTTGTTTTTTTTTTTTTTTTTGTTAGCGATCGACACAGCAACACCTTCGTTCGGGGATTACTTACCAGGTGTTTCGTACTCAGTAAAGATATTATTCAAAAAGACAAAAAGTCCTGCATTTATATATTTTTTGTAAGTAGTGATCATGTTTTTTTGGAACACATACAGAAAATACAGAACATTATTTTTGCGTGAAATCTTAAACTCACTACTTAAAAATCCGTGTGAGTATTACATGAATAACGTCATTACCTGTATCTGTATGTACACAAAATTGATTAAATTCAATATAAAACTATTACTTTCAGGATGTATGTCATTTATATGTTATTTATATAAAACTACCTTCAGGGAATAATATGTATAAGCTGTGTTATGAAATGTAAAGGGATTATCGTGTTTATGCCTGGGTTCCATTCCCCCAAAATCTGAAAACCGAGGCACTTCCGGTCCCAAGAATTTCAAATTAAAGGAGTCTCAACCTGTAATAATAATCTACAGTTGCAGGCCTGTGAAAAGTGAGTATTATCAAGACAAAATACAAGTTGGATGAACAGAAAGACTGTTTAAATATACAGTGTAACCCGGATATAAGAGAGTTGTCGGGACCGGAGAAGTATCTTATATCTGGGTTTCTCTTATATCCGGGTATGGTCTAATTTATATACATTAACACAGGCTCTAATTTTGGACCAGAGAAAATCTCTCTTATATCCGTGTTTCTCTTATATCCGAGTTTCTCTTATATCCGGGTCTCTTATATCCGGGTCTCTTATATCCGGGTTACACTGTATCTAATCGTAAAATATCAATTCCTTTATTCTTTTTTTTTTTTTTTTTTTTACTGAATCTGGGAATTTGGATAAAAAGTAACTAAAAGTAGGGAGGAGATTAATTCATCACTATAAAAATTCTTTGAATTTCGAAAACCAGTGCCTTTAAATCGGGAATAATAACAATTATCTTCATTATGATCTTTTAGCATTGCCTACACTGATTAAGCGCTTGACAAATACGTCGTTACATTCCGAACAATTTTGTTCTTACACACACACACGCACGCCCACATATATACACACGTTTAAACGCACAACTTCTAGGTATTATATATATATATATATATATATATATATATATATATATATATATAAATGACAATAGGAAAACTGTAGTTATTGCTGACGCGTTTCGTCCAATGTGGACTTTCTTAAAGCAAAAAATGAAATGAATTCAATTAAAGAACGTAACTAATAATAACAAAAAACAGAATGTTCTTAGCAACTGGAGGAATGTAGAGAACATTGGACGAAACGCGTCAGCAATAACTACAGTTTTCCTATTGTCATTTATATTTATAAATATTATCTTTTCTACAGGTTAACTCTGAGAAATTTTCATATATATATATCGAAATTTTCCAGCAGTCTTTAGATTAATGTTGAGGTTTTATTTAAATCTTCAGCGTTTTTTGGTCAAACGATGCATACTTGGTGGTTTTGGGTTTCAAAGTTATCTCCCTTGATCCACCCTTTTTTTTCCCCCGACTCAACATTCTTTCTTCAGACCATCGCTGCTCGTTTTTTTCCGCTTCGTCATCTTAAGCGTTAATCTGCTGTCACCATTCTCCTTTGGCATCACTTCTTTTCTTTCCGACACACTTCCTTACTCATTATTTGTGCAGCGGTCAGTAGGCAAATTCAATGGCTGTAAATTAGGATAAATATAAAGAGGTCACGGAAGAATAGCAGATATTCAAGTAGGTGGAGATGTAGAAGTCGGCGATGGTCATGCATGTTTCAAAAGAAAAATAGCATAAAAACGAAAAAAAGAAAAAAAAAAAAAAGGCAATTCGGGCTATGTAGGAAAAGAGAGCGGATAAATAGGTAAAAATGAAAATGGGAAGAGTAGAGAATTTATTTGGTAGGTGGCCGGCGGGCGACCGTATTCTATTTTTCTTTTCTTATGTGTAACATCGTCATCTCAGATTCTGTTGTTGATGATGATGTTGTTTGTTTGTTTGTTTGTTTGTCAGGAAACGCCAGACCGCTAAAATAGATTCGCTGTTAATTGGGCGAAAAAAAAAAAAAAAGAAAAAAGAATAGGTAAAACTTTTTTTCACACAAGACAAAAAAGATAGAGTTCATAGATACCGCCATAGAATCACTAAAAGATTAACATAATATGATGAAAAAATTCCTCAAACTTAAAATTTTTTTATCTTTATGCTGTTATTAAGAGGAAAGATCGAAGGATTTTTGATTATTAAATTATATTTTTTGATCTTTTTTAGAACGTTGTAAATTTAGGTTTAAATTCAATTTTTTTTTTGTTAAAAATCTTGTTTTTTTTTTATAAACGGAGTAGAGGGGTTGTCAAAGATTAGCATAGAAAATTTTGGCGTCTCTTTTTGCGATGGAAAATACATTAATTTGGAAATTCTTGCAAAAATCAAATAATTGTCGGATTTTAATGAAGCTTTCAGGACTTATTCTCAAATGAATTAAATTATTTTACATATGTTTGTTTTTTTTGTTTTTTTTTTAGAAAATCTCAATAAAATTTTTTTTCCATCTGTTACCTCCCCCACACTTATTTAGTTTTATGAAATTTCGAGTATTTGAATTTTGTCTTGCTTATTAGTTAAAAGCTGAACTCCTTGGAAAATTTAAATCATCAATTTCTTTTTGTAAAACAGGATTCACAGTTACCGAAAATCTGCTTTGAATCGCAAAATACAAAAATTTAAATAAAAGTAAGACATTATTTAATTAGAATAGATTTTTAATTGCTTTTGTGAATAAGATTTATTGTGGACTATTGTCTTAACAAAAAATTTCGATAAATAATGAATTTTTACAAGAATTGTTTTAATTTTGAATTTTTTTTTTATTGGAATAAGTTTTAAATCTGTTACATTTCTGTATTACTTTGTACCGGTTAGGTGATATTGCTATTAAATGGAAAAGATTTGTACAATTTATCAACCACCAATATTTTAAAAAGAATTGTGAAATGTTTTTGTGTGCGTATAAACGTTCCGATTTTTGTAAATACGGATGTCCATCCATGACATTATCAGAAAATATGAGCGGTAATAAACTTAAAGCTAAATTACGTAAAATTCAATAAACATTAGATTACTTAGAATATTTTCGTAAATTTTAAAGATTAGTGGGTAGTTAAAAATTATATAAAAATGCCACTCACGTTAAATTTTACAGATATGTCTACTGTAGAAAAAAAATTAGATAAACTTCCGTCTTTCACTCAAACTGTCAACACCTTAAATAAATAGTGCGACATTTGTAATGCGGTTTACATAGGAAATGCTAAGGATGGTTCAGTAGAATTTCATTTCTAATGCTTGGATTCTGAGCTGTAATTCTGCTGTTAATGTCTAAGATTCGCAGGCAAGTATCTTATTTTTTTATTTAAAACAGATGTTCTTGCCTTTCGAGATTGTTTTTGTTTTGCGTCAGATTCCATTGTTTGTGATATTCTCAGAGTTATTTCTATTTTGGAATCCTCTTCGCTGATAATCGAACCAGGATTTTGAATTGTTTCCTGACCACAGGTTTTTATTTTGGTTGAAAGCCCTTTGTCGTTGTTCGATACGAACATGTTTTTTCAGTATCTCTACCTATAAAAGGCAGTGTGTGTGTGTGTGTGTGTGTGTGTGTGTAACGAATGCACGGCTGCAATTTTCGACGGATTTTCACTAAAATTTACATGCGCATGCTCCAAGTTAGCGGGAAGGCCAAGACCGACTTTGCATTTCCCAACTCCCATCGTCGAAATAATCGATTTTTTTCATGCTTCTACGACAGTTTTCATGTAGTTTACGGCCATTTTCTACTGGCCAGAGTGAGAGCCAATAGCTGGCTGCCACGAATAGGCAGGAAGATTCTACTGGCCAGCGTGAGAGCCAAAAGCTGACTGACACAAATGTTAACTAGCATGCTAGCATGCAAAAAAGATCGATAGCTGCATTCGTCACAAGTGGGAAAAATTTAAATCTGCATGGCACTTTACTCCAATTGGCTCATTCGCTTGCTTAAACTCAACGTTGATTCTGGTTCCGCAGAACTGGGTTGGGTGTGAAAAAGTATTTGTTGTTAACATTCTTTTTTCATTCGGTTTTTCTAGTTACGAGTCCTTTTTTAAAGCTGATCGTTTTGTGTTCATTTTGTTTAGTTCTTTTTTCGTAACAGATTTAATGCTTAGTATAGAGCTTAGAAAAAATTCGCAGTGTGAGATAGGCAAGAAGTAAGGCATGTAGCAACATCAGCACGGCAAAAGGCACTCCTTTAAAGGCAAGGAAGGGCAAAAATATTTTATGTCAAGTGATAACGATTGCTGTATGAGTTGTACGATTTTTGATTAAAACACGGGCAACGCCGGGCCATGCTACTAGTTAATTTATATGCCATAGGCTATTTCATCCAGGTTCTTGCCCAAAATGACGTGTATCTCTTCGTTGCCAGCTAGACCATCCGTGCCGTCCGTTGCGACGTCCTATATTGCTGGCGCCTTGATGATCCTCGAATGTATCACTCATGATGCGTTCAAAGAAGATGTTAAAGAGCGTAGGAGAAAGAAGAGAACATTGACGTACACCGACTAATGAGTGGAACCACTTTCATATGGATCCATGGAATAGTACTTCTTTGTCTGTCTAATCGCACAGTAGCTGGATATTGTGGATCGCCTTCTTACTCATGATTTATTTATTCAGTGTTGCCCACAATGCCACGGGCTACACCATGTTAAAACCTTTTTGACATTAGGTATACAGGATAAAATATATTTTAAGAATGTGTTTTAAGATATACCTATTTTCCTGCAATATGTCATCTTAAACAAGTGATGCTGCTATGTATTTAGAGATTCTTGATAACATATTAAGAAGAATCTGCAATGTTATTGGTTTGGAGCTGGCATCTCAGCTTCAGTCAGTTTCCCACTGCCGTAACGTAGCTACACTGACTTTCTATAAATACTTTCATGATAATTGCTCTGATAAACTTTCCTCTGTGGTATATCGACTTTATGCATTTCAGCGCAGTACTAGATTGGCGGCAAGGTCTCATCATTTTACAGTTGAAATCGCTAAATGTAACCGTAAGTTTTATGCTAGCAGTTTCTTTGACACTTTTCGCTTGTGAAACTCTCTTCTAGCTTCTTGCTTCTCAGTTAAATTTGATCTTCAAAAATTTAAATGCAATATCAAAATATCTTTTGTCGTCTTAAACTCTGTTCTTTTATTGTTCTCTCTCCTTAATAGTATTTTTTTCCTCATATTTTTTCTCACTCATAACTCCTTCTGCCTACAGTAGTTTTATTGCTTTGTTTTGGGTGAAATTATTTAAAAAGATTCTTG
>OZ010572.1:52848419-52873419 GCA_963932145.1 Acanthosepion lycidas | reverse complement strand
GGAATGAGGGGGAAACAACATGTAAACCACTTAACGAGCCGTGTAAATGGGCGGCAAACAATGCGTGGGGGAGGTGAGAAAACATTGCTTAGAGTTACGAAGGATAGGAAGTTATGGAGAGCCATGATCGTTCACGTTCTGAAGTGACAAGAAGAAGTGACAGAATCCTTTTGTTTCGCTTGGGTCACTCCATCCAGAGACTAATGGGAAATATTTTGCGGTATGCAAACAGATGAATCCATGCTTGTTAGCTTCTTCGCTACCTTTCCCATACATTGCTTGCACACAAACGGCGAGGACGAAATAGCACGATACATTTTTTACTTTCAAGAGATAAAGCTAGCCTCGGTAGGAGATAATGCCTACCAAGATATGTCGTATCTCTGACAGGGGCACCTGCATTGGCTTCAGCTGTTGTGTCAGTGGTAGTTCTGGCTGCGAAAAACGATGGATGCAGACATAAGATTACCACCCTTGGGCTCCGACAGAGACACCCACCCACGACCCGTGGGGGCCAAAGCAACTCCATCCTCACCTTGAGTACCAAAGCCTGTCAGCGCGTAACCATCACATATAATTCAATTAATGGAGACTAAGCTTGTTAGTTAATAGGGAGCCAGCCAAATGAACGACTCGCTGGAAGGGATCGGATGAAAGAGTGGGATTGTAATTTTTTTTTACTTGAACTCATATTTCGAATATATCTTTTCGAGAATACCCAACAATATCACTGTCATCAAAAATGTTATTTCTGATTCAAATAAATTTGAATGTTTTGGTATTTCAATACCAAAACCGTCCTGGGTATGACGATAAACTACGTCCAACAGCAAGGCATCCGATAAGGAGGTTTTGAGACGCGCGGAACCACCTCTTAATTGCTGGTGTTCCCAGTTTCACCCTGACCCGGGGTGGTAGCACCTATTAGGGTCCCAGCTATGGGTAAATAGTTATCCCCCAAACTGGAGTCAAAACACTATGAAAGTGTAAAAATAGGGTTTAATACTAAAAACACTTTGTAAAAAACTTATTACTAGCAATACATTCTAAAAAAATCATTACCAGCTATACATTTTTGGATAAAAAATATTATCAGAAATAGATTTTTGAAGGAAAAAAATGTTGCCAGAATTAAAAAATGTCGGCATTAAATAACCCATTGAGGTTGATATGCTGTAAAACAAATCAAACCAAACCAAATGCCAAAAGGTTAGAACCACTGAATTTCCGGTAGAACTTCAATTTAGTTTACTTCTAAAATATTTTATAAAGAGTTTTTCGACTGACATATTTTAAAATTTGTAATTTGAACATAGCTTAAATATTTATTAAGTTAAGAATTAAAAAATATAAAGTTTAAAATACAGAACTGTATCAAATAACAGAAACCATATCACTTGAGGACTTTCAACAACAACAACAACAACAGGTAAAATAGATAGCATATGTAACTCGAATAGAAAATGACATTGTCAAGATATTGACTTTCCACACCACTTCAAATAAAAGGATAGGAAGGAAACACCAATCAATACTGGAAAGAGCGATAACTACTGGACTTGAGAAATCTATTTTCCTGAGAAATTTTTTTAAGAGAAAGATTTTATAAATTTCAACCGACGGCAGCACTGACTGCTCGGTCAATGAATACCGAATGTTTCCGTAGAAGGAAATGGCTAATATCGCCATTACCATTAATAAAAACATAATTGCTGCATTTCTTTTGTTTTTTGCTTCATGTCTGCTTCGTGGTTGAGATATTTCCCATCTGTACCAGTAAGCAGCTTTCGAAATCGGGTATTAATATATATAAATATATAAAAGTATATATAAACATTATAAATATATAGAAGTATATATAAACTTTATTAAGTTTTACCTGTCACATAAGACTCAGGTGTCTTTACTGTTCCAAATTTGTTTCGGACCGCTATATAAATGCTAGGATTTTGGACGGAAGTAAAAGCCGAAATTTTGGACCGAGGTAAAAAGCCAGGATTTCGGATTGATGTATAAAGCTAGGATATCGGACCGGGGTAAAAAAAACAAACAAAAAAAACAAAAACAAACTAGCATTTTGGAACGAGATAAAATGCCAGGGTTTCTGAATGAGGTAAAAGCCGGGTTTTTGAGACCGGGGTAAAAGTTCAGGATTACAAAATGCATAAAGCCAGGTTTTCGAGCCGAGGTAAAATCCAACATTTCGGACCGATATAAAAAAAAAACAGGATTTCTGAACGAGGTTAAAAGTCCGGATTTGGGACCAAGGTAAAAAAAAAAACAAAAAACAAAACAAAAACACACACACACACACAAACAAAACAAAACAGTATCTTTGAACAAGGTAAAAATCTAAAATTTCAAAACAAGCAAACTTTTCCCATTTAAAAGATTGGTGCAATGCAATTTTCCGGAATTATACAGTTTGGTTTTAATCTAAGCGTAGTAAATATCAACTGCTTCGCTTATTTGTAAAAAGGCGATGTTCATAATTTGCGCTAATCTCTTTCAGTTATCAGCACCTGAGTCTGGCCAATATCTGTTCTCATCAAGTAATTACCTGTAGTATTATATAAATTCTCGCCCTTTAAAAATATTGAACGAACCTGATTAACTCTACTATGACGAGTATAATGTCGTCTGCTTTGCATACAAAACTTAGACGTGATATGCGCAGATGTTTAGAATAAGAAGCCTGACAAAGACAATGATACACCTTGTATAATAAAACAAGACTGTCCTTGACGATGAATGCACAGAACTGCACATCCATTTTTTTAACCCTGAAAATGTGATATTTTTTCATTATAACATTTTTTCTCTTAATACATCATATCCCTTTAGGATGTAAACGATCAGGGATCTCCACAATTTCATGTATTGTTACCCAAAGTAAATATTGCTCCATTACGACCCTTCTTTTTCCTTCTAATGTTTCTTCCATATCAATTTCCTCAAAGTAGGTTTATGACTATTTTTCCTTGATGCAATTGCCTTCAGCGTACTCTGGGTGTTAATTTCTTTAAGCCTTCTTTCCTCACCGTATGTCGTCAAAGTTCCATCTTGTTCTTTCTTTTAATTGTTAGCAGCAGTTTCTTTATAGTTCCTATTCTTTATGAATTTTCTTCTTTTCGAACATGTTCTGTCTATCGTATTCTCAGCATTCGTCAGTAGAACCACATATTTTCCACCCTCCAATTTCCTTCTCGTGTCTCTTATTGCTCTATCATTACGAAAAGTGCTCGGACGAACTACATTCCTTGGTTCTGCCAAATCTAACCTTCACAGCTAGGACCCGCCATGCCACTTATATTCTAACAAACCATCCACATTCCCTCCGTATTCCACTCGAACAGCTTCCCGCGAACGACTGCCTTGTGGAACAGACTCCCAAGAGGATGTTTCCCCAATCGCTACAGTCTTAACCTGTTCAAATCTAGAGTTAACCGTTATCTTCCCTTTCTATTCATATAAACGTAATCCTCTACCTCGAGTGGCCCCCGGGCCTTGTACAGGGTGAGCCTTACTGTAAAAAAATTTCTGTCGCCTCTTTGTCATTAGTGAAGAGTTTATTCAACATTCACTATCATATTGAAGATGAGACATTATATAGCAATATGGAACTTCTTAAAATTGTTTCTAAGGAGAGTTTCCAGATTCTTAAAATTTGTCAGTTTGTGAAAAATCTTCTTTTATTAATCTTCCGCGACTTTCAATTTCTGTGTCACACATTCCTTTGTTTGTTACTATACTAGGTAGGCAGTTGGGCACCTCGAGGTGGCGTAATGGTTAGCAAGCTTGTCTCGCTAGGACAACTACGGCTGAGTAGTGAGTTCAATACTCACTGGGTGCCCCTTACTTTCGGTCTTGTGCAACATCCAAGCTACGCTTGGAAAATCACTACTACCCAGGTAGTTAAATTTCCGCACCTGCTTTACTTTGACGTCTTTGAGAATTGATTTTTAAGGCATAAAGAAAACAGTGAATTAGTTTTAATTAGTTTAGCAGACTGATTTTACTGTATAGTACTTCCAATCACTGGATGTCCTAATCGTTTGATTCTGCAATGAACTAAGTTCTTATTTTTATAAATGTTATTTTATATGTAATTCGATCATTGAATAGTTTCTTTTGCTAACAAGTATACATTCTTGGTTAGTCTTGGTTTTGTTATTTCCTTTTGCTTTAAATGGCTTCTCTTCTATGTATCATGTTCCTTCAGGACGTGGGCGATCATGGCTTTTCATAACTTCCTGTTCTTTGTAAGTTTTATCTTTTTGTTATCACTCCTAAGCCCTGTTCTGCCAACCATTTTACACAAGATCTTTAGGTAGTTTGTTCGCTGCTTTCCACTTTCCTTCATGCCTTCATTATGTCCTCTGAGTGTTAGATTTTCCAGATTCTTTCCTCGTTATGTGCCCTAAAAATTTCAAAAACAAATTTACCAATTATTGAATACAGAAAGTAGCCCCAAATTTTTACCCTATAGTGTAAATATTCAGCTTTTTTGTTTCTTAATTTTTACATTTTCTAACTTTCCGCGTCGGTGCAATGTCCTAATATTTCATGCCTCGAATAACTGGGAGTCACAGTTAGGTGAAACCCTTTCGCATGTGTCACTACTTACTGAATGAGGAGTTAGTTCCAAGGGAACTGACCCCAGTCATTTGGTTATAAAAAAACCAAAAAAACAAAAAACAAAACAGAAATTAGATCTAAAATATACATATATACATAAGTTAGTCAAATGAAAGGTGAAAGGAAACAATTTTAGTGCAATATTTTATTCTCTTTAAATGTGTTGTTATTTGTTCTTTCTTTTGTATTTGATAATGATTAAGGAGAATAACAGTACTAACTTGATTCAAAATAAGTATTAGGTTGGTGCAAAAATAATATCGTTTTTGACGTTAAAAAATACGTAAAAAAACGATATTATTTCTGCACCAACCTAATAAACACAAACAAAAAGAAAGCTAAACAAGAAACAATGAACGCTATCTAAAAAAAGAAAAAAAACGAAAACAAAAACTAGTGTATGAATAAATAAAAGAAATGAAAAAGAAACGAAAAATTCAGATCTGTTAGAAAAAAAAAAAAAAAGAAAGAAAGAAAATAAAGAAAAATCACAAGATAACCAGGAAAGAAAGAGAGAATAAATGAATGTGGCATAAAATGTTACGTGTTTTGTTAAAGGTTTCACCGTATGAAATTCATGAGAAAAGTGATAAATTTTTTCAAATTTCTAACTCTAAGTTGCAGCGTCTGTTTGCAACGATCTGTTAAGCGTGCATCGAATTGGCGCCAGAAAGAAATCAGTGATCGTCGACAGCGTGTCTGGCCTTCCGACTCCTTTACACAGTAACGACCCGTTATGCAAGACTGGAAGAGACTCAATGAGGGGAAAAGTGACCTCTCCGCTCTGTTTGTAATGACTGTACAAAAAATAAAAATAAAAAAATAAAAAAATCATCAACTCAATAATTAAAGAAATATTCTCATTATGTGTGTGTGTGTTTTTCCTCATAAGAGAAATATTAACCTATTAATCATGGATGACGTAAATATCAGTCATTGCAATGCAACTAAGTGACGGACATTTGTCGCCGTTAATGGGTTCAAGAAAACTCTCAATTGTTTTCTTCATTTAAAATATATGCTGTTTCTTTTATTGTTCTTATTTTGCTAACTGGCAAATTACGACACAACGTTTATTGCTTACAAACGCCTGAAAACATATTTAAAGACACACGGAGGACGGCTCGTGTTTGTTTAGGAAGGTCAGTCAATTACACGCTTAGGCGATTATGTATCTTTCGATACATGACTGACGAGGCAGATTTTTTTCCCGCAGTAGGTTGCCATGTCTTCCTGCGGTAGATCAGTTGCCATCCAAGGCAATAAAAAACAGTCTGTTCTGCTATTTACCCATGGCTGGGGTAGATAGAAGAAGAGGATACATAACTATTAGCACGTAAGTGAATGTAATGGATTCGAGTGAAATTCGAACTCGGCTGCTCCGATTCGTCAATCCGAGCCGCTATCCATTGCTCCACCGTGGAAGGTACGAGCTAGTTTAGCAGATTGTTATTGCTGGGTATTGCGTTCGATCAACACTGGGTGTCCAATTCATTTGATTTTGTGCTGAACTTAGTTCTTATTACTATAAACATTATTTTAGTGGGTGCACGTTTTTGAGTAGACACACTGTTTTTAATTTTTGCAAACAATGAAAATTAATGTTTATCGGCCTAGATCATCAATAGTCTTATAAAATATGTAACTTTCGGCACTTTAATAATCTAGGCCAGTAGATGTTAATTTTTACTATTTACACTATTTACACTATTTACATTTGAGCTATAGTTCGTGTCTTTGTTGTTGATATTGCAGTTTTCGTACTGCTCAGTTATTGCTCGTCCTGTTTCCACTGCCCAGCACAAGGACTGAACTCACAATTACGAGATATCACTAGACATTAGCAGTGGAACGAGAACTGTCTATCCTGTAGATTAAATAAAGTTTTCAGTTGGGAATTTCCTGTAGGATACGCGGATCGATATACACCTGATGAAGGCCGGAGTACGCAACGACCGAAAGGCTGTGACAACAGCGACAAAGATGAGGATAATTGTCCCAATGTATATAATGATAATTCCTCATTCCAGAAGTTCAGAGAGAAATGAATCTTAAAAAAAAAAAAGTCCATTAACAGCTTAAATTGCTAAACTTAGGAACCTAGAATTTTAGAAAGGATTAACAAAATCTTCTCTTTGCGTATATTCGATTAGTTCTTACATTCTGATAAACGACAAAAGAAAGCTATTTCAAGTTGTGTTTAGTGTAATTCAGAAAGCGTAAAAATAACGTGACTACGGAGAGGAAACTGCAAACTTTTTGGACAATCCCTGAACGGCTACACGGTGTCTGGAATGAGGTTTTTAAAAAGACGTTAACATCCGACTTTTTTGCATTAAACATTTTGTGGATTTATTCAATTATTTTCCCTCGAAGAAAAGAGTACTGAACTGTTATGTAATATCACTCCTCCTATATGGCAGTAAATGCTGGACAATCTCCTCACAGATGAAGAAGAGACTTGAAGCAACAGAGATGATGTTCTACAAAGGGATACTGAAAATACCATGGACCGAACATGCGAGCACTGGTGAAGTTTTGGAGAAAATGGAAACAAAAAGGAAATTTATACTTAACATCAGGAAGAGAAGGTTGACATTTCTAGGGTACATAATGAAGAAAGAGGGCTTGGAGAATTTGATACTCACAGGACAGATAGAAGTCAAAAGGGACAGAAGAAAACAAGACGGCAAACAACTCAGACATATTTAATCTGGCACACTGTGCCAAGTAACTCTCTTGGCCCGGCATTTTTTGAATCAGCCGCCATTAGTTCGTTGATCGGCTACCAGGGAAGGGCCGCACGTTGTTTACAAGTTTCTGCAGTGGCCGACAGCAGCAGAGTATTTTGGCGATACGGTTTTGCTAATTTCTCATATACAGCTGCATATTTACCTATTCAGGATAGTAATTATATATTATTTTTTGGTTTTAGGCTTTTTTAATCTTTTGTTTTGTAGGAAGCAATAAGAAACTTGTTTGGAAACATTAACGATTGTTTTTGTTTCCTGTTTTAAGCTTTGTTCTACCTTTGATAACACAGCAACATGGAATGAGCTGGCAAGACTATGCTTACATAGGTTTTTAGAGGTGATTTCAGTCATCTGGATTTTGCTGTGGTCCGGTAGTGACCTGTTCCCATGGGTGCCGGAGTCGGACAGTATTAAGAAGAATACTGAAGAATGGAAGAGATTTGCAGTCATTCAATATCGAGTGTAAGCCATCAGTTTGCTGGTGCTTTGGGAATTCAATGAGTAAAAAATGAGGAGGAGAACGAAGAGAAGAAAAATATAGAAAAATTTCTTTGAGATGCATGGAAAAGTGATTTGAGATCGAGAAAAAAGTAGAGGAGGCAGGGGGAGACACTTAGAAAGACCTATTGGGAAAAGAAGCCTCGCTGTGTATTTGAAATGAACCAAAGAAAGAGAAAGAAAAAAGAAAAAGAAAAAGAAAAAAGAAGCCTGTGGAGCATTCAATATTATCTTTGAACTTAAGTCGAGATTTTATTGATTAGAAATAATAAAACGAAGAAAGGCTTGGAAAATTACGCAGGATAAGGTCTTTTCTGAAAGAATGATAGATAATCCCTTCGCAACTAGAAATTGTGAAAATTCAAAAATATATGCGGATTATAGACGGAATAACTAGAAAAGAGTCGGTTAATCCGATTAAAGATTATTCTTAACACTTATGGTTGAGGATCAAACGATCAAAGAGAAAATGAAAGTACAGTAGAAAAAGGACGAAGTAGTAAGAAATAAGTAAAAAAAAAACAAACACAAAGACAGAATGATAATAGTGTGTGTGAGTATTTGTGTATGTGTGTGAGAGAGAGAGGAGGGAGAGAAAGAGATATAGAACATAAGTAGGAAAGGAAGAAGATGAAGAGAAGCAGAATAAGAAGCTGAGAGAAAAAAGAGGATAATAAGATGGACAAGCAGGGAAAGAAAGAGAGAAAGCAACAAGCGATAACGAATGAAGAAAAAGAAGAAAGATGGCGAAGGACTGTGATCTGATCGGGTTAAGATGTCGGATGTTGAATGTTGGAAAATACTTATTTATTGAAATAAAAACGAAGAAGAAAAAAAAGCAGTGAAAAGATTTAAAGAAAAAAAAAAAAGCAACAAAGGGTTTCATATTTTTTTCTGAAATGTTGGGGGTCTGCCTGACTGAGAAGGATATCTGACGGTTGTTCTTAAGTGGGATTATTAAAATTTGAAGAGGCCCTGGTTCACTTTGATAGCACCAAAGATATGTTACCTTCGACGACGCCATTGGTGAAGTGGACCACACACGAAACATAAGTCTCTCAATTCCATCCCACGGCGATAAATTTGCTACCACTTCGTTAAGTAATAATAATAATACTAATGAATTAAGAATGAGAGTAATGTTAGCGCACTTTAGAATTTTCGTTGCCAGCATGCTTCAGTAACGACGTGGCTCACTAGAAATTGGAAATATATAATTCTGTCGATATTCCATTACCAATTTTGGTGTCAGCTGATCTGGCGAAGGCAATTTTATAAAAAGGAACGATTTCAAATATTTTATATAATAAGTTGCGATATATGTTTTCTTTTTTTTTTTTTTTTTTAAGGCAACACAGACACACAACTTAATAAATACCATAGGGATTTCGGTGTGGGGTAATGTTCAGCAATCTTCTCTCACATATCGCTAGAGAGCACGATCCTCAGATTTATAGCCTTGTGGTAGGTTATACTTACTAATGTAAAACAGATACAATGTAAGCGCACACAGGGATACGCAAACAAGTATACAATTCGGCAGCTATACAGAGGTGGATAGATAGTTTCGAATCTAACAATCTCAGTCTGTTCACATACCTGTCTATGTTCAAATATCTATCTACGTTTCTTCAAATCTATCTATTAGATTGGTGCAAAAATAATTACGTAATATCGTTTTTTGACGTATTTTTTAACGTCAAAAAACGACATTATTGCGTCATTATTTTTGCACCAACCTAATATCTATCTCCGTTTCTTCAAATCTATCTATCTATGCTTACGGACATATCACATTGAAACACAGGTTCTACGATCACCAAAGTTAAGCATCGTCGAGCCTGGTCAATATCTGGATGGGTAGCCGCCTTGGGATATGTAATCTTCTATATGTGGGTAGTGTAACGGATAATGGTACGGAATTGTTAATCGGAGATCTGAGTTCCAATTCTAGATGGGTTCGTTATATTCACTTACGTGCAAATGTCATTAGGAAACGTAAGCATCCACCTCTTCTCTCCCAGCTATAGGTTAATTAAAAAGGCTTTTATTACTAAACTACTATCATCTAAAAAATAAATCTAAAAATATTTCCTGGTTTTAAATAAACTACTACAAGCGTTTTTAACAAACAACAACGTAGCAAGCGAATCAATCTCTCTCTCTCAGATATATATATATATATATATATATATATATATATATATATATATATATATATATATATATATATATATATATATATATATATATATATATGTGTGTGTGTGTGTGTGTGTGTGTGTGTTGTGTGTGTCTATTTAAATTTATATATCTATTTATCTCAGTCTATTTAAATCTATCTATTGCAGTCTTATAAATGTATCTAAGATAAAACTGAACAATTAACAAAACTGTGGTATTTGTGAAGTTTATCATCCATTGCAAAGTTAATAAAAAAACAAAATAGAAACAAAACATAAATATTTAGCTATGAGCTATTCTGAAAAATATAATAATGTCCGTAAAGAGCATTTCATTAACAGACAAGAAAATAAGTTCAAATGAATGTTTATTTCGATCATCTGGAAAACATGGTTGAAATTAACCTGTATTGCAATCTGGTAAGTCCAGCTCAACTTGCTGTCAGTGTTTATGCCTGTCTACTTGGCTCACTGTACAAGAATATTGGTAAGTTATGTTCTTTGTATGAAACAGGATTCAAATTGAGATGTAAATGTGTTTATAGCGATTCAATAGAACGATCACTTTATAATTAGTATTATGTTGGTGCAAAAATAATGACGTAATAATGTCATTTTTTTGACGTAAACATGAAAAAACGACATTATTACGTCATTATTTTTGCACCAACCTAATAGTTCACGAAATTGGATTTAATGCTGCCGGCCATAAGACAAATATATATATATTATATATTATATATAATTTTAAGGTATGCTATATTTGTGGGTTAAAGTGCTAAATATTATGGATAAAGCGTATGTAAATAAAAATACGAGATTGCATCTAAAGATGAGACAGATAATATATACATATATATTCATTTAAATACGCATGGGGTCTTACTAAACATACTCGTTGATAATACAAATATAATAGCATCACCACATCTACAAAAAGGCTAAAAATAATGAAAGCATTATTAATAAAAAAGAAGAAAAGAAAAAGCCAACATTCAACAATATTAACTATGAACACGGCCACAATGTTCGGACCGTGTTTGGAAAATAAAACATTCCTATAACACCAGATACATACCTAAAACAATCCATATATTCAGTTAAAAGTAAAATAAAATTAATTCTTGATAATGCCTAAAGGTATAGCCAAAAGTGCTTGGATATATAAAACATTCGGACAATTTTTATATAATTTATGTCTTGACAAAAAAAATAAGAACACATGAAGAATTATACAAAAATACTTAAAAACAGCACCTTGTCACTCGTTTTTAACGAAACTTGCATAATATATACACTATATATATATATATATATATATATATATATATATATATATATATATATATATATATATGGGGGAATCTGTGTTTGTGCATGTATATCTACAAGGGAGGTACTATTTTGTATATAGCTCTTAAATTTTGTTTGCATAATTATTGGACCCAGGGGAGGGTTTTAATGTATTTATTTTATACCTTGGAGGAAAGAGAAAGGGTCTCTCTATCGCTTTTTTTTGTTATTCGGAAATATCTTTTCTAGTATCAATTAACATTGTTCGGTGTAAGATTATAATTGCCTTTTTTTTATTATTATTAATGTCCAGACATAAAAATACTCTCATGCTTTGCAAACAATTTTAAGCAACATTTTTCCACAAAAAATATTTTTCTACTTTTCGTGGTATTTCTTCGTTGTAAGTCACCAAGAACAAATGAAATTCATTTTGTTTTTCGTTCATGCTACTAATTACTATTTATTACGCAGTTACTGTACATGACCGTTGTCGCTGAAAAGGAAAGGTGACGAACGCGAATAATGACAATGAGCAAGATATCATAAAATAAAATGTTTCTTGGTTATCACTTTTATTTCTTTCACCTTATTATTAAGTATGTTATATAAGACTCATTTTGGGGATCATACATTGCTGATATTCCCTGACGAGTGGACGGAGAAGGAAACGCAAATCAGCTATATATATATATATATATATAACCTTATAATATATATATAACCTTATAATACTTAACCAAGATGACTCGCCTAGCCACTCCCATAATAACGAATGTTATAACGAACCATGCTTAAAAACACACGTAAACCAAAAGATAGCTTATTCCTAAAATTTCGCTTGAAGATGAAACGGGATTAAACACCTTAATTCAACTTAATTTTAATAATTATTTGGATGGTTCCAGCTCTCGTTTTTGAAACATGAGAACTCTTATGTAGCGAAGGAATCATATTTTTAAACAAAAAATAACAGCGTCCAAGAAATTGAGTAAAACCTCCTCTCATGATCATAATTTATTTATTGTGTTTTCTTCCTTTTCTGTCGGTTTTCTTCTTCACCCTTACCCATCCATATCTAGAGATAACATACGTTAAGTTAAACGATGTCTGGCCCACACCAAGTGGCGTTAGGGATAAAGAATTGAAATGGTACATCTAACTCACTCATTTCTTCTCCCCCCTCACTTCGTTAATTTACATATGCTTAATACGGCCCGTCAAAAATGTGTAAATTTCTTTCCATTTTTCATTTCAAACTTTGGAAGTAAAGTCTGATGATCCAGAGCCATTTAAAAGGGCTGTGATGAAATAATTTATTACATGGAACCTTGAAGTGGTCTGTTTTTATTCAAATTTATTTGCTCTGAATTTACATTAAGCTCTCCGGATATCATCCTCCTTGGGTCTACCCATACGGATTACCTAGTTTTGCATAAACTATATATATTAGGTTGGTGCAAAAATAATGTCGTTTTCTCACATTATTTTTGCACCAACCTTATATATATATATATTCTTTTTTAAAAATATGGATTTTATCGGGAAACAGAAATTTCTATGTTTCAAAATTTTTTGAAACAGAAATTTGTGCCGCGATGGAATCATATTTTTTAAAAAGAAAATAATTATAATATTTTGCTCTACTGTTTGTCTCGAGCGCTGTTTTATCAAAAGTAAATGCTCTGTTTATAATAAACATTTACCGGCAAAATCGGTAAAGGCACGTCAAGCTAAATGACGGTTCCGTATAGGATACAGGTTCGAATCCTGTCGGAGGACGAATATTTTCTGTGAAGATTTCTCGGACATTCAGGCCGGTAAATGTTTAATACTGTTTATTATAAACAGAGCATTTACTTAAATATTTGTATCTATAAAAAGAATGTATAAACATAAAAATGTCATATATATATATATATATATATATATATATATATATATATATATATATATATATATATATATATATATATATATATATATATATATATATATATATATATATATATATATATATATATATATATATATATATATATATATATATATATATATATATAAGGTTTGAGCAGAAAGTAGCAGGACTGGTGCTATAAAAAGAAAACAACACATATCAAATCAATTCGGCATCAAATCTACTGAGTTAATGAGGAAAGATAGCTTGAAAATTTGATACACGCAGGACAGATGAAAGGCAATATGTAGAAAGGAAAACATCAAAGTTAACTAAAAGAATAAAATAAAAAAATCAACCATTTTTTTGTTTTAGTGAAGCATATATTAATGAAGATCTACTGCCTAAATAAACATATATAAGCATTTATATGTCTTTGTATGAGTTTGCGGACTAGAGCGTTTGTATAATATCTGCTTGGTATTTGAGATAGGTAAGTTGGCTCGTGCGTGGTGTTTGTTGGTACTTGAAACACTGATATAATTATATGAAACACTTATTTTTAATTAAATCACTATATCAAATACTGATTTCCAAAATTGTCAAATCAGTCTTCGAATCTCCATAGCATTAAGTAGATTTGAATATTTGTAAAGTCTGTGATACATGATGCAAACATTTTTTGCACAGACTAATCTTTTTATACTTAATTAAATTTACGCCACTTTATTTTGCGATCAGTTCACTGATAAATAAAAAATGATTCAGAGAAAATATATTAATCATATATTCGTAAGGATATATCTGTATCTATTTAAAACCAAATATTACTAGATAAACTTGTTCCTTTATACTTCTTCACTAGCTAGGATAAAACCACTGAATTGCTTGATATACAGGATATCTTTTTTAATCATTTCATTCCAAGCAAGGAGATAAAGCCACTAAGACGCAAAGAGTTACAAGAGAGTGAAAGAAACTGAGAAAACTAGGTACATACCCAGATTCGTGATACATATAGTTTAAATGAATTTTTTAAATTGAAAAATCTTTTAGTTTTAATTTCAAGCTAATGGATTAAATTTAACATTTCTAATAAGCAAAATACTTTGCTGTATTTTAAAACTAATTTATATTGATTGGAAGGAACTTTCGTTTTGAAATTTTACTAAAATTGCTGATTTTAGCGCCATTTTCTTTAGACATTTTTCATCGCAAATTAATTCTCTTTATGGAAAAATCTTTCAAAAATAAATAATTTTCTGAAACTTTATTTGAGGAATATTAGCTGATTTATAATTTAATTAATCTGATTTGAAACAAATAATACTTTTAGTTTAAAATATCGCAGAACTACATTTTAACATGGCGTTTATTTATGGTGTTGACAGCTTGAGTGACAGAGGAAGTTTATTTAATTTTTAGTTGAGAAATATAATAGCGAGCCATTTTCATATAATTTTTAAATTTAAAATTTAGGAAAATATTCTCCGTAATATTTCTGTTCTAATATTTTATTGAATTTTAGTATTTTGGTTTTAGTTTATTGTAATTATCGTATGGACGACAGTATTTACAAAATTCGGAACGTTTATGAACACAAAAAATTTCAAAATTCTTTTAAAAATATTAGTAGTCGATGAAATGTATTAAGCTTTTCTATTTATGATTAGATATATGAAATATATAAACGGGACAAAATTTAATTTCTTGAGATTTTCTAAAAAAAAAAAAAAAAAAGAAAAAAAAAGACATTTCTAAAATAATTTAATTCATTTGTGAATAAGTTCTAAAAGTTTCATTAAAATCCGACAATTATTTGATTTTTACAAGAATTATCAAATCAACGTGATTTTCAATGCAAAAAAAACGGTAAAATTTCCTTTAGTTCTCCGCTTCTGAAAAAAAAAAAAAAAAAAAAAAACAAGATTCTTAACCAAAATTTCGAAAAAGGCTAAAAACATATAATTTAATAATCAAGAAATTTCCTGATCTTTCCTTTTAATAGTAACAAAGATTTTGACGATAAAACTTTGTTTTCATTAACTTTAAGGCATTTTTTCATCCTACATGCTCCTGTGAGGCACAAAGAGAAAACGTTATTGAGAAAAAAAATAAAAGAACAGAATTAAAAAAAGATGACGATTGACATTGCATTTAAATTTTTGAAGATCATAATTGATAGGAAAGCAAGAAACCAGAATATTATAAATAACAGGCTAAATTTGATAATTTGCCTATACAAATTTAAACGAAAACACATCTGATCATAATTTTCACTTAATAAATGCCAATCTGCTTAGAAGAGAAAAGAATTTACTTGAATTCATTGAAAGTGTAATGATCACACAATTCTCCACTATTAAATCTCAGTCAAGACTCATATATAACATCAGCGAAAGCATCACTAGCACAAAACGAACTAAAAGAGAAAAAAGGGTTTCAAAATTAATCCACGAATAAAAAGAAAAAAGCCAATTACAAGAAGAATAAAAATGGGTAACATTTGAAGAAAAATATTTTACTCTTTCTTCCATTATGGAGATTTTCCCATATAAAAAAATATATCAATTGGTTAATTCAGTCGGCGTACGATAACAAAGGACCTTTACTCACTGTGAAATTGAAACAGAATGAATTTGTTTATTTACATTTTATAATAATTTATATTAAAAGAAAGGAAGGCTTGCTCATAATTTGAGCGCCTAACAAAATAAGCTACGAAGAGAAAAATTTTCACGTGAAAATAGGGACTTACATTACTCAATAAAGTTTTAAAAAAAAATGTTCTTGGTGGGGGAATGCAGCGAAATTTCACACGTTGTTGCTAATGTCTTGAACTGTGAGAGGTCGATAGATCAATTGTCATGAAGCGTCTATTATAAAATGATGAGTGCCGAATAAAAGTTGTGGTAAACTTGTTGAAGCAAGTAAACCGTGTAAAATTATTGTAACAGCGAACGAGTTCTCTTGTATTATCAGGGAAAAAACTAGGTTGACTTAGATAGTCCATAATTGTTTGCATTAAGTTTCGTATGTTGATCGGAGTTATCGGTTAGACATGCGGTATCTTGGAGTCGAAGTTCTCTTCTATTCATCCAGAAAATGTAAATTCTTTTACTTGGCTTCATTTGGCCTGACTACTCTGACGAGGCATGAATGAATAGTAATATTTATTGCTGTAAATAAAACAAATGTGGCACAAGGCCAAAAAGGGGGCTGGGGAAAAGGACGGTCATCACTTGTCTTAATATAAAACTTAGCTAGCCACAACCACTGACCCTATCATACTAGACAATATTCCTATCACCAAAACAACACATTTATCCATACCTTTCTTACTACATCCACCAAAATACCTCTTTGTCTCAATGAAAATCCTAAATAATCCCCTTATATACAAATATTGTCTGTGGGGGGAGGGGCATAAAAACACCAATTTTTAAAAGATCCCCAATGAGTATATACAATTATGACATAAAATATTTACAAGAAACTAAACAAAAAGGAGTTAGTAATAAAACCCCCACAAACTTTACATGTGGCAGAAATATCAGTTAACCGGACGAAATCGATGCGGGACTATGTTAAATAAAAGAAACATTCATACCTCCAAAGCATTCACACAGGCACACACACATTCATACACAACAACAAATACGAAATACACACACGCGAAACGAAAGGCGCCCTGCATCCACCGGAGAACTGACATCACTGACCACCTAAACGAGGGAGGGGATGGGGAGTTAAACTAAAGAAAAAAAAAAGTGGGGACAGAAATAAAAGGGGCCAATGCGCAAACACACCCTAGCTAAGTTTACCGAAAAAGGAAAGAAAAACTAAAAGATCAAATACAAAAACCTAATCTAGCCTAATCTCGGGATGGGTTGCCCATGTTAAACCTAGGAAAACAATATCCTTATGCCTAACCGGCATCAAAATGCCACTCAAGGTCAGCCCCTTTTATTCGGCACATACGCGCAAGATTCACCCACCTTTTGCCAAATTCTGATGAGGCGAGCCGCCGCCTTTCCGTCCTAATCTTGACTTTAAGCCGATGCTTAAAGAACAAGATCAGTTGGGAAGAAGTGAACTTCTCGCCCTCATAGAATCATAGAATTCCTTCTGACGCGTCGTCCAAATCACGACTCTCATAACCCCTAGTAAGCAACAGAACACATAGTGTTCAGCCTTCGTCATCTGCGGCACCACATTGCTACAAACAGAACTGGCTTCAAGGACAAAAAACTTTCCTTGCAGCATGCGAACCGTGAGGCCTTCAACAAACTTGCACAACGGCACTACCATCCTGCACTGAAAGAAGGCGTGACCAATGGTCTCGACTTCCCCCGTACAACGACGACAGTTTGGATATTTCTCTAAGCCTGCTGAACAAAGTCTCTTGCCGACCCAGAGTGCTTCACGAATCACCAGCCAGGTGAGTGATGCCTCATCGTTATTGAGGCATTTCAACCCGGGCGCCCAAGGCCATATTGAGCGAGCCCCCTGCTTCGTAAGACTGAGCTCGCCAATTAGATCATCTTGAATGGCCCCCCTAACTAACACTTGATACAATGCCTTGCGAGACAACGCCTGGGCGTTGGAGAGGCCATCCAAAGCCCGAAAGAGGAGCTTCAGAGCGCGACGACATTCGCTGTAGGAGCATTCGGCTTGGGGTCTACGGCCGGCCTCCTCCTCGCACGAGCGCACACTTCTCAGGGATGGGAAATGTTTACGGACGTCTTCTTTCCAGAAGGCGCCCACCTCATCCGATCCGCGACACATTCGGTCTGGAAAGGTAATGCGAAGCATATGTTGACGAATCTCAATGCTAGGCATATCCAGAGGGATGAAGGCAACAGATCTCGCGACATACCATAGGGGCCTTGTCTCTCCACAAGAAAGAGAACAAGACCCGTACTAATAAAATTAGTCTGGCATACGGGAGTGGAAGTACAGAGAGTCGGTACAGGAGAATCAGATATGTGTGAAACACATACTTCCGCCCTTCCCTTCAGGGAAAGGCCCCTCCGAGACCACAGATTAACCGCGATCTCGGCCTTCCCTTGTACCTCCGACCAATTCATTTCCAACTGGAGATCAGGACCGAACCAGACGCCGAGTATCTTGATCGGCCCATCCGTCCAGAGGAAAGGTCCGGGAAGAGAAACTCCCTTCCACGCACCCAACCGCAAGCCAACAGACTTATCGCGGTTGATCTTGGCCCCTGTCACCATCTCATACCCACTGATCTCTTTGCTGACTTCGTCAATCTCGGTTCTGCTCGACACAAGAACCGAAACGTCATCAGCATAGGCAGAATACCTGGCTGAGGTGGTAGCCCCAGGCAGGGCAATTCCGCGCAGGACCGGATTCGCCTTTAACTTGCGAAGGAATGGCTCCAACGCAAGAACGTAAAGCAAAGGCGAGAGCGGACAACCTTGACGAATGGAGCGAGACAATACGAAAGGCTTCGATCTTACCCCATTCACTTCTACCAGCGCACCGGGGGTCGCATACAAAAGTCGGATCCAGGAGCGAAAGTCGGCCCCGAAACCGGCCACCGAAAGGACAGCCTCCAGAAACCGATGGTCAACCCTATCGAAGGCCTTGGACTGATCTAAATTGATCAGCGCGGCTTCACTGTCGACTTTTTCTAAGATCAAGCGTACTATATGAAGGTTATCCTGAATAGTCCTACCCTTCACAGCACAAGCCTGTTCGGGGCCAATCAGACTAGACAGGACAAGCTGCAAACGGTTGGCTAAGATCTTCGCCAAAATCTTTAACTCAGTGTTTAACATGCTTAAGGGGCAAAAGTTCCCTAACCCATCCCCACCGTTCTTGTCCTTACGCAGCAACTTGATTACACCCCTGGTGAAGCGTTGAGGTATAGACCCCTGCTTCATCCAGTGGTTGAAAATCAGTTCCAGCAAAGGAACAAAAACGGGCGACTGCCTCAAGTAAACTTCGTAGGGAAGACCATCTAGTCCCGGAGATTTATTCAGGCCAACCTGCTTCAGCGCTTCCCAGATTTCCGACACAGTAATGGGACCCTCGCACCTAGCCGCTTCAGCTGGCTGGAGGCAGGGAAAGTCGGCTAAATAGGCATCGAACTGAGCAGAGCTCAGACCGGGCTCCCTGGTGAAAAGATCCTGAAAGTAATCATGAAAGGCCTCGCATATGCCCGCGTTTGTAGTCACGGTCCGCTTATCCGGCAATGTGACGCACGCTATATGTCGCCTAGCCGCGTTCCGATTTTCCTCTGCACGCAGTTCAGCGGCCATATTCGTCGCCCCAGAAGACATTCTTTTTAACCTAGCCCTAACTACCAGAGCTTGATCCTTCTTGATAAGCAAGGAGGCCAACTCTGCCTTAGCTAAGGCTATTTCCCCACTAACACGGGATTTCAAAGCCCGATCAACTTTTTCTTCTAAAGCCGTTTGCGCCGCTAATCTATCTAGATTGAGTCGACGACTAAAATCGGCAGCAAACGTTCTAATTTTAGATTTTAATTTATCCCACCAGGCGTTTCCCACAACCGCCACCGTCAATTCCCTCTGAATCATTAGTAGCAGCTGGTCCCGGAAACCCTGCTCACCAAATAATGATGAGTTTAATTTCCAGTAACCAGCCAATCTAACCTTAGGCTTATCTAAGTTTACACGGACCCGGACAAGCCTATGATCCGTATAAACTATATAGTGGAAGCTTGGACACCCTAAGAGTCCTACGTCGACTCTCCTAACTAGGACTCGGTCGAGGTAGCTCGCAAGCGTCCCAGGAGCCGAGTTGCCACTATTTGTCCAAGTCCATGCTACCTCCCGAGGGTGTTCATTCCGGTACTTATCGACAAGATCAAACTCATCGATAAAGCCCCGAAATGGTTTCACGTCCCGGTTGTTAGTACCTTGTTTTTGCCCTATACGATATATATCGGGGTCAAGGACGGCATTCCAATCCCCCGCTAAAACTACCCGACGAGATGTCGTCAAGTACGGCGCGATCTGCCGAAACAAAGCAGGCCGCTCGGCATGGATATTGGGCGCATAAACCCCAATGAGACGTAGAACCTTATCCTTTATGGTAACATCCAGCACGCAAAGTCTGCCCGCCGGATCCGCGAAGACAAGGGAACATGCAGCCTTCAAAGACTTGCTCACTAGCCAAGAGACAACACTCGAACGACCATCAAAACATGCTGAATAAAGGGCGACCCCCCTAGACAGTATGTCCTCACGGTCATGAGAAGAAAAACGGATCTCTTGCACACAACATACATTCACCCCGAGGCGCTGAAGGTCACGAGAGAGCCTCGCCCTGCGAGACTCGGACCTCAGGCCCCGGACATTTAGACTAGCTAACCAGAGAGCCATAGTGAAGACCGGTTAGGGTTGAAGTACTGGTTTGAACATGGACGGGGTAAGGATACCGACCGCCTCTCCCATAGACCCATGGCCCATCTCAGTCTTGATGGTACCGTATTGGGAGATCCCGTCGATATCCCAGGGGAAGTTCAATTTAAGAGCTCTGTATAGGGAGGGGTGAACTAAAACTGGGACCCTCTCTGCACAAAATTGATTTAAACTTTTTAAATACTCGTTCTGAGTGATTACTATTGGCAAAGTCATTTTGTATGAATTGATGGCCTCCTCAAGCATTGCCCAAATCTCTTTTGCTCTGGGTCCAGTTCGGCGTGAATGAATAGTGATTTTAATCGGCCGATGTCCTACCTTATATTTGCGTTAGCAAGCTCACGAACTATCTTTTCAAATTATAGTGGGCTTCAAATTCCGTTCTTCTGATTAATGGAAAATAATTCCTTGGGTGAATTTTCTTCCCAGTTCTTTTTTTTCCTTCAGAGTACTTGTTATTTTATTGCTCTGAGCCAAACCTAGCGTCACCATAATCAGTCTCAGAATCAAGGTTTATCAAAAAAAGTCGTTCGAACATCTCATTGGTTGATAATAAGAATCCTGGTGTTGTATTTCTTCCACATAAGTTTTTATACCGTTTTTAGATTTTCATTCTCTAAAGTGCAGTCGTACGAGTGATGTTTTGACAAGTCGTTTTTACATGCAGGAATTAAAAAGAAGGGGGTTCTGAAGACAAGAGAAAAAAATAAGGAAAAAAAAAGAAAGGGGGGTCGAAAATAAGAAACAGAAACGGGGAGGAAATGGTAAATAGTGAGCAACGGATTTATAGTGACATGTAGGTTAACTAATTAACATATCCGGAATTCCCAGGCTATATGTAGTCCTGCCTCCTCCTCCTACGATTAGGAGAAGAAGGAGGAGGAAGGACTACACATGAGTATTGAGTCGTAACACGAAGGAATTAGGACTTCACATCAGGATTGAAAAGGTCTTCGTACGACCTTCTCGATGCCGGCGATGATTGTCTGGTCCAAACTTAGAAAGAAAGTGGGCGGTCATGATTCTCCACATCTTCCTGTACTTTGTGGCTCTTAGTAACGTTTGTCTTTTTACTATCTCTCATAATCCCTGTTTTGTCAACCATTTACGCAAGTTTCTCAGGTTGGTTATTTTTCACATTCCTCTGTCTCTCTTACATTCAATATGTCTTGTGAGTATCAAATTCTCCAGGCCGTTTTTCCTCATTATGTACCCTAGAAAGTTCAACTATCCGCTTCTGATTCTATGTATATGTGTCCATTTTGTCTCCATTTTTCAAACATGCAGGTTCCTCACATGTTCAGTTCATGGTATTCTCCGCATTCTTCCGTAGATCCAAATTTCTGTTGCTTCAAGTCTTTTTTCATATTTAAGGAGATTGTTCAGCATTCAATGCCATATAGGAGGACCGATATTACGTAACAATTCCGAAATCTTTTCCCGTTTCTTAATACTTTTTTTATGATACTGGAAGACATATTTCCCTCTTCCAATGCACCTTTGGGTTTCGGTGTCACATTTTCTGTCCCTTGTTAAAACACTTCCAAGTTATTTAATTTTTTTACTTGCTTGCTTATAGTGCCTCCAATTTGTAGATGACATCTTGGGCTGTTCCTTTTTCTGACAACTACTATACATTCTATTTTCTTACAATTGATGTTTAATACTTTCTTCTCGCTACGAAAATAAAAGAAAGGTAAACTAATTAAATTATTACTTTGGCAGGGTCCGTGACTTTGTACACCCATCTCTGTATAAGGGTGATTAAATTAATGTTTCCGAGATATATCGGATGTTTTTTAAGCACAGGATGACACCGCCAGAACTGGGATGAGGCTAGGGTTCATGGTACAGGCCATCCGTGCCCTCACCCACCGCATGGTTTTATCACCTGCACAACCCCAGTATGACTCTGATTAGATACATTGCCAATCTTAGACTCGTTCGTGACTTTCAGCTTCTCGGTGTAGATATTTATTGTATGAAAGAGACCTATTTCTCGTGATTATGAGGGTAAGACTTCGCCACTTCTCAACATATTTGATAGTTGCTAAAGACATTTCTTGACACATATTTTTTTCCATACACTTCAAGAATTTAATATTTCCCCTTGAAATCTAGGTATTTTTTGTGTGGTAATGATGCCGCCTTCCTCGATTAGAATGTATTACAGTAATTTGTCTGTTCCCCCTCCCTCTGCCATCTTGCTGCTTTCTTTAAGCATTGGCTTAAGATTATGTTCGCAGCGGAGAGGCTCGCATCGGCGGATAGGTAAATTAATGTTATACGACTGTGTCATACCAGAGTGGTATTTTGAGGTAACTGTTTAAGAAAAAGAGTTTGTGCTTCTGAGAATGACTTGTCAGCCCAGCCCAAGTTAAAGTAGTACACGACTGTTTTTTTTTCTTTCTTTGATTAAGCAAGTTTAATTTAGCTAGGGAATGTATGCTCATTAGTTTATTTTAGTTCTCCATGTTTTTGTTTATCACATATCCTCTTCCGTCCCGCTATGCTGAAATTGAGTCCCTCCGGTGGTGTGGGATATTTCAAGTATTTTGTCATGCTTTCTTTTATTTTCTTCTATATTTCCTCCTACATCATTTTTTCGACCGGTTAACATTCTGATACATTAGATTGTTAACGGAGACGCATGCTAATACACTTTTGTAAATATATTTAATTTCATTTAAATTAACAAGGATTATTTTGTAAAGTGATTTATATGGATCAATTTTCTTTTTACGACTCCCAACATAAAGTTGTAAATATGGGTTTAGTTACAATGTTCACAAAGAGGATATGACCTTATGGTGGAAACAGCATGAAACGCTTTCTGAATAAATGCGATATCATGACGAACTGAAAAATATGAAGAATGTTTGGATCAGTTAATAACTGACTAACACTCTACCTCAAATTTTCGGTCTTGTGCTGTATTATGAATTCTGTCTTATCGGTTGAATCTACATTCAAATTAGAGGATGTTAACTGTTCCTCGTGTTATGTAAAAAGAATACCGTAGACGGTCTCAAAGCAACAAGTAATTTTTTAAATAGATTAAGAGAAGGGCAACCTCTTAAAAAATATCTATCTTCAGCAACTCAATCTATAGAATAAGTGAAAATATACCAGAGAAAATAAACTCTATGCAACCAAACCACAAAAGTTCAGGCTACCTGTTTCTAAATTCTAATTTCTGATTCTTCGTAAAGAGAGAAGACGTAAAGCCAAACGGCTCAACTTTGAACAGTGGAGAAAAAAGTTACGTGGATAGATGAATCCAAATTTGAACTGTAGCTTATAATCGAAGACTGTTGGTCAGAAGAAGAAAAAGAGAGTGTAATTCGATCTATTAATCAGTGCAGAAACTGAACCTTCATCTCTGCTGAAGGTGTTGGAGATATCCACTTAATAAATGCATAATATACAGATGGAAAGTATAACCAAATTCAGATCAAGCATGCAGCATCAAAGTGGGTATTCAGATTATAGGCTGTATTTTTTATTATCAAGATAATAATCCAAAACATAGTTCTACTTCGTGGAGATCTTATCAATAAATAATTAGAAAATAAGTTTTGTGCATAATAGATTGGTTACTTCAAAGTTTCCAAAATCTTACTGAACATGTATAAGTTTGGATAGATGTAAAGTTACAGAGAAATAAGCTATATTCATAGAAGCATTATGGCAACAAACCCAAATTCTCTGGTACTGGAAAACAAAATTGCATATGTAGAAATTATGACCCAAACGATCAGAGAAGTTTTAAAAGTAAACGATGGTTATATTAAATATTAAAGTTAAATTTACATTTAATTTTTTTCAATTATTTAATAATTTTCACCAGGTTATGGGTGATTGGGTTAAAAATTTCGTTTTTTTTTTTTTTTACTAAATATCTTGTTTTCTTCTTCAAACCAAGTCATATATGCAAAATTTCATTTTGTTCAAATACTTACGTGCAGTACTTTCTATAGGATACTGCTCCTGAATATTTGAATAAACACGGGATCTGTTTGTTATTGCCTAAGACTGCAGGAACAATTCAGGATTTTGATCAGAGGGATTCCAAATTAACGTACAAGATTAGTAAGTCTTCCAAATAGCAATGTGAGTTCGCCATTCTAAAACTCCTTGATCGATTCTGGACGAAGTTATAAAAGTTATAAAAAACATTTTTATTATGTAACAATTTTCCAGAAATATAGCATCCAGAACAACAAAACATGGATGCCTTGTTATGTCGAGTGGAATAAATTTGCTTCTGTTGAAATGTTCTTGTTTTACGCCTGTGAACCATGCGATTACAAGTAAAAT
>OZ010572.1:52815919-52840919 GCA_963932145.1 Acanthosepion lycidas | reverse complement strand
AATTCTTACGAATGTAAACAAATGCTAGTGAGCCAGAGTGCTCGTATTCATTTTACCGAAGAGCTTTGCGTGTGTGTGTGTGTATATATATATATATATATATATATATATATATATATATATATATAGAGAGAGAGAGAGAGAGAGATAGATAGATAGATAGATAGATAGATAGATAGATAGAGAGAGAGACTGAGTGATTAAATGGTGGGACTTAATGAGTTATAGCTACAAGCCTATAATTAATACCGAGTTTTTAGAGACGTATAATTAGATTTATTTTTTTACAATTAATACTGCTTTTTACGGTGGATATTAAAGGGTTAAATGTAAGAAGCTTTAAAAATGACTTAAGAAAATATAGAAATTAATGACCAAAATCTGTATATACGCAAGGTGGTGCTGAAAATCTCCAAGCCTGACCTAGAGACACTTCTCATATTTAGTCAAATTTTGTGAAATGGATCGAGAACTTTTCAAGAAGTTCTTTTATAGATGATATCAAGAAATGATTTCTGTCCTTGAATCAATTATAATTTTTTTAAATTTCATACTAGTTTAAGGAAAATCGACAAAAATCTCGAAGCCCGAAATTTGTTCAAATAAATATTGATAAAAAAAATTCAAGGCAAGAAAACCGTAAATTATTCTCAGAAATAGAAAGAAAAATTGAGAGATGTGATGAAAAAGAAAAGATAAAGAAAAATGACTTCATGCGGAAAAAAGTACATGACAACTGACAACTTTCCTCCCCCATATAAGCAAACATTGTCGCCTTCGTTATTTAGGGAACAACTAATTTTATTCCCTTTCTTTCGTTCCTTCGTATCTTCTTTTCTTTCTTTCTTTTGACGGTGTTCAATTATGTTGTAACGAATGGTTTCAGAAACTTATTGAAACTGACTTATTTTCTTTGTCATATTCTCTTTTAGTCGGTATTCGCGGTTATCAAGGTTATGGAGCGGTGCGCCTTGTTCAAGATTATTCGATAAGGATAGGGGGCAGTATTCAAGCAAGGAAAGAGCGTAAAATCAACAATAGATGTCAATCCGAACCCTTAATGGATGCAGCTTTATTTCCTTGTAAAATGAACGCATCAGTTCAAACACAATGCGACAAATAAAACGTGAACTTAATTGATGCAGAAGCTTTTTACGCTTCAATTTGATTTACAGAATAATAGGAATATGTCAACTAAATCTTTTTAGTTTCTACTTGCTGCTGAGCTCTTGTATTAAAATAGTCTTAAAAAACATTAAGTAATAATAAATTTTATGTTTCCTTTTCTTTTGCGCGCGCACACACACACACACACACATATATATATATATGGCTCTGAAAATGACGGAATGCATTCTTTTAAAGGAACCTTTTTCGTCCAGCACTTCTTCAGAAAGATTCGTTCGTTCGAACAAAAATAATCAATATTTGTCTATATTATTGTAATTATTTACATTATTTACATTGTTCGGACAGTTGTTCTAATCTATATTGCCACATTCACGACGTTTCGCTCATTGTACGCCCTGGCCTTCTTCAGGTGAGTGAAATTTCGAACTGAACCCTTTATTTCGTCCATTGGGGTAGATTGTTCTAGTTCTAAGTGTCATGCCTCTTCCGTGTGTCTCAGTTAACTCTCTTTAACTCAACTCTTCTCAAGGACATATGATCCAGTGGATAAAAGCGTTGGTTGGATCCAGTGATTTGACCCAAAGAGTTGTGAGTTCAATACCTGGCAACTGCAGTGATGAACAAAAACTTGGAGAGTTGAGTTAAAGGGAGATAACTGCTTTTAAAATGTAAAAAATTGGAGAAGGTTACACTATTTTCTGGTTTGCTACGGACAAGGATGAGCGGTGACAACCTGGTGTTGAGGTCATTATAAGATTTAAAATTTGCTAGGTCAGTGTCATCATTCTCAAAGGCCAGCACTGACCCTGTTTTGACGTTCACCATTGAACTTGCCCATCATACTCCTGCTGTCTTTGTGAGTTGCTTGACCCAACGTTGTATTCCCCCGAAGCTGAAATCGAGACATTCTATGGTCATCTAAGAAATGTTATTTCATGTATTCACCATCATTCTAAAAATGTCATCATTGGAGATGCTAATGTCCGTGTTGGATGCGATCACTGTATGCAGTCTGTAATGATTGGTCCTCACAGTAACCGCTTTGTTGCTTCATACTTGGGTGGGAAAAAATGGTGGGGAAACTTTGGTTCATTTAATTCATCAATAACCCTTTTAGCCGCTCTATGATTTGTCTGCGGTTCGGTATTTTTCTCTCCTCAGAATACTACCGATCGATACTTATTGAGGTCGAAGGTGGGCATCCCACAAATCGTCGTTTCAGAATAACAATTCAACCATTATCAAAAATCATTCAAATATTTTTTTCTTACTTCTAACTACGGTATTCAATACATAAAATGAAACACTCGGGGTTGATTTGTCTGCGTATACACCGCAGACTCAATGCACAATTATTACGATTGATTTGTTTTTTCACTACTTAGCAAACATTGCTGGTTATTTAAAGGCAGAAAATATTTTTAGATTATAGATAATAATGATTTTTACTGATACAAGTTCTACTAATTAACCTATAGTTGGGGAGGGGGAGAAGTGGTGGATTCATAGTTTTCCCCAAGGATATTTATGTGTTAATGAATATAAGGAACCTGACTCTGTTTTTCACTTCCGAATCATTATGCATCAGCACATCCAAGCTTACAGCACCTGGTATTTCTAAGTGGCCTCCCATCTAGGTACTGACCAGGTTCAACGTTGCTTACCTTAGGTGATAATACGAAAACCGGTGTTTCAAACAATTATTACGAAACAGGAGTTATATATATATATATATATATATATATATATATATATATATATATATATATATATATATATATATATATATATATATATATATATATATATATATATATATATATATATATATATATATATATATATATATATATATATATATATATATATATATATATATATATATATATATATATATATAAAAACATTGCCAATAATTATTAGGTTGGTGCAAAGATAATGTCGTTTTCTCACATATGTTACTATGTGAGAAAACGACATTATTTTTGCACCAACCTAATATTATTTTAATTCGTAATTGTGTCATCTTGATTTAAGTATTTTTTCTATCGCAGCTCTCTGGCCATAATTTTACAGTTGTTAGTACGCAATATGGATTTAAAATAAAGACTAAACTCTCGGCGAGACTCATATTCTCATCATTTTTCCTATGAGAAAATCTGTCTTAAAAGCAAGAAATGCTTTACCGACTGGGCAACGAATACCCTTTCCGTTGCAGTAATTTAAATCTGATCATTTACTTATTTTCACAAAATGCCTATCTATTTTATATTTGTTATTCTTAGATGAAGCGTTGTAAGTAATTAAAGAATTTTTCGACTACTAAGAATTTAATGTTAAATGGTAATTCCATGAACATATGTGATAGTGAGAACATGGTCTTAAATTATAACTGAAATATGTCAATAGGGAAACCTCAGCTTATAGACAAACATAAAACTCGTTTGTTTGGTATTGTTCTCAAGTAGACTGACAACATTCTTTAAATTCATATGTACTTTAAATAATGATGTGTACAATTTAAAGCACAACAATATTTCACGAAAATTCAACATCTCACCAGATAGAGTTTATTTACGGTTTTAAAAAAATATTCCCCGATTGAGATCAGTTCCTGAAGTTTTCAAGAAAAAGACGTGAAGCGAAAACCTATATTAACCCTTAAACGGCGGGAAAAGGTACAAGGGTAATTTAAAAGGTTAAAGGGTAATTTTTTGCTTAATTTCGCTTTAGTCATATACAAAAACCATAAAACTGAGGTTTTGATTTTTTTTACATTATAAACAAAGGAAATCAAACAAATGTTAAGTTCGAAAAGTTGAAACTTTAACAGTTTGATATTCCTTGAAGCATTTCAATGGAGTTGCGCATTCGTTCTACCAAATTGTCACCATTTTCGCCTCTTTTCTAGAATGGTAACATCGTACTGTATTTGGTTTGTTCTTTCAGTTTATTTGCAAGAATAAAGTCGGACTGATTATGAAACGAACTTTATCTTGTCCGAAGGAAAACAAATACGATTCATCTATGAATAACACTGTAAATCACCTGTATTGGAGGGTTAAAACTTTTCTAGGGATGATATATTCTCAAAAAATATTACGATGATCAAGTACTTTCTTTTCTTTCTTAATCAAACAGTAACCTGCGAACGTGCACGCCAAACAGATTTAAAAAAATCGTTTTTAAAGGGTAGTTTTTATGCTCCTACTCAATTAAAATGGTCCACTCATAAAATAATAGGGAAAATGTTTTGGGAAATAATTATTGTACATTAGCATTCTTTTAAACTTCCTGAGGCCACAACACTTGTTAAAATCGAAAAATATTGATTTTTATTTTATCGATTTTGAATGCTGATCTACAAAAAATTATTTCTCCCCCAAGATATTTCTCTCTTTTATTAACGAGTGGATCAATCTATTTAAGTAGTGCCTTATTTTTCTTTAATTATATATAAAAATGATATTTTAACTCTTTTAAATTATAGCAATAATGAAAAAGGAAAATAAATGTTAGTTTTTTAAATCTAATGTTTTTAACAATAGAAATTGGCATTCTTTACAGCAAGTTGTCAATATTTTTCGCCATCTGTCTATATTTCTGAGATGAGGTATTGCAACTATTTAGACTAGTTATATTGTTCGAACTGTTGTCCTCTCGTTCTACGCCTCGAACCCTTTATTTTGTCAACCGGAGTAGATTGTTCTAATTTCCCCAAAGACATATGGATAAAGTGGATAAAAGCATTGGTTGAAGTAATCCAGTGACTTCACACAGAGTTGTGAGTTCAATACAACAGGAGTAAACTAAAAATTGGAGAGTTGAGTTACTGAAAGATATCAGGAAAGTGTCATGACACGTGGAAGTAGAACAATTTTTTTCTTTATTTATTTTTACGGGTGGATCAGTCTATTAAAGTAGTAGCTTATTTTTCTTTAATTATATATAAAAATGATATTTTAACTCTTTTTAAATTACAACAATATTAAACAAGGAAAATAAATGTTAGTTTCCTAAATCTAACGTTTTTAACAACAGAGTCCGGCATTCTTTACACAAAATTGTCAATATTTTTCGCTACATAGCACTATCTTTGACTTATTCGTCCAGTTTTATTTGCAAGCAAATGCTCTAAGAAATGACATAACTTTATAAATCTTGAAGTTACCAATTACTAATTTATGTTTGAATCCTGAATGAATGATGCCCGTCTAGTTGGTAAAATATTCAACTCATCAATTTATGATATCCACTGATCTCCGACGAAACATTAATTGATAATACCCGCAGTTTAAGGGTTAAATGAGAGGAAATAAAATGAGTTACCATCTTCCATGGTGGCGGTAAAGGAAAAAGGACCGGAAGTAATAGGAAGTCTGGGCAAAGAAGATGGATGACAGATGCAGAGAAACAGAGAAAAAGAGACGGGGGATTTATTTTTTATTTTTATTTTATTTTTATTTTTTGTGTTTGTGTGTAAAAATTTAGGAGTGGATGTTTGAGTTAAGGAAGAGCTTGAGATTTGGGTAAAAGTTTTAGTGGTTGATATGCGTATGTGAGAAAATAAATGTATTGAAAATTGAAAGAGGAAATAAGAAGGGAAGGAAATAAAAATAAAAATAAGTATAAACAAATTTCGTTTCCTTGTTCTGTTATACGAGCCTCTTTATTGAAGACATGGGCAAATAAAAAATATTTCAATAAATTTTTTTCTGAAACGAAAAAATTTCTTTTGTTATATTCGAAGGGACAGTACAATCAGCATCTGGCTACTTTTAATCTCAAATAAGGGCAATAATCGCTTAAAGTATTTTTATGGCTTACGCACGATTATTCGATGTGTCCCCTACATCTTCCTATCCCTTGTAGGTATTATTAACGCTTGTACTTTTGCCATCCCTCCTAATCCTCGTTTCGCCATTCATTCAATCAAGCTGGTCAGATAGGTAGCCATCTTCCTCCTCCTTTCTCTGTTGCCTTAGATATGTCATGTTCGTGTCAAATTCTCCAAGCTCTCCTTCTTCGCTATATGTTCAAGCAATTTCAGCAGTCACTTTCTAATTCTAAGTGTCCTTTTTATTTTCATTTTTCTTAAGATTTTTTCGTTGCTTACGCACACCATAAATGCTATTCTCAGCATCCTTCTGTAGAACAATATTTCTCTTCATTTGTGAGAAAAGATTGCCAGCACTTCCGCTGCCTCATAGGTAGCGGAAATGCTGGCAATCATTTCTTTGTTTCTAACGAGATATTCATGTTTCGTAATACTTTACTTAGCTTTAAGAATGCATCATTTAATATTCGAATGGGCGTTCAGATCTTGGTGCTGCATTTTACATCCTCTGTTAAAACACTTGCCAGATATTTAAGTTTTTGTACTTGTTTGCTTTTCGTATCTCCAATTCACACACACGCACACGCATGGTGATTTTCTAAGCGTAGTATGTGACACAAGGCCGAAAGTCTGGGGCATCCAGTGAGGATCGAATTCACTACTCAGTCTACTGAAGATCAAACTCATTACTAAATTTCGGATAAGCCACGTTACGTCGAGTTGCCATTTGATTTACTAAGCATAAGTCCGAAAGTATGGTGCACCCAGTGAGGCTCGAACTCACTACTCAGTCGTAATTGGATTAGTGAGACAAGTTTGCTATTAGACCGTGTCGACACCCCCACCCCCCGCCCACGCATATGATTATCACTTTCCTTTCAGTGTCATTTATTTTAGTCAGTTTTTATTTCTCTTTACAAATATCTATCTTTCGACCGCCTCCTTATTTTTTCACGTAATTTTTCTGTTTAATATCACACACACTATTATTTTTTATTGTTTGCATGTATTTCAATTAAAATCATCATTTTTTATTTTCTTAAAGATTGAAATTAACATTAACCGGCTTAGATTGAGAAGGCCGACTAAAGAAATATTATGTCTCTTGACAACAGTCGAACCAGTATTCCCTTTTCTCATAAGCGAAACCACTTCTCTAACCAGATAGTAACAATTATCTATCTATCTATCTATCTAAAAAGAAAAGCGATACCTAAGGGTTAAAATGAATTCTAAAAATCATTTTTTAAGCTTTTATTTAAGTTTTAATTCCAGTTAATTGAATTTAATATTTAACTTTGCTGTATTTCGGACCAAATTTAAATTGGAATTATTTTTTATTATCAGTAAAATCGCTAACATCGTTCATATTGACAAATCTGTCCACAGAACACAATTCTCTTTACTAAAAAATCTTTAAAAAATAAAATATACTTTACTGAAACATTACCTGAGGAAGATTAACTGATTTAATGTTTAATCTGAATTAAAACAAATATTATTTACTTTTAGTTTAAAATATCACAGAAAAGCATTTTTAACGCATAGATGGGTGCTTTTATCTGTTGAAACATCTATCAATAACCTGATATTTACGAGATTTATAAAGGGGAAATAATTACAGTAAAACTACATGACGAATACAATGTAAACACCGTTTTAGATAATTTTTAGCTACCCAGTAATCTTAAAAATTTAAAATATTTTAAGCATTCTAATATTTTTTGCATTTTAGTTATTTTGTTTTTATAGTCTTACTTACGAAGACTGAGAATCAATTTTAACTTTACTATAGTTACCGCTCTTATTTTCTAATAATGTTGTGCATGAACGTCTGTATTTATAACAATCGGGACGTTTATATGCACATATGCACAAACAAAATTAAAAATTCTTTTAAATATATTGTAGGTCACTGAATTGTAGTCAGCTTTCCCATTTATGATTAGTAAATACAGTTTTTATTTAATAACAATATCACTTGACCAATACAGAATTTAAAAAAAGTTTTCTATTTAAAATGAAAAAAAAAAAAAATGAAAACTATTCTTGTAAAAATCTATTATTCATCGAAATTATTTTTCATATTTTCACAATAGTGTCCATAAAATATTTTATTCATAAAAGCAATTAAAAATTTATCTTAAAATGTCTTAGTTTTATTTTATTATTTGATTTACGATTCAGAGGAGGTTTCCTGTAACTCGGAGTTCTGTTTGACCAAAAGATTTGATGATTTAAATTCTCCTAGGGTTTGTTCTTATAATTAATATAAACATTAAGCACTGCAAAAAAGAATTTCGCGAAATTTCCTAAAATTTGATGTGAGAGATAACAGATGTATAAAAAATATTTTTATCAAAATTTTCTAAAAAAAAATATTCTAAAAATAATTTAATTCATTTGTTAGTAAGTTCTGAAAGATTCATTAAATAAATCCGATTTTTCCAAGAATTTCTAAATCAATGCGTTTTTCACAGCAAAAAGACGTTCAAATTTCCCATACAAATTTATGGACCTACCCTGACGCAAAGAAAAAAAAAAATTAATCAAAATTTCGAAGTTTATAAAAAGGCTTCAAGATAATTTCTTTTGGTCTTTCTTAATAATAGTACGAAGATTTTGACGATAAAGCTTCGTTTTTATTAAGTTATGGGCATTTTTCATCATTTCTGCTCATTTTTAGTGAATCTTTGGCAGTAACTTAATAGGTACCGCCAAAGATTCGTGGTTGATTGGTTTTTCCTCTTTCTTCACACTTTCTTGCTTTTACACTTCTACTCAACAAATAGCATTGTTTTTTCCTGCATTCACCCTCATTTCATTGGTAAAAACAACATTATCGCTATCTCTTTCTTATTCCACCATTTTCTTCCAAAACGTTACCATTATGTCGTTAACAGTAACACTATCTCAACAACGTGCTTTAGACATTACTTTTTTTCATTTCTTTTTATTCCTGAGTAACCCGGATATAAGAGACCCGGATATAAGATAAACCCGAATATAACAGAGATTTTCTCTGGTCCCAAATTAGAGACCATACTTACCTAAACAAAATAGACCAAACCCGGATATAAGAGAAACCCGAATATAAGAGACTTCTTCTCAGGCCCCGACAACTCTCTTATATCCGGGTTACACTGTATCTGAATTTGATTTTTTCTGTTTTTCCTGTTTTCTCTTCAACATATTCAAAAAGAAGATTCTATGATTTTTAATCTCCTTCGGTTTCATTCTGTAGTCATTTGAAAAAAGAAAAGATTATATCTATTAAAACATTCTTCTGTTATCCTTCAGTTCTAGTCTGACGGAAGTCAAAGTCAATAAAGAGTTATGGCCCTTACCTTCTCTTCCAATCTACATTCTTAGTGGGTGGTCATTTTTTTTCATTTTTCCTTTTTCTTTTTTAATTCTTTTTTTTTTTCTTTTGTCATCGTTTCTTTCTTTTTTTCTAAACACACATTTTATATTCCATTTACTTCCTTCCCTATTTTTCTGTTTTGTTTAAATGGCAACGTTCAGTTTTCCTTTTTACTGTACCCCATCACTCCCAGCAAAAAGCTGACGCCTAACTTTGTTTATAGCCTCTGGAGCAGTGAAAGAATAAACCATACACGACGTTCATTTCAAAAACCTGGCTGATTAGACAAAACGCTCACTCTTCTATAAAATACCCTTCCGCCTAAAACGTGTAACAGTACCCAGTCCTGTAGAATCGCCGGATATTGAATGATAATTCAACAGACTTCTGGACAGCTATTAGAAATGAGGTCAGGTACTATACTGGATCCTCTGTGTGTGTGTGTGTGTGTGTGTTTGTAGTGTGTGTGTGTTTGTTTGTAGTGTGTATAATAGAATCAGATACAAAAGTCAAAATGATGAGACAAAATGAAAAATGTATAAACGACGTGTTTCACCGAGAGCGTCTGCTCTCTTTGGTTTCCTCAGGTTAGAATGAAAGACAAAACTGTATGTGAGGATAAATGGCTTGGGATCACTGAGGATAAGTGGAAACCATAAATCAAATTAAATTGCATTAACTTATCACCTCCAATGTTCAGACTCAAGAGGGTGTCTGCTCACCTGTCTGTCTGTTTGTCTTATCAATATCTATATTAGAGCCTTCACTTATGTTTCAAGTACTATTATACATCCTACAGACACACAGACACACAGACACACACATACCTTTGGATGTACCTCTCTTTCTTTCTCTCTCTCTCTCTCTCTCTATATATATATATATATATATATATATATGTGTGTGTGTGAGTGTGTATGTGTGTGTGTGTGTGTGTGTGTGTGTGTGTGTGTGCGTGTGGAGATGATGAGACAAAATGGAAAATGTATAAATGACGTGTTTCGCCGAGAGCGTCTGCTCTCTTTGGTTTCCTCAGGTTAGAATGAAAGAAAGACAAAATTGCATGTGAGGAAAAATACGTTGGTCTCTCGGCGAAACACGCTTATAATTTTTTTCATTTTGTCTTCTTCATTGGATTCTGTGCAAAACAGTTGGGTGAATAAAGTTTGGAGATCTTCCTTGAAATTACGAGGGATTAGTGAAAGGTTTTTAGTCTGACTAAGAAGACTTCCAAAAAAACAACAAGAGAAAATAAAACAATTCTGATGATTAGTCATTTGGTCAGAACAGTAAGAGGATGGAATACACACACACACACACACACACACACACACACGCCCTTTTTCTATTTCTCAGCATCTTGTTTATTTTTTTTTATACAAATTTTCTTTACAACATTGTAAGAATTTGGAAAACTATGCACAGCGATAATGATACGTTGGTAAATACTAAATGGCTAAAATAAAACCAAATGTGGAACTCCCTTCCGGTTTCTTGCTTCGCAGTCTACGTTGATCTTCAAAAATTTAAACGCAACGTCAGACGTTATCGTCTGTCTTCTTAATTCCTGTTCTTTTATTGTCTCTCCCTGAGAGTGTTTTTCTCATATTTTCTAACACCTGCATCTTAGTGACTTTATTGCCTTACTTGAGGTGAAATGATTAAAAAGCATTGCTAATGTGGATCTTTGTGATATTAACCGGTTGAAATACATGTTATTAATTTCTAAAGAATTAATGGATTTATTTTTAACCCGACAATTTTTATAACTTCAAACGCTATTATAGTATCATATATACTTCTTATTTGAAATAGACGCTTCATTTATATTCATTATTACAAGGTATGTATTACGTCTATCGGTCTGCATATTGGAGAAATCTCAATAAAGAAAATGTGGTATCCGGCATTTTCTTTACTGAGAGGCCGATAGACGTCATAATTGTTTGATACAAAACGAGGCGTCTATTTCAAATAAGAAGTATCCACTATAATAACCTTTGAGGTAATAAAAATACCTTATTATGCAAATACTTTCTCACGCATTTAAACATAAGTTTTTCAGTATGGAATAAAAGTGATATAGTTTGTTTTTAAACATTTTGTAAAGTTTCAATGAAAATTTATATGGTTTTATTGCTGACTAAGAATATCGTTAAAAACAAACAAAAGATTACTGAACTGTTATGTGGTATCCCTGCTAATATATGGCAGTGAATACTGAACAATCTCCACACAGATGAAGAAGAGAGTAGAAGCAACAGAAACGTGGTTCTACAGAAGGATGCTGAGAATACCATTGGCTGAATATGTGAGCAACGATGAAGTCCTAGAGACAATAGCAACAAAAAGGAGACATACTTAACATCAGGAAGAGAACTTTGAAATGTCTGGGGTACATAACGAAGAAAGAAGGCTTGGAGAATTTGATAATCACAGGACAGACTAAAGGTAAGAGAGACAGAAGAAAGTAACGCACAGCCTAACTGGCGAGCTTGAATGAATGGATGGCAGAGTAGGGTTTAAGGGAGATGGCAAACAGAGAAAATTTATTAAGAGCTACAAACGACAGGAAAGTGTGGAGAGCTGTGACCGTCAACGTCTTGAAGAGACACAGCACATAGAAGAAAGAGAGATGAAAAACATGAGTTCAGAAAGGGAACTTAGGTCAGATAAAGACATGAAGTTCAATGCGTAAATGTTGCAATTGACAGAAATGTATACTTCGACTCTCCATTCGTTTTTCTCCTTTTTTTGGTAAATGACGATTCAGATAGAGACAAAAACTTCTGGGAAATAAATTTATGACGTCACTTTCGACTCGGTGATTGCTTAGTTGGGTGTGGCGGCTTTACAAAGCTTCGTTTCGCTCGACAGAATCGTTATGAACACCACTCAATCATCAATTTTACAACTGTCACGAACAGACATCTGGAATATCTATCTATTTAATTCTTCACATCTATCTATCTATCTATCTATCTATCTATCTATCTATCTATCTAAGCTCTTCAGTATCTATCTATCTATCTATCTATCTATCTATCTATCTATCTATCTATCTAAGCTCTTCAGTATCTATCTATCTATCTATCTATCTATCTATCTATCTATCTATCTAAGCTCTTCAGTAGCTATCTATCTATATATCTATCTATCTATCTATCTATCTATCTATCCTCTTCAGTATCTATCTATCCGCACAAACCTGCGCTCACTCTCTCTCTCTCTTTCTCTCTCTCTCTCTCTCTCACACACACACACATATATATAATATCTAGACAGAAAGAATTCATTTAAGCAAGTTTTGTAAAATTCAACCAATAAGATCTGTCCGTATAATTTTTATTGCATTTTCTAATGGTCAAATTAGTTGTATATGAAAATCAAAATTAAAAATCAACTATTAAGAAATTGCTTGAGCAGTTCGTCCGCTATTATAATTTGTATATACAAAAACTTATTCGAAAATTTTACCCTGACAAGTGATATATCTGCGAAAGTTGAAGTAGGAAGATAGGCCTGTTGAACTGTTCTTTATCCATTAACTATTACAGCTCTATTTGTTAATACTGTGAACTTTATTTACAAAAATGTCCACGCTTTTAAACGCTTTAAACTTCATTCCTTTACTAGATTACGTATTTTGTTAGGCGTTAACGATATCATGTGTTGTTGTTTCTTAGTTGTTTGTTGTTGTTGTTGTTATTGTTATTGTTGTTGTTGTTGTTGTTCTTCTTCTTCTTCTTCTTTTTCTTCTATCTTATTATTATTATTATTATTAATATTCGTATGTATATTTATCTGTTCATATCTTAGTTATTACAATCTATCTATCTATCTATCTATCTATCTATCTATCTATCTATCTATCTATCTATCTATCTATCTATCTATCTATCTATTTCAATGTGTTCATATCTATTACCAACCAGACACCCACGTTGGTAATATCCTTCTTATCTTTTTAATGTACAAAATGGTGGTAAGCCAAATCCACGCGTTTTTGATAGACCTTTTGTACTCTTGAGCAAGCAGAGACTTTTGTATTGAATTGTCTCATTCTTGTCTTCTCGAAGATGCAAATAAATAAACATAATACTCAAGCCGTTATAAATCTTTTCAAACGCATGCTATCAAATATATCATGTCCATCTTCCCAGCAGCATCACAGTACCATAGAAATTCCTTACAATCCTTCTTTAAGCTGAATTGACAGACAAAAAAAAAAAAAAAAGGTAAAGAAAAAGAAAATGCAGATAAAATAGTGAATTTTTTTATAATTCAATTTAACGATCAAGAACTGAACATTTTTTAATCAAAATATATTCTTCTGAAGATCTTCAGCTTTGGAAGATTTCTAATTATAATACTTAAAAATGTTAATGAATTTAAACTTAGAAAAAAGAAAGAAAGAACGAACGAAGAAAAGAAAGAAAGAAATATGGCGAAGAAATGTAGAGTTTTATATTAACAGTAACGTAAATCGAGTTTTAAATTACGTAAATATTTTTTGTCATGTAAATTTAAGTTTATACTTTTCAACAACAACAAAAAAAAAATTTGAAAATAAATTTTATATTAATGCAGGGCTTTCTTTTTTAAAAGAAAGAATGTCATTCCTATGTGAATATCTTAACGTATACAGGGGCGGATCCAGGATTTTAAGTAGGGTGGGGTCCAAAATGAAAGATTTTCAATTACAGTTAAGTTGTAGTTTTTTAGCACAAGAAGTGACAAAAGTATAAATTAAAAAAAGAAAAAAAATAGAAATAAAATACCCAGAATCAATAAATAAAATACTTATAAAGAATAAATCGGAATGTATAGAATATATATATGTAGATAAGAAACAAAATAATTTTCCCTTGTAAGCAAATATATTGATGTGTGTAGAAATACGTTATTTGTTTTACACTTAGCTTACGAGAGTTCCCGCTTTCAAGTGATAGTTGATAAGTCAATTTCAGATAAGAATAATCTTAGAAAATATCTAAGTCACTTACAAGATTTTACTCTCAGCTTTTCTGATATTTCTCTGAGCAAAAACTCCTAAATAAAAAAAAATGTGTGCGTTGATATTTACAAAAAAGTAAATAAATAAAGAAAAAGAAAAGAAAAAGGCATTGACACACTTCGTTAAAAATTCAGTTGTCGCTATTTATGCGAAGTTCACCCTAAGATCCTTTTAAAAAAGTATGACTTCACATCTACCTCTTCTCTCGATGACTTTCCCAAAACGTCTAGTTACTAGCATGTCACAATGTTTGACGTAAACGAGAGAGGGTGAAGGGGAATTTGGTGACCCATTTATCTACAACTATCTTACATGTTCAGGCAGTAGCATCTGAAAGCTTTGGCTTCACTACCGTTTACCGGGCACACGGTCCTGGAGAACGAGTGTAATAAAACAGTTGACTAAATAGAATTGATAAACACGTGTACAGTGCTGGTCATTACAGCGAAGAAGAATGAATTCTACTTGACTACCGTTTACCGGGCACATTGTCCTGAATTAATACAATTAATTGAATTGTTGCATTATGTAACGGACTCCCGAGAAGTTGCTTCCCCGATCAGTGCAATCATAACCTTTTCCCGTTTAGGGTTAACTGTTATCTATCCTACTTATTCTCATAGTATGCACCTCTTATCGTTCCCTGTACGCACTTAAAACAACCGCATTTAGTAACCCTCTACTTTGAGTGTCTCTTGAGCCTTGTATTGGGTAAACAATAGTTAAAAACCAACAATGAAATTGATAAGTACATATACAATGCTGATAATTACAGTGGTGAAGAATAAATTTCAAGAAAACCTAAGAATAACAAGTAATAATTTAGGTAAGATATTAGATAGGTTTGCCTATCGTGCGGTTCACACTCTTCCCCGGGCTTTTGAACAGAAGTAGAGGTTTATCCCTTGTTTCTTGATTAGGATTGGATTTCCTTTTAAAGTTTACTTCAACTCGATACTCTTAACATCTCCGCCTGAAATTTTATTCGCTAATTAAATCTTGACCTCTTCAAGTCTCGAATTAGCTGTCTTTCCTATTATTTTGCCCTTTGTTGCGCTAATACAATTCCACGCAGTAACTCTCTACCTTGAATGGTCCTTGGGCCTTGTATTGGGTGAATATTAGTTAAAAAAAAAAAAAGGAAAAAGATAATCTCACCTATTATTGTTCACGATCCGCCTTTAACAAGCAATTATATTTAACCTAATTAGAATTAATGGTAGATAAAATAGTAACTATAGTTCAATTTTGATGATCCTATTGCTCGATGAGGCCTGAGATGTACTTGTCAAAGTATTGTGATTAGATTGCATCACTATGTTAGTCAATAAGGCTTATTGCATTTAGTCAACTGTTTGATTCAAGTCGTTATCTGCTCGGTAAATTTAGTCAAACCAAAACTTTTGACTCAATGTTCACATTTTAATACAATGAAATCTATCACTCACTCACTCACTCACTCACTCACACGCACAAACGCACACACACACACACACACACACACACACACACACACACACGTGGAGTCTAAAGTAATAGTTCCTATTTATTTACAACGAATACAGACAAAACAATAAGAAAATTGAAGAGTGTAAGTTTTCAGCAACAAAATATTCTTTTTCTACAAAGTCACCACAACTGGATTTATATTATAGTATGCGCTAAAGAAAACCTTGCTCACACACACACACACACACACACACACACACACACACACACATATATATATATATTTAGTGCATAAATTATTTTTAACTCAATATGAAAGTGATGAAAAACGAGAAAATAAATACTCAATTTCTGGTATATCCTGACGAGTGGACGCAGCGATTGCTGGAGTGTCCGTCTATGAAACTCTAGTCCCGATACTGAAAAAAACATTAATCAGCTAAATGACAAATTTTATATTTATATCAATCCTATATATATGTATATATAAGCATCCTCAGACTGTTTCGCTGTATCACAGCTCATCAGTGAGCTAGACATCCGATCGCTTCAAGCGGGGGCCAAAACCCGATCGATTTGGCACCAGACGGAGATTCTAACGCCTAGGCTATCGGCTCCCGGTAGGGAGAAAGGCTAATTTTTGCATATTTCATAAACACACCAGTGACTCAGAGAAGTCAATCCGTTGGGAGAGTCTTGCATTATCAGCAGTAATAGTCACTCTTTCCACAATGCTCGACCGAATTATTTTTTTCGGGAAATAATCTCGAACATATATATATATATATATATATATATATATATATATATATATATATATATATATATATATTCAAAGGTGCCAGGCCCGGGATTGTTACTCCGGGCTTATAACATCAAGAAATAATCTTCTTGATAAATCGCCCATGCTGAGATTTGAACCAGAACAGAATCTCAAGGTGGGAAAGCGGACATTGTAAACACTCGGGCAATATATATATATATATATATATATATATATATATATATATATATATATATATATATATATATATATATATATATGTCTTGATTTGCGAATAATAAAACCAATACCAAAGGGGAAAAAAGGTATTAAAAAAAGAAAGAACCAAGAACATGTACGTCAACCGAAAATAATCGTCCAGCATGCAAGTCCAAAGCCCAATGAAAAAAAAAACCGATACGAGTAAGCAAAACAACTAAATAAAGTGCTCAATACGTTAAGTAGAGCAGACCTAGTTAAACCTAGAGAGCCAGACCAACCTACTAAGGTTTCACCTAAGCAGGTCGTCAGGGAAGGTTGGCCCTGACGATCCGCTTAGGTGAAACCTTAGTCTCTCTAGGTCTAACTATATATATATATATATATATATATATATATATATATATATAAGGTTGGCGCAAAAATAAAGACGTAATAATGTCGTTTTTTAACGTGTTTTTTAACGTCAAAAAACGACATTATTACGTCATTATTTTTGCACCAACCTAATATATACTTTTGGGCTCTATGTGTTGAACCAGCACACATATGTTCAAGAAAGCGTCTGCATTAGGAATTCGATAACCGCACTCGCGGATAGGTGTTCGGTAACCATTTGTTGACCATTATTAGAGTTTAAAAGCATTTTCATGCGTATATAACTATTCACAAAAGAAAAAAAAATGAAAAACATTTAACGAATACGAAACAAGTAAAGAAACGAAATCTCGAATATAGGTCAGTTGCAGGTGGTTGCGGTAAAAGGAAAATGTAACGTAGCTGCAGAAAGAAAGAAGGAAAGGAAAGGAGAGTAAAAGAAGGAAGGAAATAAAGAAGTATTGAAAACAGGAAGGAAGGAAAGAAGGTTTCCTAGCCTGACATTGCTGAAGAAATTTGTTATAGTCATGATCTCAAAAATATTAATAGCGACACTATGAAGCCCACAGCGCAAAACCCCCATCGCTTATTTCACTATATTTCATAATGTTTTTTTGCTGTTCCTTTAATGTGCACTTACTCTTATTTCAAATTAATGAGTATTTTCTGAAGTAAGTCGACTTTGATATATAATAAGGCTTTTAATGAGAATCGAAATCACTAAGACTGGCTTTATGATGACAAAATTTAAGAACAACTTGCAAAAAGTTGATTTTGAAATTCGAAAATTAAACCTTTCAGTTAGTTATTGAGTTCAGTCTTTACGAGGAGACTTGCTTTTGTGATTTTGTGTCAAATACAGTTCCGTTGGATGCGGGGTTTTGTAGTGAACCGGCCTAGTAGACCATTATTAATGTAATCAGTTTGATCCTTAGTAGATGATGTTGATGTAGAACGAAAGAATGTCCGTTGTGTTTTAATGGATGCCGGCTCAGGATTAGAAATCGGAGAGCCGAGTTCAAATTCCATTCGGATTCGTTACATACAGTTACGTATTTACGAAAATACCCTTAAGAAAGATGTGAATCCATATCTTCTCTCTCGAGCTATGGGTTGAATAGCATAACAGACTGGTTGGCAAGCAGTCTACCTCAGAAAGAAATGGCAATCTACTGCGGGGAAAATCTACCTAGTTAGTCATGAATCGAAAAAGACATAACCACCCAAACATGTATCACACAAAGAAAGCACTTAACTAAGTAGATGTAGCCTTGTGCCTGACGAAGTCAAGCTTAGTCAATACTTGTTTTTGTATAAGCTGAGTAAATATCAGGAAAATAAAATAGAAATAAATAGTTTCAGAAAAAACAAAAAAAACAAATTTGTCGTTTCAGTGACCAAAAATGTTATTTTTAGATAGGATTTTCCATAAGAAATCTGCAACTGTGAGAATGAAAGAGAAACAAATATGGAAAACATTTACGGCGGTAAGTTCTGGGAAAACAAATCCAGCTTATATGTATTTCAATGTAGTTAGTCTAACAGAGTAGTACACGCGAACGAGACATAGTTGTACATTGCGCTGTTAAAGAGTTCCAAGTGGACAGACACTATTCTGAGTTTGGTTTGGTTTGGTTTGTTTTACGGCATATCAACCTCAATGTGTCATTTAATGCCGACAAAATTTTTATTACTTTGTTCTGTCAAAAATCTATTTCTGGTGATATTTTTCCCTCAAAAATGTATAGCTGGTAATATTTTTTTCAAAAAATGTATTGCTAGTAATATTTATTTTTTAAAAATATTGTTGGTAATATTTTTTGCAAAAATGTATTGCTGGTAATAATTTTTTACAAAATATTTCTTGTATTAAAACCTATTTTTATACTTTCATAGTATTTTTACCCCAGTTTAGGGGTTAACTATTGACCCATATCTAAGACGCTAAAAGTTGCTACCACCCCAGGACAGAGTGGACCTGGGAACATCAGCAATTAAGAGGTGGTTCCACGCTCCTCAAAACCTTCTGATTAGAGGCCTTGCTGCTGGACGTAGTTTATCGTCTTACCCAGGACGCGGATGTAGTTTATTGTCATACCCAGGATGGACTATTCTGAGCCAGTCTGCTACGTCGTGTGACTTCAGATTGTTTGATTCTCCTCTTGTGGATTCTATTCTGGAGTTTGCAAGCATGTTTTTCGATAGTTGATTTAAAAGACGGAACAGAGCGTGTGCGTGAACTTTTATTTTGTTTTGAAAGAAATTGTTGCTGAACCTATTGTAATGCTTTAAGAAGCTTTGAAAGAAACCATTTAAGGTTATTCCCAACTTTACGAATGACATTTGCGTTTCAAATGTATCGAAATATCATTTAAAGATCATCCACACTTATCTTGTAGCAAGAAAAAAATACCAGCGCACAAGATTCACCTGCGAAACTATATGTTGTTTTTTTTCAAGTCGAGCAAGACCGCAGCAGATGCGCTAATGCAGCTGACAAAACCGGTTTAATTAGAAGCAGTGCATTTTTGGAATGGTATGCGATGTTTAAGAAAGGTGAATTCGAATTGGAAGACAATCCACATAGTAGAAGATTATAAAAAAAATGGAAGTGGTGACTTGGAAGCATTTTTTTCCTCCACTTAGTCAACGTTACGTCTAATGTATTGATGAGTCAACACTTGTAAGACGTTTGCTAAATAAGTGGAAGATATAAAATGCAGTAAAAAGGATTCGATATGAATTGTCAGCGCGATACACGGAACAGCTTCTCACTAATTTCATATAGCTTCTTATGAGAAATAAAACCAATCAATCTATCTTTCTTTCTTTCTTTCTTTCTTTCTTTTCTTTTCTTTTCTTTTCTTTTAATTTAATTTGTTTTTAAATATTGTCATTAGAAATAAAAATGGATTTACTACAATAGTCCGAAACATTAGTGGATCCCGGGTAGGATGCAATACAAACATCAAAAACCAAACTTTGTAATGGAAAAAAAAGAAGATATTTTATTTTATATTTGGTGAAATATAAAAAGTGTATGGCCAGCGGCTAGGATTGAAGAATCGGAGAGCCGTGTTCGAATTCCAGTCGAATCCATTACATTCACTTACGTGCTAATACCCTTAGGAAAGGTATGAATCCTCTTTTCCTCCCTCCAGCTATGGGTAAATAGCAGGACAGACGGAGTTCTATAGCTTCGGATGGCAACTGGTCTACCGCAGAAAGAAATGGCGACCTATTGCAGGAAAAAATCTTCCTCGTCTGTCATGTATCGAAAGATATATGATCGCCTAGGCGTGTATCACGCAAGGCAGATAATTGACTGTATTAGGAATTGTTGATATCTGAAAAAACTATGACGCAAAGTGTTACAGTTATCACATCCGACGTCTAAGCATTGCAACTGAAGAAAAAAAAATCCAGTTACTAAGAAGCGGGAAAATTATGCATGTCAACACTCGTCCACAGTTGCTTTATCGAACCACTTGATAATGGAGTTAGGATGTAAAATTCTTCCTCGTGCTGCATATTGACTAGACTTGGTATTATAATTGATTTCGACCAAGATATCTTTCCTTATCTGGTGAATTATTACAAATAATATCCTCGCCGTTCAAAATTTAATTGACAGTATTTTTGTTGCGTTGAAGCCTGAGTCAAGTTGAATTTCGAAAACTTTCTAAATGTTAGCCATAAACTCATTGAAAGGCAAGGAAAATATTTTAATAATGAAAAGATTAAGAAATTTAATTAAAAAAAACAAACTAACAATTTGCACACTCCTAATGTATACACCAACAGAAAACAAAATTGCAACACCCTGAAACTGTTTCAAGTTACTCAAGATTAGATGTAGAGGTCATATAGCTAAATTACAGTAAGCATAACATATATAACTCAATAAATAGACGTGTTCCAAAACAAAGGGCGTGTCAATAGTACTCAGATCACATATAAATACACTTGCACTTACAAAGGGTGATTACTATCTTATGACACTTTATTCTTAGCCCTTTACTCATTTTGACTTAAAACAGCAAAGGTTTTAGGTGAGGTAATTGAACGAGTCAGTCATCGTTCCATCCTGTTCATGCATAGTCAATGGGGGTGAGCTGTCGAATATGTGGTTGAGTAGCACGGAAAGCATGAGAGCAGGTATTATCCTGTTGGAACAGCTCCATTTTCCTGTTATTGGAATGGTGTCAAAAGGAGTTGAACAACTGTCTGGCCGTACATGACTCCGTTCAACGTTCCCTGTATAAACACCGTAAGTGATCGAGAATTGTAATGTTCATCCCCGCACAAAAAGATACCAAATACTTGGACATCGTATAGAATATATATAAGAATAATGAATCACAAGGTAGTATTCATGATTTGTAAGATCATATTAAAGCTCTTTGTTAATGTCTAAGGAAGAAATACAGTGTTTAAAGCTCTTTGTTAATGTCTAAGGAAGAAATACAGTGTTTAAATGAAGGATTTGAGTACTGTTGATAAACCTTTTCTATTGGAAAACTGTGCGTGAATATATCTATATAGCTGAGCATTTACTATAATACAATTGTGTTAGCTCTACATGTAATCTTGAATAAACTAAAATCCACATTTCTTGTGTCCATAAAGTTATATGTTCCGTATATATTTTATATATTTAAATTCAACTAATGCTTAATTTTTATAAAAACAGTATATGACGAAGGAGTACTGAAAAAGTCGGTACTTTACCAAGAAAGGCTTCAGAAAAAAAAGCTGATGTTTGGGTATTTGGTCAGTTAGAGTAACCCCTTGTATTCGATCGAAAGTGCATATATATATATATATATATATATATATATATATATATATATATATGTCTTACCAGTTTTTGACCGGAAGGGATAATTCCGAGGAGGATATAAATCCATGGAGAGCTCAATGTAGACTACAGAGCATTATAATGATAAGAAGAAGACGGAGACTTTAATCATCCATTTCCATTATAAATTTATTTCGTGAGCACAGAGATGTTCAACTCTTCGGATCGAAATCACGTATTTACGGAGGAGATTTTGAGCTGAAGAGTTGAACATCTCCGTGTTCACGAAATAAATTTATAATCGAAATGGATAATTAAAGCCTCCGTTTTCTTATCATTATATATATATATATATATATATATATATATATATATATATATATATATATATATGTGTGTGTGTGTGTGTGTGTGTGTGTGTGTGAGTGTGCGTGTGTGTGTATTACTAGTAGTCAAAACAACGCAAAAATACAGTCAAAATATGAAGAGAGGCTAACGACACCAAAACAAAACCCCCTTGAAAATTGCTAAAGAAAGTGGCCGAAAGCGCTTGAGACAATGGATGGTAATGACAGTTTTTGTACTCCTACACCGAACAGAAAAATGTAAACGCCAAAAAAATTAAATTAAAAAAAAATTCCTTGTCCGTCGTATATAAGGAAAGATATCTGTCTATATTTCTGTGATGAGGTATTGTAATTGTTTACATTGTTCGGACTGTTGTCCTCATCTTTTTTTCTATATTCACGACGTTTCGGCCGTTGTACACTCCGATCTTCTTCAGGTGATTGGTACCCTTTATTTCGTCCACCGGGTTAGATTGCTCTATTTCCACGTGCCACGCCTCTTCCAGATATCTCAGTATCAGTTATTTCTCTTCAAATCAACTCTCTAATTTATCGTTCACCGGTGTAGCGAGGTATTGAACTCACAACTCTTTGGTTTTAGTCACTGGATTACTTCAACCAACGATTTCGTCCATTAGGCCATGTGTTGTCCTTGATTAAGCTTGAAAAGCGAAATATGTTAAATTTATAAACGTTTCCTATTTGTTCCCTGTTCTATCATTCTGTTGGATTTTATTCTATATTTGATTCCAATTCATATATATATATATATATATATATATATATATATATATATATATATGGATGTTTCATTAAAAACGACGGACAAGGTACTACGGTTAAGATTTTTTATTTAATTTTACTTGTGTTCGCACAAGAGCTTTCTTTGTTGGACACAGAGTCTGTAGAAACTGTTCAAATGTTCTATACTTCTGAGCGATTTCGACTATACTTTTAGCAATTATCAAGAATGATTTCATTTTTTCCAGTTTAATTGAGTGTGTGCGTTATGTGTATGCATTTAGTATGTTATAGAGGTGTTTCATTTTCCAAACACGGTTACCACATTGTGGCCTAGTTCATAGTTAATGTTGTTAAAAGTTAGCTTTTTCTTTTTATTATTAAGGCTTCCATTATTTTTAATCTTTTTTTACAAGTAGATGAGGTTTGTGTTTTCTAGTAGTATGGTTCAAATGAAGTCTGGATAGATCTCCATTAGAACCCATTTAAACATACACACAAACCTACCAGACTTCATTTGAAACATACTAGAAGAAAACACAAACATAATAATCTCATTCATTTGTAAAAAAAAGTCTCCCATCACGCAAAGTCGAAGAGTGCCTTATAAATGCAAATCTTTCTTGGACTCTCGAAACATTAATAGCTGTTCAGTTCCGTATCCTATCAGGAACAAAGCAGTATCTAAAAAAGCGATGAATTTTTTATTTATAAATCCGACACATTTTATCACTTAAACGTTATTTTTAGTGGACACCCATATTTGAGTAGACGATCCGTTTTATTCATTAAACAGCATATTTATTTATTTTCGTCTCATTAAAGAAAAAATATACACTCTCTGGCAGGGTATCCACTAAAAATAACTTCTGGTAATAAAATCTGTTGGATCAATAAAAGAATCACTTCTTTAGAAATATCTATCTCTGTCTGTCTGTCTGTCTGTCTGTCTGTTTCTCTCTCTATATATATATATTGTCATCCACAGACTGTTTCGCTGTATCATAGATCATCAGTATGATTAGACACTGTATATATATATATATATATATATATATATGTGTGTGTGTGTGTGTGTGTGTGTGTGTGTGTATATATATTATCAACAAACAAGAAAAATTATTAAATTAAACCCACGTGCAACTGCAGAATAAAGAACGAATGTCCCTTAAACGGAAATTCTTTACAAAACAACGTAATATACCAAGCCACGATAAAAACACCAGATAATGAAGAAAAAGTATACATAGGAGTAACTGAAGGACCCTGGAAACAAAGAAATTATACACACAAAACATCTTTCACAAATAGTAAATATGCGAACAGTACAATGCTTTCTAAGTATATCTGGGGAATTAAAAACAAAACGCACATCACACCAAAAATATCTTGGAAAATAAGGAAAAGATCATCAGCCTACAACAATCAATCAAAAACTTGCAAACTTTGCTTGGAGGAAAAAAATAGCTATCATTACTTTCCCAGACCAAAATAAATTATTAAATAAAAGATCCGAGCTCATCTCAAAATGCAGACATGAAAACAAATTTTTACTACGTTACTTAAAAATTGAAAACGGAAAAAACAAAATAAAAACAAATAAATAAACAAATAAACAAAATAACAATAAAATAAGCAAAATTAATTAATCCAAACAAATTACCAAATCACACCTGTTAGAATAGACGAAATAGAATAATAATAATAATAACAAAAAACGAACATAAATAAAGTAAATAATAAACAAATTAGCAAACCATTATGAGCAAAATATTAGTTAGACTAAAAAATCGAACCAAAAAATCGGACGAAACGATAAAAAAAAAAAAAAATAAAAAAAAAAAATAATAATAATAATAAAAAAATAAATATTACGTTACTTAAAAATCGAAAACCGAAAAGAGAAAATATACAAGTAAAATAAATTGACCTAAATTCATCCAAGTAAATAAA
>OZ010572.1:52745919-52808419 GCA_963932145.1 Acanthosepion lycidas | reverse complement strand
CATATTACATATTAGCCGAAACTCGTTGAGGAATCTAACTGAAATAATAAAAAAGAAAGAAAATTAATATACAACCCAGTGTGTCTGATGATTTTATTTTTTTAATATTTTTTATTGTTCAAAACATATATATATATATATATATATATATATATATATATATATATATATATATATATATATATATGTATGTGTATATATATATATATATATATATATATATATATATATATATATATATATATAGTGTATTTAGGCAGAAAGCATTCATGAATATATGTATGCTTGTGAGTGTGTATCTCTGTGTGCGTGTCTGTAAGTGTGCGTGTACAATGTAAAAATAATGCTGAAAAGTTCTTAGCTCGACCAAGAAATCTCTCATCAAATTCATGTGTTTGAACATTCAACAGTAGGAGTAAGATTTTATCAATTTTCATTAAATTCAACCGACGAAATCTTTGTTTAAATTTTATTTTATTTTTTCCCAGCTGAATTTAGTAAAAATTTGCCTGTATATATATATATATATATATATATATATATATATATATATATATATATATATATATATATATATATATATATATGAAACGTCTATTAAACATAAAAATTTATAGAGGTGAATCATGATATAGAAATATATGGAAGTATATGCGAAGTTGATATTGTTCTTATTTAAACTATTTTCGTTTTTATTTCTTTTAAACCTTTAAGTATATGAACAAAGATATGTTCACATTTTCGGCTGTTAGTATAAAATTAAATACACACAGACACAGACACACACACACACACACATATATATTTATATATATATAGTGTGTGTGTGTGTATGTGTGTCCGTCTTTAAACATTGGAGTGTTTCTTATTCTATCAGTTTGAATGACGGCGACAAACTGATTATGCCTGTATACTGTTATTGACTGTTTTCTTTCATCAAAACTTCCCCATTCACACGTTCAGCCATGACGTCACACGATACAGAAAAAAAAGTCTCTTCATGTCTCTGCTTCCTTTCGACGCCACGGAACAAGATTTCTCCTTCATCTTAATTTCAAAGGAAGGTTTTAAGGGCCAATTCTCCACAGTTTACCACAATAAATACCGTTCTTCTACTATGCCAGTGGCTTTTCACTTTTGGATATCTCCCGCTGTTGGAGAAAAACAACATTAAAAGAATATATTCGTCCCAGGCACAAATCCAACATGGCGTTAGTTGCACACACAGTGCGACGGTCAACCGTTTTCTTTGCAATATTTTTTTACGTACACCACGTGATGTCTGCTGGAATATTTGGCGGGAAAAAGCTACGAACTTTGGAAGCAATGAATGGGTCGTGTCGTGTTTGTGCATTCCGTTTGGGGATAAAGTTTCTTATCATGAATGCGATAAATCATGACCTATACATATCAGAGGACTAGGTCTTTAAATGACACTTTTACATCAAAAGGAGTGAATATATGTGCATTATCGTAATTTGTTAAGCTTCGTTTAGTTTAGTGGAAATCACCTCGTGAGGATCGAACACTAACTTTTATACACAGTTTCTTTTTTTTTATTATAATCATTCCATTTGTAAGCAACCGTAGAAAAATTTAACCAAATCTTAGGCAACACTACTACTGACGTCAGTGCCGCTTAAGAAGAAAAAAATTAAATAAAAGTTATTAAATACGTTATTCTGTATTGCGTTCAAGTGTTCTACCAATTCTGCTAGTTAGGTTCCATTAAAATGTCTCCTTTTTCTATTTATTAGAATTAAACATAATAAAGTTGCAGCAACCGGAGTACTGGTCAAAATCCTAGATTGTAAAACACATCGTGTAATAATGATCAGAAAGATCAGCATAGTATCTGAATTTCTCGACATTTTCTAAGGATAAATGTTTGGAGAAAGCGGGTATTATGCCAATAGAGACTGCAGACCTGCACTAAAAACTCGAAATCTTGGCCTTTTATTGGAGCTTCAAAAGCAAACACCGTCATTGGTAGTAAATACGTCATCTTTTCACTCATAAGGCAGACCATAAATATTAACCGAGCTTAACTTTGTCTGACAAAGGGCTACAAGTATGAGGACCCCAGTAAGGATCGAACTCACTACTCATAAGTATGGTTCATTAGACTTGCGAAGAATTCAAAATATCTGGTTATAGACTTAGGTTGATGGAGGCGATATTTGTAATGTATTTATTTGTAGTCGGTGTTCAAACCTAATTAAAAACCACGGTGTGAAATATTGAGTTTCAATAAAAGTTTTGCTCATTCGGAAGATTGCTACGACACACTCTTTTTCTGATCTCTTGTTCTGTCACCCATTTACTCAACCTCGCGAAGTAACCATAACCAAACTAACGAGCCTGTGTAAATGAATAGCTGAATAAGGTTTAGGAAAGATAACAAAAAAGACAACATTTATTAAGACCTATAAAGACAGGAAATTGTGAAGAGCCATTATCGCCAACTTCCTGATGGGACAAGGCAAATAGATGAAGAAGAAGAATGCCTAAATGGTATAAACGTTTATCTTTCTCATTTTGCTAATATCTTTCTATCTCGGTCTATGTTTCTGAGATGAGGATTTGCAATTATTTACATTGTTCGGACTGTTGTCCTCATCTTCGTTGCCATATTCACGACGTTTCGGCCGTTCTGTGCTCCAGCCTTCTTCAGGCGATTGGAATTTTGACTTGAACCCTTTATTTTGTCCACCGTTCTATTTACACATGTCATGTCTCTTCTGAATGTCTCAGTGAACTCAAATTAACAAGTAGCCAGGCATTGAACTCACAACTCTTTGGATTAAGTCACTGGATCCATCCAACGCTTTTATCCACTTGGCTATATATATATATATATATATATATATATATATATATATATATATATATATATATATATATATATATATATATATATATGTGTGTGTGTGTGTGTGTGTAAGCAAATATATGGATATAGATCCGACAGTATGAAGAAAAATATACGGAAAAAACAAACAAACAAAAATCCTTATATGCAATTATGATCATATAAAACTTTCAGTTATCTGTTTGGATAAGTCTTGTTCTTATGTCCATCGTCTTTGTCATGTTGATTTGATAATGTCAATTATATTTTATGAATATGTCCTGAAGATGGTTTATTAGACCGAAACATCCGACGTTGACATTATATTAACATTAAAACAGCATAATTGCATATAAGGATTTTTGTTTATTTTTTTCCGTATATTTTTCTTCATATATATATATATATATATATATATATATATATATATATATATATATATATATATATGTGTGTGTGTGTGTGTGTGTGTGTGTGTGTGTGTGTGTGTGTGTGTCCTTGACATCAGTGTATGAATTTTGGGGACATAAACTTAATGTCTCAGTAATCATTTTTTACTAAAGTTCATATTGCAATTTTTGTTGATATTATTTCTTTTCTCTAGCACTCTGTAATTTCCCATATTGTATTCATTTCTATGCTTGTTTGGCTTAGGAGATTTTTGTAGCCCAGCATATGTGCTGATTCCTTAAGTTTTTGTATTTTCCAGCAATGTTCTGTCTATTATTTCAACCTCATTCCACAAAGGGCGGTGATTTCCCTTTCTCAGCGATGCTTGATTTTTCTTTCCCCCTCGTGTTACGACTTTACGATGTTCTTGCAATCTCACCTTAAAGCAATGATTACTAAGATATTAAGTTCATAATGTAAGTTTATATATAAAAATTCAAATAAAAATTCATACACTGATGTCCTCAAGGCTTCATGGCTCAGTGACTTAGTCAAAGAATTATGAGTTCAATACCTGGCTACTGCAGTGTTAAGCAAAAACTTGGAGAGTTGAGTTAAAGGAAGATAACTGAGAATTCTGGAAGAGGCATGGCAGGTGGAAGTATAACAATATTTATCCATCTCGGTCTGTTCGTCATTCTGAATTTGGTCATCACTGCATATTTATTATAAATTTAGAATGCATGTGCATGGGGTCTGATAAAAAAAAGTATCGAGACTGGTGCTAGAAAAAGAAAAGTACAACATATATCAGTTCGGCATTTAATCTCCTTCAAAGAATCCACACACTTTATCCAGCGTAGTTTTCATTGAAAATCTTCTTCCTTTCAAGAGAGATTTGATTTTTGAAAAGAAAAATAGTTGCAAGGTGCGACATCTGGGAGAATATGGCTTTTCTTGGACATGGGGAATATTGTGCTTACCCAAAGACTGCTTCACAAGATATGGTCACTGAAGGAACCTCTGTGCTGTGGTGAGACGACCCCACTATACACTATTTCTTTCCAAGCATTGCTATAAACAAGGGAAGAGAACAAGATTTCTAAGTCAATCCCTGCCAAGCGACTTAACTGTGAGTACTCCGTTACCATACCAACTGTCCCGATACTTTTTGAATTGACCTCGTATGTTAAATATAATGCAATATGCCTGCTAATAATCAGTGTTTGAATGTGGGTGCTTGTACAGTCGCTTCTATTGACATGGCATATTTACTCACTGTATATATATATATATATATATATATATATATATATATATATATATATATATATATATAGTTGGATTGATGTGAGTTTGTGACCCTGGGTTTCACGCTTTTGCGATCGTCAGACAAAATTATATATATATATATATATATATATATATATATATATATATATATATATATATATAAAATGATTTAATAGGGCAGCAATCCCTCTTTTATACAAGTTTCATTGAAGACGGCTGACAAGGAACTTCGATTAAGCTTTTTCTTAAATGTTTCTTGCAATTCTCCAAGTGATTTCTTTTCTGGGCATAGAGTATCCAAATGTTCTGTAAGTCCGAGCCCTTTCGACTAATCTATTAGCCATTATCAAGGATCTTTTTCTATGATCACAGATCGATTAGGACCCATTAAAACACACACGGAGACCTACCAATTTCCGTCGGCAACATGTTTGTAGAAAATATGATCATAATAGACTAATCAACATGCAAAAAAAAAAAAAAAAAAAAAAAAAAAATCGGTTAAAATTGATGGAAATTTTATTAAGAAGAAAGAAGCCAAGTTTCAATAATATCAACTATGGACATGGCGATAATGTGCTTGAAAGTGTTCAGAATTTTAAAAAATCGCTATACATATATATATATATATATATATATATATATATATATATATACTGGACTCACTCATCGATTTCGACGTATGAAGGTAAAGCAACTCAATTCCTAAAAACTAACATCCAGACTACTCGCAGAAATCATTTGATTATAGTGCTGAAGGCTTGTGCAGAACCAATCACACTTTTGGGAAGAGACGAATTCAGAGAACTGGTGCACAGCGTGGCACAAGGTCCCCAAAGAACCCTCTACAGGTTTTGAATTCAGAGTTGACCTTCTCCTAGACCGGTTGCTACACAAGGCTGTCCTGCTATTTACCCATAGCTGGGGGAAAAAAGAGGATTAATGCCTTTTCCAAGGGTATTAGCACGTAGAGGAGGCACGGTGGCGTAATGGATAGCGCCTCGGATTGAGTCGAATCCATTGCATTCACTTACGTGCTATATATATATATATATATATATATATATATATATATATATAGCCAGTCGAAGAACGACATTTGTGTCACTATCACACAAAAAAGAGAATGTTTAATATCGAAAAACATAAAGAAAATGAATTTATTTTAATAATATGTTGAAACATCCACTATTTGCCTGAAGAAGGTCGCGAGACCCGAAATGTGGGTTGCGAAATTATGGAAAATAAAGCATAATATACATTAAAAAAAAACTACATTACAACCAATAACGTTTTCGGTTTCTCTCTTCTTTTTAAAATATACACTTTTCTCTCGTTGGAACAACTATAACCTCTTCCCTATATATATATATATATATATATATATATATATATATATATATGTATGTATGTATGTATGTATGTAATTAAAATAAATACATATTTATGTGTGTGTATGTGTGTGTAATTAAAAATAATCTACATATTCACTTTTATGTCTAATAGATTAGTCGAAAGCGCTCGTATTCACGTATCATTTCGACAGTTTTTACAAACTCTATGTCCAGAAGAAATTAACAAAAAACTTAATCGCTGTACCTTATCAGTCATCAGTGATGACAATGACTATTTACATCTCTGACTGCGATTGCAATTACCACTGCACATCTTAACGGGTGGTTTTGGACTAGTCTCTATCTAGAATGCGGCTTGATAATATAAGCCCATGACCAGAATTACCTACCTTCCGGCCGAGTGACACTTAACCTCGAAAATTTTTATTTTATTTTATTTCTTTTTACGGTCATAAAACACCCGTAGTTTTGGGTCCAGATAAAATCATTTGCAATCCACTTGACTACGTGGGTGTCCAAACCAATTATGTCATATGTTCATATCTATCTATCTATCTATCTATCTATCTATCTATCTATCTATGTAAGTACGTACGTAGCTAGCTAGCTACCTACCTACCATTGGTATCTTGTCATAAACATCCATCTTAGACGTAGTAAACTTTTTTAATCATTTCATCTCAAGAAAGGTGGTAATGACACTAGTACGCATGGGGGGTTATAGTGAAAGTGAAAGTGAAAGAGAAGACTGCTTATAGGGAGGATTGAGAAAAGGACGAAAGATGTACAGGGTTCAAGAAGACAGAAGATGGCGATTGACGTTGCATCTAAATTTTTAAAGATTGTAATTATCAGGGAAGCAAAGGAAACGGATGAGAATTCTACAAGTGGGAAGTTCGAGAAAAGAATCTGTCGGGGAAGTGACAGTTTCATGTAGCTATTTCAACAGTAAAAGAGTGGGACCTAGATGCCGATCTAGTAGCACGTTTAAATTCATGTATTCGAAGCACGAGGGAAAAATATCGTCAGTGCTGTCGCCATAAAAAGAAATAAGGCGTATGCTTCGAAGATTGCAATAGAAATTCGAACTGAGCTGGAAATCAATTATTAAATTTACGATTTGACGTCTTCTAATTGATTTTAATTAACAGCGCAATCGTGTCTTTATAAAATTTGATATGCATAAATGGTACATTTTAGTACTTGTCAAGATACAATGTTATAGTTATGAAGCTTTGATCAGTTTGGTATTTAACTGCAACTTCAAGTAGCTAGTAAGGAATGGATTCGTTCGTAATGACTATATTTATTGTACTTTAAATATTAGGTTGGTGCAAAAATAATGTCGGTTTTTGACGTTAAAAAAATACGTTAAAAACCGACATTATTTTTGCACCAATCTAATACAATTGTGGCACAAGACCCAAGAGTAAGTAGGGCGTGGTTGGTCTTCACCGACTATCCTAAACCTAGCTAATCTGATTCACGACCCATTCATTCATTACAATTTATTCAGTCACCACAAGAACACACCTCTCTTTACCCAATCCTAAATTTACCCAAATACCACATATTCACAGAGTAACATATGAAAACCTTATGATGTGAAAATATCTTGATATTTACAATTTGTACTTTTTATTATTTTTCTTATTTTCTTTTACAAAAATATATAAATTATGTATCATGAAATGACAGAAGCGGGTATGAATCCAATAACGTAAATAATAAATAATAAAATATTCAACCTAAAACAAAAAAATATGTTAGTAGGACCTGTCCGCCCGACAGAAAAATAAAAGTGGCCGCTGTATTCTGCTGATAGGTTAAATCATGACGATCACTCTCTAAAGGTGAGAGAAGGACAAAATAAAGCATGGAATGGTTTGTTTTGTTTTATGGCATATCAACCTCGATAGGTTCTTTAATACCGATAAGATTTTTTATTGCTGGTAATAATTATTTTTTTAAATGTATTGCTGGAAATAATTTTTTTCCTTCAAAAATCTATTTCTGGTAATATTTTTTCTTAAAAAATGTATCGCTTGCAATAATTTGTTTTTCAAAATGTATACCTGGTAATATTTTTTTCCCAAAAATGTATTGCTGGTAATAATTTTTTACAAAGTATTTCTGGTATTAAAACCTATTTTTACACTTTCATAGAGTTTTGAACCAAGTTTGAGGGTTAACTATTTACCCATAGCTGGGACCCCTAACAGGTGCTACCACCCCGGGTCAGAGTGAACTTGGGAACACCTGCAATTAAGAGGTGGTTTCACGCTCCTCAAAACCTCCAGATCAGAGGCCTTGCTGTTGGACGTAGTTTATCGTCTTACCCAGGACGCGGATGTAGTTTATCGTCATACCCCGGACGGAAATCGTGGAATGGGAAAAATAAAAGCTGACCCAGTCAATATAAAAATGGGATAAAAACAATGATAGTTGATGGTTGCACAGGTAAAGATATCAATATATTAATATGTGGCACTGGGACCTCAGTGTGTTAATCGGAAGAAAAAAAAAAGGAAGAAGAAAGAGATTATTAACTGGGTGATTATTGTTGAAACTCCCAGGAAAGTGGATTGAAAATTAAAAACGAAATGCGTTAAAAATTGTTTTAAAATAATAAAATTAAATCAAGAACAGTTCCAAGGAGAATCGAACACAAATTTAACTAGACGGAATTCAATAGGATTGAGCAAAACCAAGACTGCCAGTTCTTCCCCGCGTCACGCCGACAAGAAAGAGACAATGTATCACCGAAGATGTCGAATCCAGGAAAATAGAAAATCATATGTTGTCGATAAAGAAAACGTGTGGTCACCGAAATAACATCTAAATTGTTCAGGACAATTGGCATTCGTCAAAATTTTTATAGACAACGTTATTTTGGATTTTTTGGAGACAAGCTGAAAAACAAAGATTAATTACTAGCTTGATGTGACTATAGGCAATAGGCTGTGGGATCTGGTTGACCGACAAACACATAAACAGAGAAAGTTAATTTTTTTTATTACTGAAGATATTGAGCATATTTTTCTTCTTTTTCTTTCCCACGCATAACGACCGTGGATGAACAGAACAATTTTTGAGATTGGCATCTGGAATGGCTCCGATTATCTTAGATATGGTCAAGTCCCTGGCTTTGGGAAATCACCTAAAATAATCAGTGTGAGACAAGGTGATAAAGAAATATTAATTAGTGGAAATTCCATTTTCGCCTACGCATTCTAAAAGTTTAGATTCGTCACAAAGACAGTTGTACCAGCCTTTGGAAATGGGCTGAGGTTGGATGCTGGGAAGGTAAGAGAAGGAAGAGTGCGATTAGCACTGTCTGTATGGAGCGATGGTGCGATATGAAAAGTGAAAGGAGTTAGTGTTAAGGAGCGGCTTGATTCCTCTGACCACTCTCAAAAGGCGGCTGAACCACCTCTAAATTTGGAAAGTTACTCGAGTAAACATATTTTGAAAATATGGGATTTTAGTAAAAGGTTGATGCTAATGGTGGAAGATAGCCAAACTGCAGTCCCTGGTAAACCCCACACCTGCTAGATGCAGAAATCTATATAAGTTTGAACAACTTACAGAGTCCGCACATTACTACTACAGGAATCCACACTGTTCGCCGAGACCTCCTGAGCAATACTTTGTGCCGGCCCTGAAGACCAGAACTTAGAAATTTAAATTACTGCTAACACAGGCTGTAAACTCCAAAACGGGATCCCAATGTCATTTGATTATAACAATAAGTGGGAAAGGTTAAAACGGTTGTATACAATAAATCATATAAAAGCCAAACCGTTGTTACATTTTTTGACCCGAGTTAATTTTTTATTCCAAAGAATTATTTTTTTTGTGTAGCTCCTCGCCGTCGAAAATCACTTCACTTCAGTTTACTTCATCAGCGATCTTCTCGCCCTCTGAGATCAAGAGCACAACGTGGCAGAGGAGTAAATGGTCGTGAAGCAGACAACACCAGCTACATCGAGTGGAACCGTGCTCATCACTACGATACCAGCGACAAGCCAGCAGCGCATTAACGAGTGAGGAGTCAGTCAGATGGTAACCAAGGAACCTGAAGATCAACGGGGTGAGAGAGTGGGTTACAAATACATGTACGCATTTATTCATTCATTTAATGTAATAAAACACATATAATGACTGTTAACCTAATTCTTGCGGTTTGAGATCAAGCGATATTGAAAACAGGTAAGTTAACTATACATTGCTATTGCGAGTATCTGACTGTTCGAGTTCGTTACCTGCAAACTAATGCAAATAGGAAAAGTTTTTCTTTAATTAAATCAAAGATACTTTTCTCTGTTATTTCGTTCTTTATGTTGCAACTCCAACTGAGCAATTAAAACATAAATCAAGCGTAACATTAAAATAAAGTTAAACAAAGCATTGTCTTCGGTATTTTCACGGCTACCATGAACAACGGTTTTCGAGCGAAATCCTCAATGGATGCACCTTTCAATCAGCTTTATTTCTCACAGTGAATTCGTACATACGATCCATCGCTAAAGACTCTGCAAAAATTGTCGGCTCTCTGTCCCTATAATAATAATAATAATAATAATAATAATAATTCTCGTGACTATAATATCAAAGTCAAAGAAATTGAAAGGCTTAAGTAGTACAGCATCCAGATTGAAGATATCAGAATGCGGAATTTTCAGGCTACTATTGTCCCTCTTATTATTGGGGGTCGAGAATTTGGGTCTCTACCACTGTGTGACACTATTTACGACGCTAGAAAGAAAGAAGAAAAAAGAAAGGCGAGAATTAAATTTAGGTGATAAGAAGCCATCACGAAAAGGACACTAATCGGTGTTATTTTTCTGACAAGGAAAAGTGGTAATATTTTTATTTCCATTGTCGAGAAGGTAAAACACAGAATTTAATCTGATTTATGTTACGGGGCGGCGAGTAAGATATATCCAATCTGCTCATGGCAATGATAAAAAAAAGATTTTTTCAAGTTGGACAAGAGACCTCCCGCAGAATTCTAACGAGATAAAAATAAAAATTAATTAAGCACGCACTGTCCGAGAAAAACAAAAATGTCCGCTGACCACCATGAAGGAAAGATTAAGCCTTTGTCTATATGCAGAATATCATTGAGAGGAGCATCTGGTTATTATCAGGGCTGGCTATGATAGCGAAACTATTTTATCGGATCAGTAATTGGCACCAAGAATGCAAATACGTCCAATTGACCACCCACTTGTTTGGCGAAGGCCCCGAGGGTTAAAGTCCAAGTGACATTTGGCTAAGATAAAAGTCCAAGTCGGGCAGAAGGAAAGAAAGAGAAAGAAAAGAAAAAGAAAAAAGAAAAAAGAAGATAATTTGTTTTTTTCTTTGAGCAAGATTTTTTAAACCAAGGCTAGTCTGGCCACACCCACGCTGCTGAGCGCCCATTGGCTGAATGGTGGCATGAGCATTAGGCGGAGGTAATCATTTGAAGAAGGAGGGGATGCCTGTTGCGCCCTCTGAAGGGATAGGTGTGAGATGCCATTGTGAGAGAGAGAGAGAGGGGAAACCCGTTGACACCCTCTGAGGGCATGGTGACATACCAATATGAGAACAGAAGAAGATGGGAAGACGAAAGACTTCCAAAAATGGAAAATAATAAAATTTTCCTGACCGAAAACAAAGAAGTGGATTGTGGGTTTAGAATTATCAAGGAACCTTTTACCCCGACAAGCCCACCGCGGTTTTGGTCGGCGTCCATATAAGCAGAGTCGCAGCGAGTTAAGGACCAGTTCGAGTTCGAGTTCGAGTTCGAGTTCGCAGTTGGAGTTGCACCCGCCCCACAGAAACCTGGCCGAAAGATTCCACGCAAATCACGACTCAATTTCTAACCAAGAACAATTTATTTTTGAAGAACGACTTAGACTCACACCACCAAAACAAGTTCTACGAATATCACCTGAAGATTACACCAAGAACCAGTTTCTTAAAGAACAAACAACTTAAGATGTTAAGACTCGCCTAACAAACACAAAGTGTCACAAATCCATATAGCGGCTTTGGAAGAAGACGCAGTCCTGTATTCAGCAACCAGATATAAAATATTGTTATCCTTTTTTTTTAACACATTTGAACTTTTGGAGTTATTATTTTCTTTTCTTTTACATATACTTGTGCGGTGTCACCCTTGATCGAACTCGGCTTGCATTACGGCCCGGCGACTGATTGATTTCGTCTGCCTAAGATCAATTCACAACGTGGGTAGGTTAGACTGGAAATCAAAACAGTTACTTCGGTAACCAGACGTTGGAGGCGAGCTGGGAACGACAAGGCTGATACCGAATCTAACCAGATTCCCATCCGTATCACCAAAAGGTTAGAACGTCACATTTGGTGCCGCGACCAATACCAAGCCAGTTGGTTGTCACAGGACAGGATAGCACGTCACATTTGGCGCAGCGACACCGGGGGACGTCACACTGAATTAAAAATCGAAAATAAAGCCTAGTAACTTATCACTTCAGAAGTCTGCCTTGCCTGGCAGTCCAAATATTTTACGAAAGGTGTTCTCTGTTTGATGTCGTACGACTTGATGGAGATCATCCATCCATAATATATGATATTCAGTTGAAAACGAAAAACCGCTCGGAAAAAATATTAATATTAATAATGATAATAATAATAGTAGTAGTAGTAATAATAATAATAATAATAATAATAATAATAATAATAATAATATTTATTACTTTCCTCAAATTGATGTCATGATGGGTATATTGGTCTTTGTATATTTGTACCTCGGCGTTAATTTAATGAGTGCTGCTCTCTCATTGAACAACAACAACAACAACAACAACAACAACAATAATAATAAGAAGAAGAAGAAGAAGAAGAAGAAAATTTTAAGAATGGCATGAACGCTAAATTGGAAAGCTAGGTGTACTTGTAGATCGTACGAAGCAACATAATGGGAAGTGGAATTTGTTCTTGTAAAATTTGTTTCTAGCTTGTAAAAATTGATCAGTGAAATGATGATATAGACGATGACGAAACTATTAGCTTTTTTAAAACTATTTCTGATCTCAGATGACCTACATGCACCCTTTACATTTAGATGTTGTATTTACTAAGAATTGCGACATTTTCGTTTGGTGAGTGTCACTTGACGGATGAACGTATTTCAACCGGTTAAGTGTTTGCGTGCATTCTCATTATTTATAAGAGGTGCTGAGGCAAGAAAATAAGCCGATTAATTGAAGTTTGAACTATCAGAGCGAACACCCAAGGTGAATGGATTGGTGAAAGTTGCATACATGAGAAACTATATATTACTAAGTTTATAAAAAATAAAAATTTACTGAATCAAAGAAATGAAATAGCTACTCTTTTCCTTAAATAATATTTAACAATAAAAAAAAGAAGGGGGAGCTGGTAATATACATACTTATATTTGATATGTAATAATGATTTTTAAATAATTTAAGTAATTCTATTTCATTTATTTGATTTAAAAAGAAATATAGTCTATTAGTAATTAAGAGTAAAAATAATATTTTAAAATTGTAGTTCAATATAACGTATATTAACCCAAACACCCCTTTTAGAAAGAATCTTTAAGTATACACGTACGAATTTAACGGAAAAATGCCGAAAAACTTGAACGGATGTCAAAATTCGTTGAAAAATGCACCCTTACCCTCCCTAGACTTAACTTCTTTTTCGAAAGTAACTCACGATTGATACAATAATAGTTAATAAAAATGAGCACGCTACCGCCCCTGTTTAAATGATTGGATTTCTCTGTATCCTTGGAAACAAAAAATTATGAATTGTATGTGCGTTTAAAACTCAGTAAATTTAAAAATAAGTTATTCCAAAATTCGCTTGAAGATGAAACAGAACTAATGCTTTTAATTTAATTATATAATTAAATTTGAAGTTTTTAGCTTCGGTTTTTGAAACATGGTAATTCCTGTGTAGCGAAGAAACCACATTTTAAATCAGTTAATTTATAATATTTATGCTTTGTAAATTTACATTGGGTACTGTTTTGTAAAAATAAAAATATCAATTATTGTTCTTTCTTTTTTATATATATATATATATATATATATATATATATATATATATATATATATATATATGTGTGTGTGTGTGTGTGTGTGTGTGTTTGGAGAGAGAGAGACAGGCAGAGACAGAGAGTGGGAGAAATAAGGTGAGCGAGAAAGAGAAAAAGCGTGAAAGAGAAAAAAGCAAGAGAAGAAGAGAGAGAGAGAGAGGAAGAAAGAAAGAGAGAGAGCGTGAGTGCGTATGTGTGTGATTGTGTGTACAAGGTAAGAGATTTGAAATAGGAATAAACAATGAAAAATATTTTTAGTAAACATTTATTAATACGCTTATGTTAGTTCTTTCTCCACTATTCTGATTTCAGCGTTTTCCTTCTCCAAGATTGGTTGTCACTCAAGGCTAGAGGGTTCACTATGCTCATTATTTAACCCATAGCTGTGAAAAAGAATTAGATTCATACCGTTTTCGGAGAGCATTTTTGCGAAAGTGAACGTAACCGACTGAACCAGAATTTGAACTCGGCTCGTTTATTCCACTTGCCGCGCCGATTACACTGCCCACGCACCCCTTATTTTTTTTCTTTTTTTACTTTCATCTTTCTCCATGATTTGAATACATATTAAATAGTTAATACCCTTTGCTGCTTTCAAGTAGATTTAAGAGCGTATTATTGCATCATCATAAAAATGATTTCTGTAAAGATTAATCATCGATTATTATTTAGTTAAGGCCTTAAAATTCAACAGATTTTTCTTATTCCTATTTTATAGAATTAATAATAAACTCAAATTAGTCGAAATCTGTTCGAAAGCTTTGCAATTTAGATATAACTTATGATTTTTTACTCGTATATATGCTTCTTGGAGGTTGAGTTCAGCAAATGCCAAGTTCTGAAAGTAAAAAGAAATGCTCAGTTTAACGGCAATCGCAAATTAACATTATTGATTTATGCAATCTCTGAAGTCCTGATCATCAGCTGGAAGTAAGTGGCGTTTTAAAGAATCATAATCACTTCCGGTAATAGAAAGGAAAAAAATATCATTGTCATCATGCATTTATATAATTTAAATACGTTGAAGTAGTCTCTCAGTAAACTAGTTCCAACAAAGAATTTTCGCTAAGGACATCTTAAGTCACCCCGCTACTAGTATTTATATTTAAGAGAATATTTTGGCTTTCAACTATGTGCGCCCAAAGAAGAAAAGTCTTTTCAGATGTGCGGGTGTATAAACGCGGTATAAACAATTCGTTCGTTTTTATAGTCTCCACATGAGAAAAAAATGGTAAGATCTAAAAACGTGCGTCCACGCGCATGCGTACTATAAATGACTGTTCCTGTGCACGCAGAGTTGTTTAGATTATTTATGCTTGAAGGTTGGTCGGCTTTAGGAATCGTTCAGAGAAGAGTATTATGTATGTATGTATGTATGTGCTATTTATGGGTGCGATTTTTAAGTTGGCGGCGTGCGCTGAGAATCGAAGGAAGATTTTTGTTTATGCTTTGAATGTAAAAGTGCATCTGTAAAAGAAGAAAAAGCGGGGGCGAATTTGGTGATATCGCGTGTGAGGATAAGGGAAAAAATTGAAGGTGAAAGAGTGTTATGTTTACGGATTTGTATTTGTATCATGGACAGAAGAGAATCAAAAATGGAATAAAGGGAGGAGAGAAAAGCAAGTAAGAAAGAAGAAAGTAGAAAAAAAAGAAGTAAAATATCAAATATTGCTGGAAAGAAGGCAAGTCGAGAAAGGAAAGCAAATGTATAAAGAAAATGAAAGAAAAGGTCATGAAAAGCGGAAGAAGAAAAAAAGTAAAAAGAGGAAGAAGAAAAATAAAAGACTTAGGAAATAATATGATAATATAATAATATAGATATAAAGAGCAGCAAATTATTGATTTCGCAGTTCCTTACTATACAAGAATGAACTTCAAAGAAACTGAAAATATTGAGAAATACTAGTATCTTGCTTGAGAGCTGGAAAGCTATGGAGCATGATTGTGCAACTAATTCCTTTGCTCTTGGAACACCACCTAGAAACTTGAAAGAGCGCTTACGGAAAACTGAAATTGAGACCAAGATTGCAAACCTCCAGAAAACCGGTATCATTTACTTTACGAGGGTCTTCCAAAAGGTTTATGAAATTTGTAATGAGTTTTGCTGACACTATGACTCAAGAACAGAATTTCCATTGACTAAGTCTATGTGAAACACCAACATAATAATAATAATAATAATAATAATAATAATAATAATAATAATAGAAGAACTTATCAATTCCTAATTGGTATTCTGAGATGCAATATTAATTAATAATATTAAATTCATTCAATTTGTGTGCGTACGGGTAGTGTAAATGCTAACGGCTTAGAAAGAGAAATCGGAGTGTCGAGTTCGAGTTCTAACCATCGTTACATTCACTCTCGCACAAACACTCTTGGGAAAGGTATGAATCTATCTCTTTTCCCCCAAACTATGGGTTAAATAGCAAGACAGAGACTGGCTCTCTAGCCGTGGTTGGCAACCAGTCAAAGAAAAGAGCAATTGTATTCAAAAACAGTATGTAGCTCTGGCGAGGCAAATCCTGTACATCTACTGAAAAATTATGGCATTGACAATTAACTGCTGCGTTGGGTTGTGGATTCTGTGATCTCTGAGTTTCCTTTTTTTCTTTTTAGTTTTATCGTAACGAGTCTTTCTCCAACCAAAAACGTTGTAAAAAGAAAAGCAAAAGGATAAAGACAATAATTAAGGGAGACATCTAAGATTTGTCTTGCTATTTAAGTCGTAAACAAACAATATAGTATAGAAAAATCTGAGGAAAGGAAAGTAGAATAACTAGAGATGAGAACCCGGATTTCACAGCTGAATCGATTAGGGTAATCGACGACGTACTACAAGTTGGAGGGGAATTGGACGACAGTTCGAACCTTGTCGAAAGAAATCTACCTCTATATTTCGATTTCATTCTCTTTACCTTAAAGACCAAAAAAACGCACCAGAATTTGAATATTGCTAAAAAAGAAAAAAGTAATATTTGAAAAGAAAGGAAGTATTCATAAACAACCCTCTCGCTGCTCTATTGCTATTTCCAAGGAAAGTGTTCAGATTAACTGCTTTCCTCAGTTTCACCAGCTCTACCCACCATACCCACACAGACATTACAGCGAACCGCCCTCCGTATTCCATTGGTGAGATGTAATTTCCACTCGAGCATCATCTTCGCATGTTTTGTGGGACCGACTCCCAAGAGGATGCTTTCTCGATCTCTACAGTTCTTAGTTGCACCAGTTCTAATCTTCACGGCTAAGACGTGCCATACCACTCACATTGCAACGAATCACTCTCATTCGCTTCGTATTCCATTGGTAAGTTCCACTCGAGTAGCTTTTCCGTACGAACCATTGCCTTGTAGAGCCGGCTTGCAAGAGGATGCTTCTAAGATTAATCTTAAACTGTTTAAGCCTAGCGTCTACTGTTATCTCTCCCAAATACTCCCATAAAACTGTACCTTACTTTGTAACCCTCTATATCGAGTGGCGTTTGGGCTTTGTATAGGGTGAACATTATTGTAAAAAAGAGGTCAATTTTAAAGTATTATGTCTATTTCAATACACGCATATACAGCGGGGGTGGGGGTCTGCAAAAGAAAGTGTAAAGTAAGACTAGAGGAGTGCGTGAATGCCGGGGGGTGCGGTTTGTATATTTGCGGGATTGATATGTTTATTATTGATATGTTTGTATAATTAATACAATTCATTTTGTGGACACGTTTTGTTTTTCATTACTACATACTTACTTTTTCACTCCACATCATTTATGAATATAAAAAGATTTACTTTTGCATAATTTATTAGAAGAACTTGAACAGGATAACGCAATAGGCATCTTTCATTTTTATGTAAATATCTCATTTTTATATCCGTCGAATGTTTACTCTTGTTTGCCAAATACAAGTGACGACATGATTAAATTATTTCTTTCAGTTTCTTTCCCAGCACGGTGTTGATTTGATGTTTTATTAAACATACGTCGAAATGAGAAAGGCGCATTGCAATAACAAAAGGTGACTTCCAAAATCTAAGCAAAATATTAAGAAACAGGATAATTTCGTTAGAAACAAAGAAAAGTATTGGACTGCTATGTAATACATATCCCTCTATATAGCAATGAATGCTGGACAATTTCTTCACATATGAAGCGGAGACTTGACGCAACAGAGATGTGGTTCTACAGAAGGATGCTGAGAATACCAGGGAGGAAATATGCGAGCGACGAGGAAGTTTTAAAGAAAAGAAAGAAACTGTTGAAACGTTTGTGACATATGATGGAGAAAAGAAGGATTAGAAAATTTGAGACAAACATGGCAGATTAAAATCAAGTTGAACAGAGGGAAACAACGAGTAAAATTGTGTAACTAACCAAGGATTGGGAGATATTGTAAAAGGATGAAAATTCTTTAGAGGTACAATGAGTAGGAAGTTGTGGGGACCCATGATCGCCCATACACTGAATGGACACGGCACATATCAGAAGATTCCATTATTCTTTTTCTTTCTTTCTTTCTTTCTTTCTTTTGATTTCCCTCATTCTCTTGTTTTTCTTGTTTGTTTGTCTGTTTCTTTCTTTCTTTCTTTCTTTCGATTTCTCTCATTCTCTTGTTTTTCTTCTTTCTTTCGATTTCTCTCATTCTCTTGTTTTTCTTCTTTCTTTCTTTCTTTCTTTCTTTCTTTTTTTCTTTCTTTCTTTCTTTTGATTTCCCTCATTCTATTGTTTTCTCTTTTCTTTCTTTCTTTCTTTCTTTCTTTCTTTCTTTCTTTCTTTCTTTCTTTTGATTTTCCTCACTCGCTCGTTTTCTCTCCCTTCTCTTCCATTTTCTCACACTTCTTACCCCGTATGTGTTTCTATCTTTTATCTTCTACTCCATCGTTTCTGTGTTACACCAATCCCTCATTCTGTCCGTTCTTCACAATATTGTTCTCTCTTTTTTTCATACTTCCTTCCTTTCCACCATTCTCTGACTATTGTACAGTTTTTGTCTTCTACCTAGTCTCTCGTTTTTCTCTCCTGCTGTTCGTTAGCTTCTAGGTCACTCACTCTCTATATTGTTTCTGTTATCCTCTTCATTTTCTCTTTCGTTACGTCTCTCTACAAAAAAAGAAAAAAAAAAGAAAAAAAAAAGAATAAGACACTATGTATTGTTTTTTTCCTCTTTAAAAATGTCTTCCTGATATCTCCATCAGTTCTAAGTTACTGGGATTGCAATCAGGAGAAGTTTTTTGAGACAAGATTCTTTGACTTTCTTCTCCAAACCCGAAACCTGATCTCCTCACCCTAACCCTAACTCTGCTCGATATCCCCACCAACTTCTGCCCTTTCATCCACGCCCCTACCACCTACCGCGCATTCATTTGCATCCCACCCCACGATACCCTTTTTTTTCCTTTCTCGTTCCACTTTCCACTGTATGTTCTTCTATTCCAACTCTCTCTTTCTAACTTAGCTTTGGTGTTTTAGTGGACTTGATGGGGGTTTTGTTTTAAAAACTTCCCCAAATTCTGCATGCTTGGTCGCTTGTCGATCCTACCTCAACACCCGGGCAGAAGATGATGAACAACAACAATAAGGACTACATCGGTAGCGGCAGAAGCGACATAAACGCCACCTACGTGTCAGGGCAAAACACAATCGGAGCCACCAACTTTTAAGACCGCGGCGGACAGGAGGGAGTCCCATTAGTTTCCCAAGAGTCCCTGCCACTGCTGCTGCCGGTGCCACCACATCCACCAACGACGAAGATGACGACAATGCTTTTGTTTTCTTACTCAAGGAAAAGAGAGATGGAGCCAAAAAAAAAAAAAAAAAAAAAAAAGAAGAGGAGGAGGAGAAAAGTGAGTGTGAATGTAGAAAACAAAGAAATAAAGAAAAATAATGGTAAAAAGAGAAAGTAAAAAAGTGAGAAAACAATAGAGAAAAAAAAAACGGAGAAAGAAACGATATAAACAGAAAGAAAAATCGAGGGAATGGGTGAGGGAGATAATACAAAGAAAGATAAACAAATATAAAGAAAAGGGCAAAAGAAAGATAATATACGGAAAAAAGGAAAAGAAAGAAAGAATGTATTAAAGGAATTGCAGTTAGAGGGTGGAAAAAAGAGAAAAACAGGTTTAAGTGAAGTATGGAGAAAGAAAGAAAGAAAGAAAGAAAGAAAGAAAGAAAGAAAGAATTGAGAGAAAGAAAGCGAATAATATGAGGAGGGAAGAAAAAAGGTAGTGCGGTAAGAGGTGAGAACAGAAAAGGAAGAAAGAAAAACGAGAATTAAAAGAAAAAGAGAGGTGGATATAAAAAAGTATGAATAAATAAATAGTGAGAGGGAAGGGTAAGAAGGAAAATGAACCGAGAAATAAAGGAAGATTTGGAAAGAAGCAGGCGAAAATGGTGCCTAAAATTCTCACACTAGCATTTTATAGTCATTTATGATACTTTAGTGCATACTTTGGTCTAGCACAAAGCCACAAGTCTATGACACACTGTGAGAATCGAACTCACTAAAACAATCTGTAAAAATCGTTAACCACTACTCCACAGCGAGACGGTTCTCACATCTTACGATGATGTGCGGTAAAGATCTCATCCCGACTCATCAGATTTTTAATAAATTCTTTCTGCAATGGGATGAGAACTTTTTGCACCCGTCGGAGGTGTGTGTAAAAATGATCAGTGCCCCCCTTGTGACTGAATTCGACAAAAACTTTTTTTCAACACTAGAAACTTTCGCATACGCCATATATCATGGTGATTTTTCTAAACGTAACTTAGATATGACACAAGGCGTAAAGTATTGAGCTCCCAGTGAGGATGAAACTCACTACTCAGTCGTAATTGATATAACGAGACAAACTTGCTAACCATTACAGTGCTGCAAATGCACCTCGTATTATGGAGTCGTGAAAGAATATGCTATTTGGTCAAATTTTTAGAAATGGCTCGGACCAAGAACTTTTCACTTCCTCTTTTTATATATATATATATATATATATATATATATATATATATATATATATATAAAGAAATATAGTCTTAAGGTGTGCTATATTTATGGAATAAAGTGCTCAATATCAGAGATAGAGCGTGTGTAAATATAAAAGTGAACATAGAAGTCAACACTGTTTTTAATAGATTCTTTCTGCAATGTTTCATGAATGTTTCATGCTATATGCAATCGTCAGGCCACATGTGGCCTGACGATTGCATATAGCATGAAACAGACTGTCGCCTCTAAGTGTTGACTTCTATATTCACTTATATATATATATATATAGATATTAGGTTGGTGCAAAAATAATGACGTTTTTGACGTTAAAAAATACGTCAAAAAACGTCATTATTTTTGTACCAACCTAATATATATATATATATATATATATATATATATATATATATATATATATATATATATATATATATATATATATATTAATAAATACGCATCATATACCTACTTTTGGGTAACCAACGAAACTTTAGTCGCACACCAAACGTAGATATATGTGTATCTATTAATAAATATTTCTTTTCTCTGTCTAATCACATTGAACACTATTATGTTTTCACCTCTTTGGTAATTGTTCATTTTCTTACCAACGCCAGCACGCGCGTATACGGTCGCTAATATCTAGTTATTTAATTTACCTAATCCTATACTTATATATATATATATATATATATATATATATATATATATATATATATATATATGTGTGTATAGAGAGAGAGAGAGAGAGTGTGTGTGAGAGAGAGAGAGAGAGAAAGAGTCTATAAATTAATTAATAAGTGTTTAATGGACCTATATTATCTTCGCGAAAATGCTCATCACTATCTGAGACTGAGCGTTGTTACGCGAAGCTCTCAAGTTGGTTAAACATTTTCTAATTAATTTTTAGACTATTGTCGCTCTAATTAGCTACGGGCCACTTTTTGGCGTATTAATTTTTGTGCATTTTGATAAGTGTCATTGAGTTGCAATATTATTAATATTACTATTATATATATATATATATATGTGTGTGTGTGTGCGTGTGTGTGCGCCGTCCGCGCGTGTGTGTATGTCCGTACGTGTGTGAATCCTTTTTATACATGTTTCGTTAGATATGAGGATCAAGGAATATCATGTGAGATTTTATTTTTTCTTGCATTCATTGATCATCATATCTGACAAAACACACGCACACACACACACACACACACACACACACACACACACACACACACACACACACACATACATATATATATATATATATATATATAGTGACAAGAGAAAAGCTATTCTTAACCGACGCGTTTCGTCCTCTGAATTAATATTTGCCTTTGTTAGAGAAACGCGCGGGTTAAGAATAGTTTTCCTCTTGTCATTTTTTATTCATTTTGTTCCTGGAAAATAATTACCACATATAATAATACACACACACACACACACACACACACACACACACACACACACACACACACACACACACACACACACACACACACACACATGTTAAATTGTGTGCCTTTCCCGTGGGTATAATTGAAGTGACATCAATTTTTTTCTCGGTCTCATTTTCCAATAAGTTCTTTAAGTCATTTATTATATACTTACATTCATTTCTTTCTTTCTTTCTTTCTTTCTTTCTTTCTTTCTTTCTTTCTTTCTTTCTTTCTTTCACCCTCCCTACTCACATAAGCGCGTGCGCACCTCCACCAAAAAAAAAAAAAATCAAAAATCTACGCGGACTCACAGGCTCTTTCGCAATACAAACATGTGCATACATATATATATATATATATATATATATATATATATATATACTACGCAGACATACATAATGCAAAACACATGCACAGAAAAAGGATTTCTATCAATTCCTCGTTCAGATACGTACAAACTCTCTTTCTCTGCTGCTCAAGTACGCCCGCACGCACACATACACATACACACACATACACAAAGTCATTGGTCTTCTTCTTTATGTGCCCTGTCCCCTCAGGGCGTTGCGATCATGACTCTCGACATCTTCCTGTCCTTTTTAGCTCTTAATAAACTTTGTGCTTCTGTGATTTCTCCTAAGTCATGTTCCACCATCCATTTACTCAAGCTCACTAAGTATATCATGGATTGTTTTCCTCTGCCTCTTTTGCCTTCTATCTGTCCTGTGAGTATCAGATTTTCCAAGCCCTCCTTCCTCATTATATGCCCTAGAAACCACATGTGTCTTTTCCTGATTTTAAGTATTAGTTTTCTTTTTGTTTCCATTTGCTCTAAAACTTCGTCGTTACTCACATGTTCTGTACATGGTATTCTCAGCATCCTTCTGTAAAATCACATTTCACTGGTACAACATTGATTAAAAGTAAGCTTGTGATTAACCAATCGAATGTGACCTACACTAAATTCAAACTCACCGAAAAAAAAAATATTATAGGTCATGACACGAAGTTGTCTGCATATAAATCCTAGACAATTTCATTATGGACAGTAACAAATGGTTACATTATTTCGCAAGATGTATATAAGTCTGACGTTCAACTTTCCTAAGAAGTAAAAGCGAAAGAGGTTGGGAGGCAATTTAACATGATGCTAACTAGTTATATGCTCGGTCAGCTACGTACATAAAATTTTGTAGTTGATATGTAAAAGGCCCCTTTAAGAAACTGGTAAATAATTTAACCGTTCCAAAATAAACAAAAAAACGATCATAAATACAAAACTATTTTGGCAAATTAATATGCAACCGTTATAATCCATATAATATGTTAATAATACTAACTAATCACTGCAATATATATATATATATATATATATATATATATATATATATATATATATATATATATATATATATATAAGAGAAAGAACAGGCAGATTAATAATCTACCGTTCTTAGCATATACTTTTTTTTAAAAAGTGCCCGATACAATGTAAAGCAAAATATAATAATAATATTTTTATTATAAAATATTTTACATCGCTACACAAAAATTGCTGTTTCGGAACTCGGGCCCCCACGTTAAAAAACTGACCTTGTCTCACAACTTGACTCAATTGAGGGTTAAGATAAATCTCGTGAAACACTCGGTGTGGATTAAACTCAGTACACTCAGTACCCATATCGTCGTTCCTATTACCCAGGAGGCTAATGTTTGTAAACGCAGTGAAACTTTAACTTTTCTGTGTTTTGAACAGCATCTATGCATATCACCAGCCAACCTTTCTAATTAGATCGGGAAGATATTATAAGTCCTCAGGATGGCATTAATGTGGTCCCCTGTATCACTTTTGCTAACTACCGACAACCGTTTCGCCTGACTCGAATTCGCTGTAGAAATCAGGATGAGGCAATCTACTTTCAGAAACATGTATGTCAATAAGACATGGCTCTTGACTGACAAACAGCTTCGATGGTCGTTGACTGCGAATGATTCTAACTTTCGACATGTGGTACCTTATCCAAACTAATGCAACCTGAGAATTCTTTGTAGTCAGGACATTTAAAATCAATGAGTTGTTTGTAAATAGCGTGTAACAAGTTTTCTGCTGATGTCAGTCTCAGAGATTGTCTAGTTTAAAACAACACTTTGTTGAGATTAGCGGTCTCCAAACTTTTCATTGTATATTTTACACATTTTTTGTGTGCCAAAGAAAAAAAATCAATCGTGTAAATGAGGTAAATGAATAAAATTTAAAAAAAATTAAGTTTTAATTTGATATTTTTGTGTAATCAAAATTGGAATGAGAATCAAAAAGAAATACGATGTTTAGAAACAATTCTGTCTTTATAATGAGACATTAGGGCGTTTGCCATAGCAAATGTTCTGATAAAATAATCAATTAATTGAAACAAAATACTGTTCATTTCAAGATTTCAAGTTACTATAGGTCGGATAAAATATTGTGGAGGAAGGATGTAGCCTACGGGCCTAGTTTGGATAACTTCCATCCCATCCAAGAAGTGACCATGGTCAAATTAAACTTTAAAATGTGCAACTCACACACTAAATTTGCAAATGTAGGCAAACAGAAATATGGGTTTCATTATACACGGATGAAAAATAAAATTGTAACACCTTGAATACCGATGTTTATTTTGATTTGGGTACAATGGACGCTAGCAATGAATACATATTAAGATATATATTTTTAAAGACTTCGGCCATGTATTGATGGAGTAGCATTAATACCAAACTTAGTTAAACTTAGTAAATACTTATATGATACCAAAACCACTGTCCGTATCTGAGCATTATACAGTAATGCAAGCAGGAGTCAGATCACAGAGACTCCTACCTTTTGAGCAGTTTGAGAGGGAGCCGATTGTAGGTCTTCAAGAGGCCTGTTCTTCATTTTGGAGCATTGTTGCACATACTTGATATGACGTGACGATGATGCTTTGATAGTGGCAATAGTGGTTAAATGGACATCATACATCCGTAGAAACGGTTCTGGACGGCCATGTGTGACACCCACCGGTAGTCGCGGTCGCGGTCCAATATGTGACACCCACTGGTGTGGTCGCTGCGCCAATATGTGACGTCCACTGCTCGCGGCGTCAATATATGACACTATGCCGTCGGCCCGTGGTTAACTCCCAGTTGCTGTAAGGTTTCTTCCACCAGCGTTTTGGGGTTGACTCTTTGTCGCTGCCACCAGCCTGTGTCGCGGTAGATCTGGTCGTTCCCGGTTCGATACCAGCTTTGTCGTTCCCAGCTCACTTCCAACGTCTGGTTACCGAAGTTACTACTTTGATCTCAAGTCTAACCTACACACGTTGTGATTTTGATCTTAGGTAGACGAAATCAATCAGGCGTCGGGCCGTAGTGCAAGCTGAATCCGGGGTAAAGGTGATATCGCACAAGCGTAAGTAAAGAAGCAATAAAACAAACTCAAGAGGTTCAAATATGTTGAGAAATAACAAATTATCTTTATCCGTCTGTTGAATACAGGATTGTGTTTCTCTCCCAGCCCGTTTCTAGGGATTCGTGACACTTGCGTTTCTTAAGCGAGTTTTGGTATCTTAAGTCGTTCGTCAATATAACTTGCTTTTAGTAGGAAGACTAAGTCGAGAGGACGTGGAAATCTTTCGGTCAGCTTCTGCGAGGCTGGTCTCCAACTGCAACTCAACTCTCCAAATTCTCGAACTAACTCCAAACTCGAACTGACTGCAACTGATCAGCTGCATCGAAACGTTCGTTTATATGGATACCGACCAAAATCCGGTGTTGGGGTCTGACGTGGTTTGGGTTCCTTGATAATTATCAATTCCTAACAAGAATTCTCTTTGTTCTTAGGCCAGGAAAATTAATTACTTCCCAATTTTGGAAGATTAATCACGTTCCACTTCGGGGAGTTCCTCCCTCGTCCGTGAGGGAAGGTCGGAGGAGAGTTATCCTCCTAGACTCTTCCTCTCTCACATTGGCATCTCATACCAATCCCCTCAGTGGATGCTAACTTCCCCGTTTTTCTCATACATTCACCTCCGCCTATCACCCATGCTACCACTTGACCAATGATCTCTCGGTAGTGTGGTTGTGGCTAGACTGGCCCTCTTAAAATTATTATCCAGAATTTTGTTTACAAAATACTTTTTTCTTTATTCTTTCCTTCGGCCAAAACATTTACAAATCCCAGGTTGCCAAATAATTCTTATCACATCTTGATTTTGGGGACACTCAATCCACTTAGCCCGGACCGCTATCGACTCATTCATCACTGTCAAAACCCGACACCTGGTTTCTCCGCCAGTCAACTTTTAACTGGGTGGTCGTGTTTACCTGAGAATCAAATTCTTTATTTTTCTCATGCCCTAAAATTCTCCTATCACCAGATGCTCACTTTCGAGACGCTATGCCTGACGTCAACAATTTGAGTAAGCAATAATAATGATTCCCTTTTCGATTTTCTTTCTCATGCCAAGATTCGTGCATATACCAGATGGCTTCCTTCGTTGGAACCAGGAATTAAAATTAAATGATATCTCTGAAAGATAATTAATATCTATTCTCCGTGGTGGTCTTAAGCTGAAATTTTTTATGGCCGCATGCGTCGGTTGACTTTGTTTTTCTATCTGAATTGTGTTTCTCTTGGCGCGACACCCCTTCTTATCATGACATTAATCAGTTTTGACAGAATCACAATCTCGCTTTTTCTTACGGATTTTCTGTCTTTTGCGGAAAGTATCCTTCTTCGTAAATAAAATAAAATCTTTTTTTTAACGTCGATCAGTCTATCTTTCGATATAGCGCTTTCTCGTCTTAAGTCTTTCCTGTTTTAAATTTCTATGGTTAATTAAATAGCCAATTACCATAGCTAAATAGTGTCACACATGTAATACAGGTGTACTTCAAGATCGATACATTGTGCGGGAAGCAATGGAAGATCAGAGAAAATGTGACTCCGAGAAGTATGTAGAAGGGAGCGAATAGCGCGCGCTCAATAATGTTCAGTGATGAGAGTAGATTTTTCCTTAATGTAAAATGTGACTCAAGGAGTATCAACGCAGACGCCTGGGAATCGTTTATTTGCAGCATATCTACAGGCCCGGGTGTCTCTGAACGGGCTACCACTTAAGCCAAATCATCGGCATTCCTGTAAGATAATGTAACTTTCTTGTTGATCATGTATTCTCTACGTAGAACTCTTTTTGTGTTGCGGTTAATGTGGGTAGAAAGAAACTCCCTATTGAAAATTATTCATATATTGTAATTCCTAAAGTGGTAGAATTTAATTGCTAATCTCTGTTTTTATTTCAGAGTGACAAGTGTACTCCAGAAGACAAAACGCCCGACACCGAATGAGCGTGTGACAGTCTGGGCAGAGCAGTGCAGAGATGGTGTTGCATGGACATCGTGTTTTAGTAGATGCCACCAAACCATCAGAAATTGCCATTCCAAGCTGATGAAAACGGGAACTGTGGTAGATACAAATAGAAACGGACCTTCAACATCTAGATTTAAAGAAAACGTTCAAAAAGTACAGGAAAGTATAGGAAAGTCAGTCAAGAAAATACCCAGACAGTTACAGACACTGGTAGACAACATTGGTGCATCTATCGAATTTTAATTCTGTACTGTACTTCTACCATTATACGACCAATAATTAATAAATTTATTAACAATTTAACTATGATTCTTCACTCCACTCCCCATATATATATATATACATACATATATATATATATATACATACACACACACATATATATATATATATATATATATATATATATATATATATAGATAGATAGATAGATAGATAGATAGATAGATAGATAGGAATGAGTAGGATAAAAAAATGGAAATACAAGCACAAATACTTAAATACGTACGTAAGTATATTTACTCCTCAGGTATTATAAATACAATGCTCAATGTTATGAAATAGAGCTTTAAGTATATGTTAGTGAATATGCATAATATCCAACGTCGATAACGCTACTCAGAGTTTCATGCTAACGGTCAGAATCTCCAAACCTGAAGATTGCATTAACTACATGAAACTCCGAGTAGTGTTATCGACGTTGGATATTATGTATATTCACTGATATATATATATATATATATATATATATATATATATATGAATATTAATAATTAATACTGTTTATTTAAAAATACAGAGCATTTACTGAAATAAATTTATCTATTAAAATAACATATAAACAAAAATTATATTACATAAATGTCGAACTTAATCCATTTCCTAATATATTGTCAATGTTTGCGTTAAGGTACGTTTCTTGATCAGCTATGATTGTTCGGGAAAGATCGTTGAAGATTTATTGTTTATAAATAGTAATTTGGACTTAGCTAATCAGAATGTTAACAGCACATCAGATCAAATGATGGGTCCCATGGAGGTTACAGGTTCCTTTGCTGTCGGAGAAGCACATACTTTCTACGAAATTTTTCGAACATTCAAGCCGGTAAATGTAATTAATAATTTTTATTAAAAAAAATACCCCCCCCCAAAAAAAAACAACCCAACAGAGCATTTACTTAAATAAATTGTATCTATAAAACAGAGAATCTATTAAATAATTCATGGACTTAATCCATTTCATAATATATAAATATATTGCTTTAAAAGTTATTTTTAGTGCATTCACATATTTGGGTAGACGCTCTATTTATTTTAAACAGTATTTTATTTCGTTTACCGACCTGAAAATTTGATAAATCTTATTAAAGGAAACTGCGATCCCTCTTTACAGGAGAAACCATCGTTGATCCTACGTGCTTTTGGACACTCTGCTTTGAAGAGCTTCATAATTAAGCAAGGTCCTATCTCCATGCTTTACTTGTTCAGGAGGAGGGATTTTTTTTTTTTAAATAGATTTCTCGAATATAATATAAAATACTGCTTCACAAATACTTTTTCACACCCAACCCAGTTCTGCGGAATCAGAATCAACATTGAATTTAAGCAAGCGAATGTGCAAATTGGAGTAAAGTGCCATGCAGATTTAAATTTTTCCCACTTGTGACGAATGCAGCTATCGATCTTTTTTGCATGCCTGCATGCTAGTTAACATTCGTGTCAGTCAGCTGTTGGATCTCACGCTGGGCAATTGAATCTTCCTGCCTATTCGTGGCAGCCAGCTAATAGCTCTCACTCTGGCCAGTAGAAAATAGCCGCAAACTACATGAAAATTGCCGTAGAAGCATGAAAATATTCACTATTTCCACTATCGATGGGAGTTGGGAAATGCAAAGTAGGTGTTGGCCTTGCTGCTAACTTGGAGCTTGTGCATGTAAATTTTGGTGCAAATCCGTCGAAAATTGCGGCCGTGCATTCGTTACACACACACACACACACACGCGCATCCTGCCTTTTGTAGATAGAGATATATATGCAGAGTGAGACAAAAATACCTCCCACATATAAGCCCCACATAATGTTAAAACATTAGTGGAATAGTGTTTTCATCTAGCTTCACACACACACTCACACACACACACTCACACACATATATATATTAGCATTGATCACTCTCTCTCTCACACTCTCTCTCTCTATATATATATCTATATATATATATATAAATATATATATATATATATATATATATATATATATATATATCTATATAGGCTGCAAGAGATATACCTCACACATATACCTCCCAGAAATACCTCTCACATAATCCTAAGACATTAATGGCAATGTTGTCTTCATCGAGTTAATGTCTTACCATTATGTGGGTGCTATTTTTGGGAGGTACATTTGGTGGTTATTTCTGCCGCACCCGATATATATATATATATATATATATATATATATATATATGTGTGTGTGTGTGTGTGTGTGTGTGTATGTGTGCGTGTATACAAAAAAGATAGATAATAGATATAGATATACAGAGAGGTTAATACTAATATATATATATATATATATATATATATATATATATATATATATATATATTGATACCAATACTAATATGCAAAAATTAGAATTGCGTATGAACATACTCAATATATCAACAATTCTACTCCCATCGCTTTTCGCAAGACAAAAAAACAAAACGCCATTTTAGACAGCCCTCATATTCTTTGAATGTTATTTACTTTTATGTATTAAGCCAAACACGCATTTTAGGAGATAAAGTGAGAGATCTCGGACCACACAAGCTGATCACAAGTGCACAGAAGATGAAGAACATCGTTTTCTTACTCAACGTGTGGTTCTCACTAAACATTCTTACAACTTCCTTTCCATCTGCGCCCCCCCTCCCTACAGATAGTTTTGGTCTTCATTTCCCCCTATGCAAAAGCAAAGAAACCATTGTATACAGTGCACACTCTCAGTTGGCCTGGTAAAGAAAGTGTACCAGGGAAGGGAAGATTGTACACAAACAACATTCAGACGTTATATAGATACACTAGCAAATATACCCGGCCTTGTTAGGGTTTTTTTAACCTTATGAGTTTTGATGATGATAATAGAATCTGTTTTTTTTTTTTTTTTTTTTTTTGTCATGCTAGTTTTCTGTTGTTTCAACAGAAAACCGCCACTCCTTACCTATTTCCGTATAATGAATTTAACTTATGTTACTTAACTTACATTGTAGTTACAATTGTTTCCCATCACTGATTCCTGTCATATTTATCTTCTATGTGCCGTTTCCATTCAGGACGTGGGCGATCATGGCTCTCCACAACTTTCTACTTTTTGTAGCTCTAAGCAATGTTGGTCTTTTTACCAACCCTAACACTCCAAGTTGTGCCATCGATTCAAATAAGCTCGTCAGGTAAGTGGTAAGCTGTCACACACTGACAGTTATGCATTCGATATATCCTGTGAGTGCCAAATTTTCCTAACCCTCTTTCCTCATTATGTGTCCTAGTAATTTCAGATGTCTCTTTCTGATTCCACGTGTAAGCATCTTTTTTCTTGTTTTCATTTATCCATAAGACTTCGTCGTTGCTTACACACTCTGTCCAACATATTCTTAGCATCCTTCTGTAGAAAAACATTTCTGTTACCGCCAGTCGTCTCTTCATCTATGAGGAAATTGTTCAGCATTTACTCATATATATATATATATATATATATATATATATATAAGCAGTTGAGCATTCTTTTCTTTGTTACTAACAGAATTTTCGAGTTTCTTATTATTTTAATTAACTCTGAAAAATATCCTTTCCCATTCCAGTGCTCGTCTGTATCCCAGTGTCATTTTTTTACCAGATATTTAAACTTCTGTTATATTTTTTAATAATGGTCACGCAACACAAGGCACAAGTCCCACTCAAGGAAGAGGTTGACTGTGTAAAGTTGTATTAGCGTAACAAAGGGCAAAATAACAGGAGAGATATATAATTCGAAGAGGTCAAGATTTAATTAGCGAATAAAATTTCAGAATTAAGGCGGAAACGTTAGGAATATAGAGTTGAAGTAGACTTTAGAAGAAACCGAAATCCAAACCTAAACAGGAAATAAGGGATGAACCACTACTCCTGTTCAAAAGACCGAGGAGGGCTGTGAATCGGACGATAGGCAAACCTATCTACTCCCATTGGGAGATGTAAAAGAATAATAATGATTACTGAATAAAATTTCAGATTTCAGGCGGAGGCCTCAGAAGTACAGAGTTGAACCCCCCCCCCCAAAAAAAACTGCAAATTCAGCCCCAAACAGGAAACAAGGGATAAACCTCTGCTCATGTTCAAAAAATCTGGGTGGAGTATAAGCCGGAAGATAGTCGAGCCTATCTCCTCCTTGTATGGGTCTGACATTTCCAATTTGTAGTTCGCATCTATGGTTTTTTCTCGGGCTGACGACAATACTTTCTGTCAACTGACAAGAAAATTAAGATAATTCAATATATTAGATTTTTTAATACCATAACCCTTCAGCGTATAGGCGATCATGGCTCTCCACAGATTCCTTTTTGTTTATTTTCTGTGAACTGTCATGAATTATTGGGAAAGATAACGGAATAGTTTTGAATTCTGAGTTTTCCTTCTTTTAGGTTATACCTCAAGACAGAGATAACCCATGACTGATTAATTTTTTATGGCTTATCAACCTTTCAGAAAATCCAGTCCACCATATGTAACAATGATCTGTATATTAGACGCAATAGTTGACAGTATAGAAAAGGCACTTTATTTCCATCCATCTGCAAACATCTTTATCTTCGGTGATTTTAATGCCCACCACGACACGTAGCTGAAGCATTCTAAAGGTATTGATGTTACCGGTATACAGACATTAATTTTTTCCATTGCCCAATTCCTCACTCCAATCGTGAACTTCCTATTCGTTTCCCTAGCCAAAGCGAGCAACACGCTTTTCTACTGGATCTATTTCTTACCTTCTCTTGTTTTTGCCGAGCTTCACAATATTGCCCTCTTCGTAACTCAGGCCACTCTGTGGTAGCTATTGATATCTCCTTCCAGGCATCCATTAAACAGGAAACCCCTATCCATAAGACCACTTTCCGTTACCAGCACGCTGATTAGGACTCATTCCGGGATTTTCTTTGTGGCATCCCTTGCACTGACATCTTTAATCTCCCAATCGAAAATTACGCCACTGAGGTTTCTTCTTTGATCAAAGCCGGGATGAACGCTTTCATCCCTTATCGGAAATACCAGGTGAAACCGCTATCCACTCCATGGTTCACACCAGCATACTTGACCGCTATAGCACACAAGAACCACTATTTCCGGCTATACCAGTGTGACAGCTCTCATCATAACAAGTCCCTATTTGCTTCTGCTCGTAATAAATGTAAAAGAGTCCTCGAAGAAAATGAGACACCGCTAAAATGTTTTGCTCTTGTGACTACTGGCGTCTCTGTAATAGGGTACTAAATAAGTGCAAGGTCTCTATTCCTCCCCTTTTCAATCGATTTCCGGTGTTATCATTCTCTGCTGATAAAGCTGAATGCTGTGCCCTTAAATTCTCCTCAAACTCTACTCTAGACTTACCTGGAGTATCCCTGCTTAACGTCCCATAGCACTTATTCTCTGTTGAGTGATATGCATATAACCCCTTCCATGGTTTCTGCTATCATCTCTAACCTCGATCCCCACATAGCATACAGACCCAATGGTATCCCTGTAACAGTCATTAAGAAGTGTGCTCCCGAGCTGGTTCCTGATCTCTCTAAACTGTATAATAAATGCCTGGCTGACTCCTGTTTTCCTGCCTGTTGGAAGTCATCATCTGTTGTTCCAGTTTTTAAAAACTCTGGTGAACCGTCCGACTCTTCCAACTATCGGTCTATTAGCCTTCTACTTCTTTGGGGGAAATTCTTAAAGGTCCTAATCAATGATGAATTGGTTCATCATCTTTCATCATAGCGCCTTTTCTCAGACAAGTAATACGGCTTTTGTTTCTCCAGATCAAAGTCTGTCATGCTCTAGAGAAAAACGATGAAACCCGAGCTGTAGCACTGAACATCTTGAAAGCCTTTGACAGGATCTGGCATTCAGGTTTTCTCCATATGCTAAAAAGTTAATAAGTTATGGTATCTCCGGGAACATTTTTGAACTGATCCAGTCGTTCCTATCAAATCGTGAAATGAAAGTTGTCCTGAACAGCCATTCATCTATATCCTTTTGTATAAATGCGAGTGTCTCCTAAAGCTCCATCCTTGGTCCTACGCTGTTATTAATCTTCATTAACGACCTTTTTGATGACATCAGCTTTCAACTTGGCATCTACGCTCACGACTCTGCCATTTACTCATGCCTCTATAGTAACGATGATCAGCCCAACAAGGTCAAAATGGCAGCTGATGTACAAAACGACCCCAACACCGTCGTTAACTGGGGCGAAAGATTGCATGTCAATTTTAACACCTCCAAAACTAAACTTGTCTCCATTAATTATCTGACAGACATCTCTCTGCCTTTCGTCAGCATGGCTGATGCTAACCTACAGGAAAGTGACAGATTGTATCTTCTAGGGCAAACGTTTTCAGCTGACATAAGGTGGAAATACTACATTGAATCCATTGATGGATCAACTGCTAAGAAAGTCGATTTATTGTATTGGGCGAGACAATTTTTAATTCTGGAATCTATCTTGCAAATCTATAAGTCTAGTATTCGTCCATACTTAGAATATTGTTGCCACATATGATCCGGTGCCCCATGATAAGATCCAAGGATCAGCAATATCCTGATCTGGCAGCTCGGCTTCAGCCACTTGCCCACCGGCGTAATATTGCTTCTCTGTGGCTTTTATTTATAAATACTTTCATGGTAATTGTTCGATTGAGCTCTTCGCTATGGTATCTAGACTGCATGAATTTGAACGTAATATTAGACTGGCGGCTAGATCTAATCAATTTATTGTTGAGATAGCTAGATATAGCCGTAACTTCTATGCTAGCAGTTTCTTATCTCGCACTTCCCGCTCGTGGAACACCCTCCCGGCTCCATGCTTTCCAGCCAACTTTAATCAGCAAGAATTAAAATGCAATGTCTATCGATATCTACTGTCCTCCTGATTGCTCTTTTCTCTTTCTACTCATTACTAATGTTTCTGTTCCTAATTCCTTTACACCCTGTAATCCTTGGCTCTGACACAAGTTCAGGCCTTCCACTGACGATCGAATTCACTATGTAGTAATGTTCGTAATCTTGTTAATGCTTGTTAACCATTACTTCACAAAAGCATCCAATTTTCTTTTGTTTTAAATCAGAAATTTTCTTTCCAATATAAGGAATATTACATTAAATTTTAATTTAAAAATTTACAAAGATAATTGTAGAATTTTGCTTGATATTTCAATTATTCTACTGATTTCTATATCGAGGAACATGTTACTTAGTTTCTCAGGCATTTTCAAAGAGATCTTTTTCATTATTGTTTATATATTTTTATAATTGTTTTTGTTGTTTTGCCTTTTCTCTGTGTTTTATGTGATGCCTCCCAACCAGAGACTTCGAGAAACAACAAATGTTTGTATCAGCAGATGTGAAAAGATGAAGTGCCATGCAATCAGGGAGAAAGCAATGTGTCATTATGGTCACTGCACAGAGTGAAATCTAGGGAAGATATGCGAATTATACATGAGTATGATTGTTTGCAATTCACATATTTTAGAGTTTCCAAGAATTTGATCCACATGTCTTTTACTACTTTTGATATCATTCCTAGTCTCAATAATAACATGTGTGATTCTACTGATTTCTATCGCGAGCTCCTTCCTTTTAATTCATTTCTCGAACGTTTTCAAAGATGTGTTTTGTCGATTGGGAATGTAACATCTATCAGAAGAGAGTTGTTTTCAACATGATTTTCACAATTACGTCTGGTTGATTTGCTTTCATTTCTTTATCAGTCTGAAAGCTGAAATTCTAGAGAATGGTAACCTCTTCATTCTGTACAACTTGTGCTGGTTTATGGTGCCACCAATTCTCTTTGTGAGGGAGGTTGAATGCGCAACATATTGACCAGTATATGTACAGAGCAACCCTTTCATATCGTTTCAAGTACTCTATTGACGTTAGTCAATCACCCCCCCCCCCAGATATTATATGGTCAATTGTTTGTGGATGTTTTCCCCATACGCGGCAAGATTATTATTATTATTATTATTATTATTATTATTATTATTATTGCGTGAGAGAGCAGTACACCAAGAAAGTGATGCTGGTGTACAAATATTCGAAGCTCAATATATGATGACATCCAATCTGATACGTGTACACCAGGCACGTACATCACAGCCAAGTGTGCACGATATAATGACAGGTTTTGATGACAGTAGCGCATATTGTTGCCGGTGGCACCGAGTTAGATATATCGTCGGGTCGAGTAACTCAGCCAGCTCATACAGTCTCCAATCGAGAGTACTCCTAAGTATCTAGATGTGACTTCCAAGTCGCCTTGGCTGCATTAACCTTCAAACTTTAAAAAAACAAAAACAATTATGGCTGGACTTTGTATTTACTTACTTTCCAGGCATTGTTAAAGACATGTTTTTATTATTATTAATAAATAATTGCGAAAATTACTCCATGGTGAATTCGATCCTCAATAGAAGAGCTGAACTTGTGACAAAGTATATGTATATACGATGTGTAACAGAAAAATTGCCCAAATCGTCAGACAGCCATGATGCTCTACTACTACACCCGCTTATGAACAGAAATACAATTATTATTATTATTATTATTATTATTATTAGGTTGGTGCAAAAATAATGACGTAATAATGTCGTTTTTTGACGTTAAAAAATACGTCAAAAAACGACATTATTGCGTCATTATTTTTGCACCAACCTATTATTATTATTATTATTATTATTATTATTATTATTATTATTATTATTATTATTATTTTTTTCCTTTGATTTCTGATATGTACTCATTTCTTTCCGGGTCCCTCACAGGGACCTAAGTTTAGAAATGGCATCATGACATTTTCCACTGGAAAAAAATTACATAGACAAAGCCCTTCGTAAGGTGTGGGCTGTACTCGTGAGAACAATTTTTGCATTTCTTTAAGGCATGGGCTTCCAGGGATCCCTTCAATTAGTCTACTGGAATCTTTTCCGCCCAATCCGACGGCTCCAACTACAACGGGGATTGTTGATGTTTCCATGTGCCACATTTATTATTATTATTATTATTATTATTATTATTATTATTATTATTATTATTATTATTATTATTATTATTATTATTGTGATTATTATTATTATTTCCTTTGATTCCTGTTGTAAATAATAATAATAATAATAAAAGCAATAATTATATTTCTCTTCATAAGAGGGATTTTCCTCTTTCGTGTGGTTTTCAACCGATCTTGATTTATGAGTGTTCTCCATTATGTCGTACGGCCTTAGGTAGATAGCAACTTTTGTAGAATATTTACAGTGACAAGTAACGCAGACTTTTAAAGGATACTGGGCTTTATCCCTTTCTTTTTTTCACTGCTGGACTTCAACTTACGCGGTTTAGGCCTCCACGTCTCAATGATACCCGGAACAATCGTGGCCCAAACGTCACACATTCTTCAATCCGGTGGTCGGTGCATTTCTTGGGCATGTCAATTTATTTGGCTTTAATATTATGCTCACCAAGAAAACCCACGTCGGTGTGGATGCGGCATCATCATCATCATCATAAAAAACTAGAGCTGCTCATGTGAAAAAAAAAAAAAAAAGATTTGAGGTCTTTCATTTCCGGAGGTCAAAGTGACCTGTGAATTCTTGTCCAGAGTACTTTATAAGGTATAAGGTTACTGCCACTCATCCACATATTACAATTAAGATGGTTTTTGCGTCATCTGCACGGATATAACCCTTATTCTTCTGACCTATGACACACTCGCATGCCAATAAATATATTTAAATTACGACTTGTTTTTTAAACTTGTCTTTATTTTTTAGAAATGTTTTTCAGATTCATTATGCCATCAAATTCCCCACCCATCGATGTATACCCGCAAAGTATATATACGTAAATGTACTTCTATCGGTCTATAAGGCGTTAACATATTCATGCACGCCCACGCATAAATATACAGAAAAATAAAATTTACGAGCGTATTGTTTAGAAAGACACTGGGTGGTCTATTCTTGCAACGTCTTCGTAAAATTTACCGACATTAGTAGATATTTTTGACCTAGTGATGAAATAATGAAGTGTCTTGAGTGAACACATGTTGAGAAAATTTGATGATGTCTCAAATGCTAAGTCGGAGCATTACACCAACTGAGCCATTTGCTCAACTAACGCCATTACATGAAGAGTAGTATCACCAGTCGATATCAGAACAATAAAAAGTAATTCTCCATTTCGTTTGTTCATAAGAAAGTGAAATTTTCATCTCGCTGTTGGTGGTAATGGAAAATAAGAAAAAAAAACAAACAAACTGTTAACTGCATATTTTCTGTATTAAGATTTCTCGAATGGGCAGGCCAATAGACGTAATACACTATGGTTAAAATAAAATGGAGCATCTATTTCAAATACGAGTATTCACTATAATAATATTGATATGTCCTGGAAAGGGGTATATTTGAACGAAGTAGCTAAGTGGTTTGGGCTACTATAATCAAGTAGAATACGGTAGCAGTTATCGACTGGTACGCGTCGTAGTCGCAGGTAAGAAGTGTAGATAAATGGCGTAGTCCAATGGGCGTCGTTATAGACTTAGACTCTCAGACTAAGGCTCATGACTCTCCTACACGTCCGTCGGTATTTATGACGGACACCAGCCAATCATATTCCAGTGAGGGGGGACACAGGTGTATTCATATTACATTATATCAAATATAATAACGTTTGAAGTAATAAAATGTTGAATTAAGTGTATATATATATATATATATATATATATATATATATATATATATATATATATATATATATATACCGGGTGTAACAGGAAAATTGTCCAATTGTTAGATTAAGCTTTCAAGCGTTGCATCTTAGAAATCATTAAAAGTATCTTACTGGAATTCTCGGAGGTTTCTCTATTGGACTCTACTTTGAACAATAAGAAAGTATTTAACTCTAAGCTGAAATGATGATCCCTCTTGCTGTCTTGACCTCCTGGTCCAGTTTTCCTCTCTCTACTGCTCCATCTTTTTTAAACTTATCCACAGTTCTCTTGATGGTTCTTGAATGGACTTTGAAGATGAAATCCAGAGTATGAATGTTGATACCATTATTGAAGGCCTGAATGATCTTTTCCTCTCACCATTGCTCAGGCAGGAAGATATCGTGGGGCTGACATAAAACGATTTTAACCTTTTCTCTTTCTAGTTGAATAATTCAAAGGTGTTTTCCGTGATTCTTACGACAAATGTTGTTTTATCTGAAAACTTGGAAAAAAGAATCTCAATTAGTTTAGTGATTTTTAGATATTAAACATTTTGTGGGATGGACAATTATCCCACAAAATGTTTACGATTTAGACAATTATGCTGTTAAATCCGGCATATATATATATATATATATATATATATATATATATATATATTATAATTTTATCATATAGACAAAAACAGTTTACACACTATAAAGATGCAACTTTTTTTTTGTTCTCACCAGTCGAGGTGCAACTGAAATGCACCGAAACGAAGTTGCATCTTTGTAGTGAGTAAACTGTTTTTGTCTACATGATAAAATTATAATAAATAATTATCGCTGTATTATCGGTATCGAGCCCTCTTTTGAATTAATGCAGTGAACGTTAGAATTTATATATTACTTTCGTTCTCATTGCATTATGCATATGTATATGCAATAAAAAATACAATAAAAATGCAATAAAAAAATTAAACAGATAGGCTTCGTCAGTTCAAAATTTTGAAATGAATACTTGTTGCGTAAATATACTTTATTCATATATATAATTTTTCCGGAACAACCGCCAACAACACAATACAACGCCTTTCGACAGACCATGCCGAAGATAGCAAGGTTTTGATGGCATGAGTTTTTCTTCTCAACCATTGAGGGAAGGTGGCTTGGGAGCACCCGTAATTTTCTTGCTCAGGTCTATTCAGAACCCCCACCCACCCATAAGTATACCTATATATATATATATATATATATATATATATATATATATATATATATATATATATATATATATATACACATATACAAATATAACACACAAATATGCATATACGTATATACACATATAGAAATATATATAAGCTAAAGTGTAACCTCTCAGCTGTCACTGTGTCCCATGCTAAATTCGAGCGAGTTTACTTGGTAGAAATAACTGGAGATATTTATGCCATAGTTGTATCAGGAATTTCCAAATCAGTCGTATTTACCGGCTAAGAGACGAAAGACAACAGCGAAAAGCGTCAGCAAATATTCCTGTTCCTATGTTCATCAATCCACGCTGTGGCACAATGTGGGCTTGTATGCAGGTCTCTAGGAGGACCGAAGTATCACATACGATACATAAAAACTGAATCAGGTTGTCGGATCCTCATACATCGAAATTGACGGAACATTTCATATATATATATATATATATATATATATATATATATACTATTCAGCTTCGAAGCGTTAAAATGTTCGGTTGGCTTGAGAGAAACTTGAATTTTTAAAAAAATTACTTCATTTATTCTCCTTGCAATGTTGGTGGGGTTAATGCGAGCTAATTGAAAATTAATACCAAAGTTCATAGCCTTCTTGATCTTTCCCTTACATGAATCCAGAAAACTGTAAAAAAAAGAACTGTTAATTTAATAGGGGGATTTTCTTTTAATTTAATAAAAAATCAGGACGCTGATCAGTTAATGAAATCTCAGCCGGAAAGGAGGAATTTTAAATTTATCATCTCGACAATTTCAATCCATTTGGATATAATCTAAATAAATAAACGGCAAATTCTGTTCGTCCGTTCGTGTGTCTGAAACACCACTAACTCGGGCCATACTTACTCGACATAGACATAAACCTTTTTGGAATCAGGATGATCTCGTGATTGAAAATTTGTCCTTCATCAGGAGCTAGAACATCCAGCATTGGGTTTTGTGTCCGGATGAGAAGGAAGCTGTTAAAAATCTATCTTCTTTTCTAAAAATATCTAGAATAATGTTTAATAAGTAAATAAACGACAAATAATGTCTGTCCGTGTGCCTGAAACCTCTCTAACTCTGGCTACACTTGGTTTACATAGACATATACTTTTTTCAAATCAGGATGATCCCGGGATTGAAAATCTGCATTTCATTTGATGCTTGGACATCCAGCATTGGGATTTGTTCTCGGCTAAGAAGGGAACATCTGAACATTCAAATTTTAAAATAAGTGAAAAAAATTAGTAATTTTTAAATTTATATGGAGTTTAAAGAAACACAAAAGTTTTGTGAATTTAATTTTTTTTGTTTTAAATTCAGTTTAAAATATCTCCAAAATTTTTTGAATTCAGGAAATAAATTTTATCTCTTCAAAATGCCAAGGAATCAGAGAAAGGTTTAGTGACGTGAGGTTTTGAAGTTCTGCAGAGTTTGTGATTTGAAGAATTCACAACTCGGTCTTTTGCCAGGAATTAGACTTATAGCCCGAATCGGAGTTAAAGTGAGGTTTTGAAGATCCATGGGACGAATTGAGGAATTCAAAGTTATTTCTTCAAAATTATCATTTCTGTTTTCTAAGCTAGACCAGAGGTTCCTTTAGTTTTTTACCGGAGACCCAATAAGCCCTCTGCAGAAGCTAGTTTAAAAGTCTGCACGGAGTGCGGCTTTTAAGCTAATAAATAAATAAATATTTCCAGGGAGGATTCCTTTCGTCATAAAATTTGTTTTTACCAACGATATTTGAAATGTAATTAGCAATTTGCCATCTTTTTGTAACATCGGCGTGGTCTTTCGGCACGTAATTGTCTTCATGTGTAGCATTTTGAAGAATATTACCAACCATTGAGTCTTCCTATACATATTGCATTTGTCAGATCAATTTTCACAGCATGTTGGTCAACGTTGGTAGGATGCATAATGCTTTTATCAGGAAACTTATTCTTTTAGGGATGTACCTCTTTGATGTCAGATCATCTTAGTGGTCTTCCTTTAAATTTTTTCCGCATGGTCTATATTCCCTGTTTTGAATATTCGACAGCCGCATCCTGTCACTACTTCAACATGGCGAATTTCTTTTATCACCATATCTCTTCTGTTTCTTTTGGTTTCCTTTGATAATGTTCATGTATCATTCTGCATCCTTTGCAAGGCGCTGTTTTTCCTAGTTTTTGATAAACGGTTGGTCGCTTTTCACAAACGGGATATCGGGAGTTACGCTACATTAGAAAAATTCATATTTTATTTATACTCCTCAACAAGTGAAGTTGTTGGTAGTTTCAGCTTTAAGGTTAAGTGGGTAGAAAGTTTTAAAACATTTTTCAATTTTTAGCGATTTTTAGCGATTAAACCTGTCACTGTTTGAAATTTTGCAAGTGATACTTCATATATCAACATAGGGATTAAACCGAATTCCATATAGCACAATGTACTTTTGGTAATGTCGAAATGAAACGCGCAATTGAACGCCTGATGATCGCATAATTGCAGACACTTGTCAGGGACCCTGAGCCCCCAAATGTTAGCAGAGAGGCTACGATGATATGGAGCCCTGAACCTTTTAAGGAAAAGATATTTAGAGAGAGATCCAAAGCAAATCGCAGGTTTTCTATGTATTTTATTTTTTGAGATTTGATATATTATAGTAAATATACGAACTGCCAATTTGGCATCTAACACTTACTCTATATCATTTCGGCTATTTATCATCTCTTTCTTGAAGCTCTAGTTCTGTTACTTACAGATGCTATTAGCCAGTAGCATGAAGAAGGGGTGTCAAGGGCGCGACGGCCCCGGACATGCATATCGGGAGGGCATCCAGTCAATAAGTGAAATAAAAATTTAGTTTTTAAAATGGTCTATGTTAACTTCGTTTTACAAGTACCCTACAGTCCCACAAGATGGTCTGAATGTAGATCCGTATTTTGATAAGCGAGACCGGAGTAGATACTTGAGTCTTAGGGGTATACAATCAAGGAGTTGGCCTAGAGTATCACCAAACGTCATTGCAATTAGTATTAGAGTAACGTTAATCTTTTTAATCGTGGTCCAGCACGACTAAGTGGTTCGAACGCGGATTCGAATTTTACCATAGTCGGCTGGTGAATTAGTTGACTTAGCCTTCTTTATAATATGGGACTTGGGAGACGATACAGCGTACGAGAGATTATGGGATTTAAAAAATACGATGGGTTTATACAAACGTTGTGAATAAAACTGGATCAATGGCTGTTTTAGCACGAAGTTACAAGTCATCGGGATTAAGGGTTTTTAGTGTAGTGGTCTTGTTCAAACACTGATCACACCAGATAATGTGCTTTCTCCCAGAAATTGTAACTATGGTCCTCTCAGCATGGTTGCGTTTTGGAACACAATTTGATTCTGCATGTGTTAAAGAAACATAAAAATGGGCCTGAATAGACGTTTGCAATGAGGAGTAGCTAGCAACACACACACATATATATATATATATATATATATATATATATATATATATATGTTCTGTTGTATGGATATCCATACAAGAGAATATGTTAGCTCTATCACTGATATTGAGCGCTTTCCACTAAGTACTGCGCGTACAAAAGCAATATATATATATATATATATATATATATATATATATATATATATATATATATATATATATATATATATATATTGATAAATATACATAACACCCCAAGCTGACAGTACAACACGGAGTTTCATGCTCTATGCAATCATCAGGTACTGATCTGAATTTACACCGTTTGGTTAATATTTCTGCGTCTTGCGTGATATGTTGTTGTTTGGATGAAAAGTTACTGTTGCTAAATATTTAATTGCACTATAATCTAATCTTACATTCAAGACTGACAATAAGAATTAGAAATTCTAATTTTCGTTAAAAACGGGCATTATTAAAATACTTTTCAGGATGAAGTAGGGGTAACTTTTTTGCTTAAAAAATTGTGATAAATTGATAAAAATTAAAAGATTTGTGGTGATAAAATGATAATAATAAAAGTAAAATTTCTAATAGCATAAGAATAGAAATAATATGAATATTATGTATTCTGTTTATTTATCAATATATACTTAATAGGCCTGTTATTTAGTATTGAGCACTGCTTTTCTCACACCAAAGGATATATATATATATATATATATATATATATATATATATATATATATATATATATGAAGAAAAATATACGGAAAAAACAAACAAAAATCCTTATATGCAATTACGCTGTTTTAATGTTAATATAATGTCAACGTCGGACGTTTCGGTCTAATAAACCATCTTCAGGACATATTCATAAAATATAATTAACATTATCAATTCAACATGACAAAGACGTTGACATTATATTAACATTAAAACAGCATAATTTCATATAAGGATTTTTGTTTGTTTTTTCCGTATATTTTTCTTCATACTGTCGGATCTATATCCATATATTTGCATACATACATACATATATATATATATATATATATATATATATATATATATATATATATATATATAGGTATGTATGTATTTGTATTTGAACACTTACATGTACATTTATTTATATTTATCCATTTGAGTATATATATATATATATATATATATATATATACATATATATATATATAGGGTAAGAATAAAAGCTAAAGCTTAAAATAAGCTAAAAGCTTAAAACCTAAAATAAACTGAGGGTGCAATGCCAAATCGACAGGGAGTAAATATAATATAATAATACTATCAATACTAAATCCGCTACTGAGAGTTTCATGTAATGTCTATCATCAGTTGGAACTACGTAGCCAAACTATCGTTTAACTTATATAATCCTGGGGTATAATAAAAACATAGTTTTAAGATATGCTATATTTATGGTTAAAAGTGGTCAATATAAGACATAGAGCGTATGTAAATATAAAAGTGGATACTGAAGTCAACGAGAAGCGCGATAGTCTGTTTCATGCTTGAATGCAATTTTCCTGTTTCATTGCTTGGTGTTTACCTCAGTGTTTACTTATATGCCTACATGAAAAACTACACATTATTAAGTTTCTAAATAATAAAACTCTATTAAACAATAGACATGAGTTAACGGTTTACCGACATCATCAAATTTTTGCATTGAATAATTAGCATAAAACAAACAAACAATAAAATAATTTTAATATTCCATAGTTCTAATAAATAGTTTAAATGCCCTACAAAAAAGATAACCCTTTATGAAGTCGTCAAAAAACAAATGTTAGCGACTTATGACAGTTTTTATATACACAAAACCCTTTCAGAATAAAATAAAAAATAAAATAAAAAATAAATAAATCTCCATAGACACTTAACCAGACTAGACGATGTCATCTTCCGCTTTAAATTTAGACACCCCAACCTTACCCTGACTTGACATCTGTGAATGTAACTGAGATATTGATAGAAATTATTAACACCATACGCCCCATTTCTTTAAACAATTGCTCTAGCCGTTACCATAGAAATTTTGATTTCAATAATGAATATGCTTATAAAACGCGTAAATTTCAGAAATAAGTTATTCCAAAAAAAATTTCGCTTGAAGATGGAACAGAGCTTAGTACTTTAATTCAATTTAATTCAAATAATTATATTGAAGTTTTCGGCTCTTGTTTTGAAACATAAGAACTCTTATGTAGCGTGTTGGAATCATATTTTTAAATAAATAATTATATATATATATATGTGTGTGTGTGTGTGTGTGTGTCTGTGCGTGCGTGCGTGCGTGCGTGCGTGCGCTCTGTTTTTACATTGAGCTCTCTGGATTATATCCCTTTTGAAATTATACATCCTGATTACCAAATAATACTATTATTTCCCTTTCTCCTCTCTCTCTCTCTCTCTCTCTCTCTCTCTCTCTATATATATATATATATATATATATATATATATATATATATATATATATATTACAAAATTCATCTTTCTTTTGGCAGTAGCACTGACTGTCTTACATACTATATTGAACAATGAAAACAGTCAAAAATATTTCAACGTCTTTTGGTATGCGAATTCCGTCTTCAGGGTCCTAATTCTCTTCGATGATTTTTTTATGCGCTTTCTGACACAGCCTCTGAGATAGACCTAGAAGTATGAGTCCATCCTTTATAGAACTTGTATGACAAACCGCTGATATCCGGTATATTTTTAACACTTGCTTTGCGAACGAAATCTTCCACCTGAAGTAGTTTTGATGGGTAAATTGTCTTTTTGTACTTCCGGTGGATGCGGTCTGTTGAGTACACCGAAATGGCCCATGGGAACATCAGCCTGTGGATGGGTATAGGTTTTACGAAGATGTGCTTCCCAATTTTTTTTTTTTTTTTTACTCTTTACCACCTGGAACAGTTTCCTTGTAAATTTGTATAAATTATTATCGAGAGCATACTTTGACTTTCTTTCCTTTCGCCACCATCTCCTTTCAATCTCTGCCTGGACAATGTTTTAGTCTTTGTCCTATTCATGTTTAATTAGATGTTGCTTCCTTAAACCCTATTTTTTTAAAAGGATATCTTTTCTAGTTGCTGCTTTTCTCCCTGTCCTCTACTGTCTGTTCTGGTAAAATATTCTTTATTTGGCGCCAAAGTGTTCATAGCACACTGCCCACGCAATTTCACTGATAGAATGCAGTCTCTCACCGATAGGTTTCTTCAAGCTAAACCACAGAATTACAATTCCTTTTTTCGAGGGAGTTCTTTTCCTTGTCATTCGCTATTGGCCACCCAATGTGCGCTGCTTTCTCTCTCAGATTTGATATCTTGTGTCGACAAAAGGATTCTGTGTGCTCTGCTTTTTGTTCTGACACTGCTTCTTTTAACTCGATTTAGTTATCTCCATCTGAGATTTACGCCGGTTGTAGACACAAACAACCGATTTTAGTGTAATGGATTCCCATTCCCTTAGGACCAATACAACTACAGCCACAACACCATTGTTTGTCCGAGGACGGCCCGCATTTGTTAATGGCTTCTAACGGATTTATGTTCGCATTCTTCTTCACCTTTTAGAGTATTCAATGGGTATATGTTATTTGTTGGTGACGTAGAGCCAATAATATTCTTCTTGGCGTTTGATTGATTTGTTTTTTACGGTTTACCAATCTTCTGCATATTATTTCAAACCAGAAAATATTTTAGATTGTAAGAATTTTTTGGGTGTAACAATGATTTTTACTGATTCAAGTTCTACTAATTAACCCATAGCTAAGGGAGAAGAGGTGGATTCATATCTTTCCCAATTGTATTTGCACGTAATCGAATATAACAAACTCGACTGGAATTGGAACTCGACTCACAGATTCACCCCTCCCATATATCTAAGCTTTCAACACCTGCTGCTGATTAAGCCTGACGTTGCTTAACTTCAGTGATCCCCCGAAAACAAAGCCGACAGGAAATCTGCGTCATATCAATATTCCAAACAGAATAGTTTTCCGACAAAATTTCCATTTGAAATCGTAGCTTTTTACTAGGACTCGAACACCAATCGTCGATACCGATTGGAAATAAGTATTTCAATCATTAAACAAATCATTTTTTGCATCTTGCTACTTAGTACGTTACTCAGAACATAAGGCCTTACTCTCTAAGGAGTTACCATGGTTCAGTAGGAAGTAGCTATTAGGGCCGTAGAGAAAATTATGCGTTCGAGTCCATCCGAATGAAGTTTCTGTGAATTTCGGTTTGCCAATAAAATATAAATTACGATCGAATTAAATCATTTTGTTAAATGACAGTTATGAAGAGGGATTTCTCATTATGACTGAATATAAAGAAAGATCGTAGTAATATCTTAGGATCTTAGTAATAACTTCAAGATGTTAAAGATGTGTGTTGTGGTGTAATGCATATAAGCACGGAATGAGAAATCGAAGAACCGAGTTCGAATTCCAGTCGTGTTCGTTGCATTCCCGGAAAAAGGTTTGAATCCATCTCTTCTCCCAGCTATGGTTTTCAAATACACTTGGGAAGGTATGAATCCGTCTCTTTTTTCCGCATCGGGTTGCAAATACCCTTGGGAAATGTATTAATGCATCTCTTCTCCTTCCCGCTATGGCTTGCAAATACCTTTGGGAAAGGTAAGAATCCATCTATTCTCCTCCCAGCTATGGGTTGAATAGAAGGACAGACTGGATTCTATATATCCTTGGTTGGCCATCAGTCTATCGCAGAAAGAAATGCAGGAAAATCTTCTGCCTAGTCAGTCATGACTCGAAACAGATATGATCGCCGAAACGTGTATCACCGCACTTAACTAAGTCCAATGTGAAATTAAATCCTACTTTACATACATACCTCGCCTCCGCAAACCATCTAAAGTAAATTTAAAGTTTTAATTTTGCATTTAAGTTTTGGTTTTTCTATTTACATTTATATTTTGCAGCTTTTCTATGTATCATTTTGCCTTTTCTGTTTATCGTTATCTTAATTTTTACAATTTATAATTGGCCTTTTCTGTATTTTCTTCAGTTTAATCATTTGTCTTCTATTCGTATTCAGTTAGTAAGAAAGAAGTCCCATCGGACAGCTTTTTCCAAAGAACGGTAAAATTGTGAAACAGACTCCCGATAGGATGTCTTTCCGATTCCTATAATCTCATCTAGTAGTCTTCTACTATGAGTGGCTCTTAGACTTTTCACAAGAATGAAAAAAATCTTTATTTTTATGATTTGCCTTGTCTATTTTTCATTGTCATATTTTTTTTATTTTTTACCTTTTAATTTTTCTGTTTATAATTACATTTCTTAATAACTTCTAAATTAATGACTTTTGGGGTTAAAAATTCTAATAACGTAAATTACCTAAATTAATACAATATGTGTCAAAATACTGTCTCCATCCCCGTTATAAATTTTCGGTGCTCGACGAAATCAACTCTTAGCTGCTCAACCACGGACTCTACAAGATGTTAATTGTTTCTATGGAATTTGGTAAATTGATGTTCATACCAAGAGCTTTAAGAGCTGTTGGTTACATGATGAGGTTTGTTTAAAGTGAACTGGTTGGTCCAATATAATAAATACTCAGTCGAATTGACATCTGGGAAGTTTGTTAACAATCCAAATACAATATCGTTTTCTTCATGTTCCTTAAGCTCTTTCGGTACAACACGTGCATTGTGTTAGAGAGCATTGACCTGGTGAAAATGATGATGCCATCATAGAATGTTGTTTCTATGAAGGGCGTATATGGTTCTCATTGATGTTGAGGTAATTCGTGGCTTACAGCTTATCACGTTGAAAATATTGGTTCTCGTCTGATCACCCGTGTTAAGCAACGTCGAGCCTGGTCAGTAGCTAGATGGGGGATGTTTGTGAATCCCAGACACTGTAAGCTTGGATGTGCGGGTGGTGTAATGGATGACGGCACGAATTGGAAATCTGAGAGCCGAATTCCAATTCCTGTTGGGTTCATTATATTCACTTAGGCGCAAATACCTTTGGAAAAGGTATGAATCCATCTCTTCTCTCCCTAGCTATGGGTTAATTAGTAGGATTTATATCAGTGAATTATTACTATCTCAAAAAATTCTAACACTCTCAAAATATATTCCGGCTTTAAATAAACCTTCAAAAGGTTGATAAGCTATAAAAAAAGCAAATCCCTCAATAATTTGAGGTAAATGGTATGCAACAAAGTATCTTTAATATAAATGTTAAGCCAAATTATTTCCCTGTAGAATGTTACTCATTCACCGGTTTTTTGTTTTCCCATAGTTTATCCCTTCCGCAGAAAACGCCCACGCATCGTACCGTTTGACTTATTCAGGAGAAAGTGAGACTCATCCGGACAGTTTTGCTTCTTCCATAAAATATATTTCAGATGTATACATCACCGTTGAAGACACTTTCTAAGATGAACATTGGCTAGCATTGACAGTATGACTGGACCGTGGCTACGTACTTCCATATACAAGGAGCGGTGTACTATGTGTTGGGATGCATTCATTCCTTCACCTTCACTTATGCTATCTGCAAATTGTATCACAGTAGCCCTTCTGTTGTTTATACTCGATTAGCTTCACGTTTTTAACCTTCTTGACCACTCTTTGTCTTCCTTGGATCGCTGCTGATATTTAATCACTTAACATAAGTACCCGACAAGACACGCTGTTTCGGAAATTCCTTCTCTTCATTCTACAGTAATGCTGTTGCATGTTTGTGTTTTGTTTTCTTTTTCTTGGTCCAGAAGTTAGTGTAAGCAAGGATAAGCATCGTTATAATGGTCGAGCTGAAGTCAGCCTGGCACTGAGTTGGAACGACCAAAAAAAAAGGTTGATTTATTTCATCGGTAGCGGTTTTGGAAAACACGTGCGAACGCTAAACGTTGAAAAGTGGAAAACAGAGTTCAGTCGTCAGAGGAACGAGGAAACGAATATGCTCCTGCGGGTCGTCATTTCCACGTTGTGCTACATCTTGGAGCAGGGAGGAGAAAGAGAGGAAGAGGACGGACAATGTTTGTCTTTTTTTATAGACTTAAACACCGCCGCCTAACAGCGTTTGACAAAGCCAACTTTGGTAATAAAATTTCTGGTTCCTTTATTACAATCATCATGGGGAAATGTATTTCTTTTTCATTTTATTTGTTATTCATTATTATTATTTTATTTAGTGACTTTATTTCCTTTTCCTTTACGGTCTCTGTCGAAGTAACACAAATCAGTTTTCTTGTTCATAACTGCCGCATTAAAGAAATGAAAATGAAGTACTCGGTTCCAGCTTATATAAACCTTGACTCGGACAATGGTAACTGTCACAAGATATTAGGAGTCGTTGTTGAACATAATGTTCTTGCGCAACAACGTATATTATACAATTTGCCGATAAGTAGTAACTCCAAATATTTATTGAAACGTTTACAGAAATATTTGCATTTAATAATTAAAAATAAAAGTGGAATTTTAACGAGGTCAGCTTGTGAAGGTCCGGGTTTCAAGAGCGACTTCATCTTTGCTTGTATGAGAGGTCACCCAAATGAGCCGAATGAACAGAATTCCATAAAACGGTGTATGGAAACGATTTCGACTTCTGGTTACTCTAACAGTCGGTTTATTTCATGTTAACATCTTTGGGAAAGATATGACCCCAAACTGACCATGCGTTGTTTCACTACGTTGATGTAGATTTATCACCTGCTCACAACATTGGGATTTGAGGAGAGAAAGAACGAAAGATAGAGAGACAGACAGACATATAGAAAGAGATAGATAGAAAGAGAGAGAAAGCTCTCTCTCTCTCTATCTCTCTCTCTCTCTATATATATATATATATATATATATATAGAGAGAGAGAGAGGTGGGGTGAGGAAATACCCCACGCAAGCTTCGTTCATTATCACCATCATCTCTAAATTACAAGTGTCAATCCCTTTTCATCAACTCATCGCCCGAAGATCGTCACTCAGGGTGTTTGACAGAATTTTTCAATGATCGCATTATGATCCGTGCCACTTATGGGGTGAGATACGCCTTCAGGTGTCCTATTTAATACTAATAATACTTTTGATGGATTGGCTTTACAAAGAAAGGTTTTAATGGTTATATAAATAAACATTGACACATGTTTTACTGTTAGAACTCCAATGAGGTTCTGTACCTTTATATCTTAAAATAATTCTTCATATTACAATTAGCTATTTTTGTAAAATATTTACTAACTGTTCTATGTCTTTTCCACATCGTAGGAGGAAAGCAAATATGCACAAATTTGCAGGTCACAGTTGAAGTTAATGCGAAAAAAAGACATTAAACGTTTTTATAGTGGTCAGAGCAGTTTTTCTTTCATTCAACGACGTCCTTGAAAACAGCTGGAAGTTCTGTGTTCGTCTCTCTTTTGCTTGTCAAAACGCAGAGGCACTATTTCGCTCAACACAGTAAAATTTTACGATGCAATTTTCATTCTATGACTTCTGTTCTGTATGGTTATTTGATATTAGTTTTTCGCAACGTCGCAAAGAGGAATGATATTTGGCGAAAAAATTGTAAATAATAAACAACAAATGTTAAAAAGAAAATTCCGCTCATAAAAACCATGCTGCATTTTTATAAGTCAAAGTGCACATATTGCAACGAAGATGAGTTAAATGCTGAATTTTCCTTTTTTATTACTTTAAAAATATTTGAACAAGATTCTGTAAATTAAAAAGAAAGAGATTGTCAGTGGTCATGAAATCACGCCAGCTTTAATTAGAACATATTCTCGAATAATAATGTCATATCTTCATTTTTAAGCACATCCCATCTCCCCTCTCACTTGTAACCACCCATCACAATAAAATAAACATTTTTCAGTACTCAAAATGAGTCAAATAAAGCTTCATAACCTTCTACTCAGCCGTTACGTGACATCTGTTCTTCTTTACGGCAGCGAATGTTGGACGATTTCCTCAAAGATAAAGAAGAGACTCGAGGCGACAGAGATGTGGTTCTGCAGAAGGATGCTATCATGGACCGAGCGTGTGAGCAACGATGAGGTCTTAGGGAGGATGCAAACAAGAAGAAGACTTATACTAAATATGAGAAAGAGGCAGTTGAAGTTTCTGGGACACCTAATGAGGAAGGAGGGCGTGGAGAATCTGATACTCACGGGTCAAATAGAGGGAAAGAGATACAAGGAAAAGCAGCGCATGACATCCCTGACGAGGTTGAGCAGGTTGATCAGGTGGATGACAGAACTTGGTCTGGGAGAGGAAGCAGAGGGAAGGAACTTCCTGAGAGCTGCAAGGGATAGAGGGAGGCGGAGAGCCATGATCGCCTACGTCCTGAAAGGATATGGCACATAAAAAGAAAAGAAGAACCTTCTACTTAGAATTGTTACTATATTACAGAGCTTATGAAAGAGCTTCTTTATCGTGAAAAGCGTCCTGTTATACAGAAAAATGAAAGTTCAAATTACTGCAAAGTTTGATCAAATTGATACCGAACTCTGTGAGCGTGTGCGCCACTCTGCATCTGCTCGGCTGCAAATGTGAATTTTTCACGACGGAAGATACTTTGACCATTGCAAGTAAAACAGCTTGGTATAGCTTTTAAATAAATTATTTTCCCTCAGAATAAATAGTAAGGTGAAGATGTCTTTCACTGATTTCTATCTTTTTGTACACTGTAATACAAATGACAAACAAATGATCAACTGGAGCCATAAAAACAGATATCATAGCGCTATTTTTGACTCACCCTGTATATCTTGAGAATTTTAACATAAATTTATCTTTATTAAAAATTGAACTTCTATAGTTATAATATTTTCTGATAACATAAGCTGAACATTTATTTTCTCTCTCTCTCTCTCACTATCTATCATTCAATGTATCTCATTTACTGTTCAACACTCTTTGGCCTTGAAGAACTAAGAAGGTGTATTATTGTTATAGTGTAACACACCTATTCTATAGTTAATAGACTCTCTCACCTATAATAAGTAGGAGTAATAGGAGTCGCTCAGTGGGTCGGTCAGTCAGTCGACTGGCTGTTCGGTTGAACTCTCTGCCTTCGGGCGGGGAGGAACCCGAAGGAGGTTACGCCGAAGGGCGGATTCTAATTTCGGGGAGGTAAACCGACCCTGAACCTTTTTATACGGGTTCAATGGGCATATTTTGGGCCGAGCCCACGGGCTCCGAGATCCCACGTTAAAAAGGCCTTGTGCCACATGACGCCCTCGTGGGGGTGGTGACTGAATATCGTCGGTCAGTCAGTCGACTGGCTGATAGGTTGAACTCTCTGCCTTCGGGCGGGGAGGAACCCGAGAGAGGCTACGCCGAAGGGCGGATTCTCTTTCGGGGAGGTAAACCAACCCTGAACCCGTTTATACGGGTTGAATAGGATAATGTTTGGGCGAGCCCACGGGCTCGGAGATCCCACGTTAAACTGGCCTTGTGCCACATGATGCCCTCGTAGGGGGGGACTAAATATCGTCGGTATGTCAGTCGACTGGTTTATCGGTTGAACTCTCTGTCTTCGGGCGGGGAGGAACCCGAAGGAGGCTACGCCGAAGGGCGGAGTCTCTTTCGGGGAGGTGTGACACTATTTAGGGTTGCGTGGAAAAAAAAAGGCGAGAATTAATTAAGGTGATAAGAAGCTATCACGAAAAGACACTGAGCGATGTTATTTTTTCTAACAAAGAAAAGTGGTAAGGATTTTATTTTCATTAGCGAAGAAAGTAAGATCTCGGATCTGTCGGATTTAATTTGATTTATGTTACGACGGAGCGAATAAAAGATAGCCGTCTGCCCATGGCAATAATGAAAATTTCAAATTGGTCAAGTGGCCTACAAAACAGAATGCTAAGAGATAATATTAATCAGGTCACACACTGACCGAGAAAAATGTCAGCTGGACCACCCACAAGTTAAAAAGAAGGAAAGATTAAACCATTAACTATCTTCGGAGATATCATTTTGGAAAAACACCTGTTTTATGTCAGAGCTGGCCATAATAAGAGTTTGTTGCCTGGACAGATTTTGGCGACGGAAACACGTAGGCATTGAAGAGACAAAGAGATTCACTTGACCAACCTCAATGATTATTTGACGAAAATCTCGTTGACGAACTCCAGATGAAATTCGGTTAAGATAGAGAGTCGTGGGAGGTCTGCTTATGGAAGAGAAACAAAAGAAAAAAAAGGAAAGAAGATATTTTTTTCCTTTGAGCGATAATTGCAAACACCCACGCTGCTGAGCGTTCATTGGCTGAAGGGTGGCGTGAGCGGTAGGCGAAGGTAAAATATTGAAGAAGGAGGTGAGGCCTGTTGACGCCCCCTGAAGGGATTGGTGTGAGATGCCAATATGAGAAAGTAAAAATTTGGGAGGACGATTCCCTTTAAGTAGAAAGTAAGGACTTCCAAAAATGGAAAGTAATAAATTTTCCTGTCCGAGAACAAAGAAAATCCTTATGGTGGATTTAGAATTATCAAGGAACCTCAAACACCAACAACCCAACCCCGGTTTTGGTCGGCGTCCATATAAGCAGAGTCGCAGCGAGTAGACGGCAGTGAGTAACACAGACGCAGTTGGCAGACGCAGACAGAGTTGAGCTCTGAGCTCTGAGACCCACCTCGCAGAAAGCTGACTGAAAGATCCCACGCAATCCCGACTTCAACTTCTAACCAAGAACAAATTATTTTTGAAGAACGACTTAAACTCACACCACCAAAACAAGTTTTACGAATATCGCCTGAAGATACACCAAAAACCAGTTTCTTAAAAAAAACACTTTAAGATGTTAAGACTCGCCTAACAAACGCAAGGTGTCACGAATCCATATTAGCGGTTTGGGAGAAAGACGCAGTCATGTATTCAATAACCAGATATAAGAATATTTGTTATTCTTTTTTTAACACATTTGAACTTTTCGAGTTGTTCCTTTATTTTACATATACTTGTGTGGTGTTACCTTTGCTCAGACTCGGCTTGCATTGCGGCCCGGCGACTGATTGATTGCGTTTACCTAAGATCAAATCACAACGTGGGTAGGTTAGACTAGAAATCAAAACAGTTACTTCGGTAACCAGAGGTTGGAGGCGAGCTGGGGACGACAAAGCTGATACCGAATCTAACCAGATTCCCATCCGAATCAGCAAAAGGTTAGAACGTCACATTTGGTGCCGCGATCAATACCAAGTCACATTGGTCATCACAGGATAACACGGCGGTGGGCTCGGAGAGAGGCCGGAGTGACGTCACAGAGGTAAACCGACCCTGAACCCGTTTATTCAGGTTCAATGGGCCTATTTTTGGCCGATCCCACGTTAAACCGGCCTTGTGCCACATGATGCCCTCATGGTGGTGGTGGTAGGGGGGGTGACTAAATATCGTCGGTCAGTCAGTCGATGCCGGACGATCGTTAATCGGATACTAAAGTATCAGCGACCACGACTAGATTTCTCTGCGTCATTACCTATTATATCAAGTTCCTAACGTTTTGTACGTCGAAACTATTTTAGGACCGACTTAGTGAAATACAAGCCTCCACTGTGAAACCACTCCATAACAATTATACATCAGTTTCTATTATTTTTTTTTTTGGTACTATTATAATAGGTGAAATACAGGGGTGGGGAGGTGCAAGTGGCATAACGGGGAATGCAACCAACGAACAGAGTTCAAATTCCAGCTAGAAAAATTTACGTTCTCCTCGACCTTGGAGAAAACATGAATTCACTTCTCTCTGCTCCAGCTATGTGTTAAATAGCAGAAAATAGTGAACTCTCAGGTCTTGGTTGGCAACCAATCTAGGAGAAATAAATTCAAAAGCCAACAATAAAACACTACATTATCGTTCTCTATGCTAGCGATACCCTAATATAAGGCCCAACAGCCGCTCAAGGTAGGGGGTTATTGAATAGGGTTGTTTTATGTACGTAAAAATTGTGAATTTTATGGATATATAGGACAGATAACGGTTGACCCTAAGATTAAGCTTGTAGAGGTCGAAGTCTGATTGATTGACTTGTTATTTACGGCATATCAACTCTTTGTGGGTTATTTAAATCCGAAACATATTTTGGGATTAACAATGTTTTTTAGAATAACAATGGATACCAAAAATGGGTTCATAACTTTCTCAAGGTTATTTGCGTGTAAGTCGGCGAAGCACCCAATCAGGAGTATCTTGTACAGGAGTACAAAGCAAATAGCTTTTAGAAAGAAACTGTTCGGATGGAATGTCTTTCTTATCAATGGAATACGAAGGGAATGTGGATGGATCGCCTCTGTGTACCTAATATGGCGGGTCTTAGCTGTAAAGGTCTGGATTGGTGGAAGAACAATTATAGCGATGCATATTTTACAGATATTAAATTAAATTGCTGCTGTTGAGGGCCATAATCGCGTACGGCCTGAAGGGACATGGTATTTGAGGAAGGTAAGGAGATTTACGACGAGTAAGAGTGCACTCAAATAATTTGATACCTCCCTTATACACTTAGCTTTCATACGAAAACATCTGAGTGAATCAGAGGAGTTATAAAAGAAACTAAAAAATGGCTGGGAAGTCAAGGCTGAATTTGTTCAGTTGACTTATCAAAGCAATAGAGTTATTCTGGATAAGTCATTAAAACTGTTCACGACTTGTGAATTTGTATCAGAGAGATACGATTTCGAGTCTAGCTTAAGCTAAAATGTCTCATTTTTTTAATAACAACTTTCTGTTATTATAGGTTTCTTTTCTACAGTTTTTTTTTCTCGCCAAACAATTTTGTAGCTTTAAACATATTTTTAAAATTTCTAATTGTAATATGCGGGTCGGTCAAAAAATAATGCTTGTTTTAATTCAATTTTAAAAGTGTAATTCAAAATTCCTTTTTTTTTTTTTTGTTTTTTCTGTTTTAGCTACACGCCATACATGTCTAGGTACCCAGAGTAAGAATTTGTGAAATAATCTTTTTCCCCACCCATAATCCTCTTTCAAAATAGATGCCCTTTTTGATACATGTATAAAGCAAAGAGCTATCACAGAAATTCTAGTTTTGGAAGGAGAAAGTGGTCTAAGCAGGCTAGTGAATACTTATGGAAAGGCTTCACTTGATGTAAGAACAGTAAAGAGATTTGTTAGTGGTGTTAATGGAAATCCTAGAGAGAAACGAGAAACTGACTTTCGTGACAGGCCTAACAGTGGCAGGCCTGCTGCTGCTGTAAATGAGGATAAAGGCACACAGACTGGTGCTTTCATTAGAACTTACAGAAGAATCACTATTGTAAAAGCCTGTAAAAACTTTCATGTGAGCGTCTGCAGTTTAGTGTGTCTATTTTCTATTAAGTGGATTCCCAGAATGCTGATCTACTCCAAGAAATGAACAGAGGGTGGTTGTTGAAGTGCTTCTGGAATTGAAGAACACGGACAATATTTTCCTAAGCAAAATAATCAGAGTGAATGACAGCTCTGTTCATCAAAATGAGATAGAGAACAAAAGATGATAGGAGTAGCGCCGCCCAGACTCATCTGCAAATAAAAAGTTTAAGCTAACTCACTCCGGATTGAAATGGATGGCTATTGTATTTTGGAAGTATAAAAGAGTCATAGTGATAGTCATAGTACCAATGTCAATTCTAACTCCTACGTGAGCACATTGTCAAAACTCAGAGCAAAGCTTCTTGAGCTAAGTCATAATTTGATGTGATGTGCTTTTTTCAACGTGAGAGAACAACGCCTGACAGCATGTTAAACACCAGACAGGTAGTTAAAGTGCATGACTGGACAACAGTCCTTCATAAAGCTTCATATCTTCAATTGGCATCCTCAGATTTTCATTTTTTTGTGCCAACGCTGGTGGAACTCAGAGAACAACGCTTCTCCAGTGATAATGAGGAGAAAGAGGCAATTCTCACAAAACTAAGAAAATAGCAAAGACTATTCTATAAGACAGATATACATGACCCCAATCCAAAGTGTAATATGATGAATAAGAACAAATATTAATCACTAGATTTGGAATTTTGTTGCTTCTGTATTCATTTTGGTATGCTTTGTATACTTCTATTATTAAATTTTGTAATTTAAGAAGAACAAGCATTACTTTTTGACCAACACTTGTTGTTGTTGTTGCTGTTGTTGTTGTTGTTGTTGTTGTTCTTCTTCTTCTTCTTCTTCTTCTTCTTCTTCTTCTTCTTCTTCTTCTTCTTCTATGTACCGTTTCCCTTCAGGGCGTAGGCGATAATTGATCTCCCCATCTTCTTGTCATTTGTAACTGTTTTTTTTTTCCTGTTCTGCCAGCCATTTACGTTAGGTGGGTTATTGGCTGCTTTCCTTTGTCTCTCTTGCCTTCAATTTGTCTTGTGAGTGTCAAATTCTCCAAGCCCCTTATGTGCCATAGAAATTTCAATTGTCTCTTCCTGGTTCAAGTATACGTGTCCTTTTCGTATTTAATTTTCCGTAAAACGTCGTCGTTATTCACAAGCTCATTGCATGGGATTCTCAGCATTATCCATGGCTATCGATGCTTCTATATACAGTATTTAAAAACCAATTTCGCTCATTTATAATTATTATCATATTAATGTCCATGATTGATAGACGACAGAATATGAATTTAGAATTTAACAATCAATTTTACTGTCAATTATTGTATTGTTATTTAATAATTGTATTTTTAAATTTGCATGCTCATGAATATTTTATTTTTTATAAATCAAAAAGAAATTTCTAATAATTTCTCCATAAAAAAAATTTCCGAATAAAATATCCACTCAAAAATACTGAAATGTCAAAAATATGATTCTAACCTTTTTTAAAAATAGTTTTTATAATTTAATTATATTCTTGATTCGTTCCTTTTATATATAGTGTTTTTACTTTAATTATATTCTAATGTTTTTTATTCGCGCCTTTTTTTATATACAGTGTTTTTATTTTAATTATCTTCTAATTTTTTTTTATTCGTACCTTTTTATATATAGTGCTTTTATTTTAATTATATTCTAATATTTTTGATTCGTACCTTTTTTATATAGTTTTTCTTTATTTTATTTATATTCTAATGTTTTTGATTCGTTCGTTTTTATATATAGTTTTTTTTTTTAATTATATTCTAATGTTTTTCATTTGTAACTTTTTTATATATAGTCTTTTTTTATTTTAATTATATTCTAATGTTTTTGATTCGTACCATTTTTATATATAGTGTTTTTTACTTTAATTATTTTCTAATGTTTTCCTTCATCGCAATTTTTGTTTGAAGACACCTGAGTTGCTAAAAATTCTTGACATTCTTGTTTTTTTTTTCGCCTCAAAGGAAAACGATACTATGTTGTTATTATGTTTTCACTTATTTTCTACGTTTCGTTTTTCTATTAACTTGCTGTTCAAAAGTATTCGCCCTTTGTCTTCCCTGTTTACAAATGCTAAAAATAATGAAAGAAACGATGAAATATATACAAAAACTCCCGCATATATTTAGTCTTCTGTATACTGATGCGTACACATACAAATGCTACAAGAAGCCTTCGAGTAGGACTATGTGCGCTGATATCTCAATTCATTTAGAGCGAGTTCATTTGTCTTTATGATCGCCATAGATGTATCCTTGCCACAAAATTGGCATCATAGAACAGATATTTATATATATGCACAAAAAGAGATTTATGAAATACTTTTGAAAATAACTATTGGGTGATTAATATTTGATAAACGCTTGAATTATATTTGAAAAGTTACGTTGTGCCGTTTCACTTTTTATTTGAAGCACCTTCTGAATATATTCGTGTTTATAAGCGACTAGCAGGACAGTCCGGCGTTGCCCGCGGATGTAACAGTAAGAGATAGATCAAGTATCGACCATCATAAAGACTGAAAAATAAAATTGACAAAGATTATTGTTTAAGGTTGACGGACACGCATGTCTTAATTAGTTTTTTTTTGTTTTTTTGTTGTTTTTTTACGAATTTTACAAAAAACATTGTTTTCAATCGTTATGAGTCTATCGATTGAATAGAATTTTATTATAAACAATTGTCTTGTAAATGGAATTTTTAAAGCATTCTGAATGTAAAAATAAAGAAAAAAGTGTGCAAGACAATACGAAACACTACCTGCCAAAAAAAGGTTTTGTTGAAATCGGTTGAAAAATGTAGGAAATCCGATCCCATATATAAACGAACACACAGAGACACAAACAACCTGGGTTTTATAAGTATAACTCGATATGAGTTGTCCCCCTTTCATTCTGGCGACAGAATAGTGTTTTATCATGTTTTCAAATTGATTTCGTGCAAAAACAATTGTGTTTTTCTAATTTTTGGCGCTGTCAGAACCACCGCAAGCTAATTTTACCTGTGAAGTTTTGTTGAAATCGGTTGAAAAATGTAGGAAATCCGATCCAATATATAAACGTACACAAACACACACACACACAATCTGCGTTTTATAATAAGTAAGATATTCAGTTAGAGAAGAATACATTTGATGACAGTAATGGGATAGAAATAAATGACGATAAATAATGAATAAAACTGAAGAGGACACGGGAGATAAGCATTGAATAAAACTGAAGATTTGAAGATTAGCTCGACAAAAAAAAAAAAAAAATATGTAGGAAGAGTAATGCATAGCGGCTCAGCTTGAGGAATCGGAGAGCCGAGTTCGAATTCCAGCCGGATCCATTACGTTCACTTAGGTGTTAATATGAATCCTCTTCTTCTCCCCAACTTCAGCTATGGGTAACTATGGGTCCTTTAGTAACTGTAAATTCAAAACTGAATATAACTCTGGCGTAGAACATACTATACAGCTAAAGGAAAGGATCGTTTACATTGACTCGATGATCCCGACTGCGTTTGACAAATGATGATGATGATATTTGTATTAGCTAGTTCGATCCCTGGATCAGGTAGTGAAGTACCGATTCAGCAGGAATGAATTATTTATTCCTGCTTAATCGGTGAAACTAATATCACAGAGACAAAATATCACACCAAGCAACAAATATCTCATATTAGCCAATCAATGGATACCTGATAATGATCAGAGCGTATTTCGTCGAAACGTTGTGTGTATGATAATATCTATATCAGCCAAAATTAGAATAATTGTTCGAAATAATAGTATATTGACACTTATTTGTCTCTGAAATGAAATACTAAAATTATGATAAGTTGTACGAACCTGCCATTATAATAAAATATCATAAATCATCTGATATTGAATATTAAAAGCTCCAAAACACATCAGATTACTTGGTCGAAATGTTGTGTCTATAATAACATCTATATCAATTAAGATGATAACAAGAGCTCAAAATAATACGAGTTTAAAAGTTTTTTTCTATCTATAAAATTGAACCTAGAATTTCCTTGTATGCTTTTATCGTATTATATATATATATATATATATTAAAGAAAAAAAAACTAGATGGAACCAACGGACAACTTGCCAAAATCTAAAACTCTTATCCAGATATAGAGTCGAACAAAAACAACAATACTAAAAAAGAAAAAAAGGCGTAGATGAAAACCTGTCTCTTCTTCATCATCATTATTCGACCGTATTCGGGATCATCGAAGCAATGTGAACGATCCTTTCTTTAGTTGTATAATATGTGCAACGCTAGAGTGACATGCCCAAACCAAACCTAACTACTCAGTAAAATAAAGTGCTCGAAACCCAGATTGCCTAGACAGAGCAAAAAACGCTTAACAACGTTAAATCCTATGAAAGGATGGCCTTAGTCATAACCTGTGTTTCACGCTCACGTGATTCTCAAACGACTTGAACACCTATATATATATATATATATATATATATATATATACACACACACATATATATATATATACACACACACACACACACACATATATATATATATATATATATATATATATATATATATATATATATATAGAGAGAGAGAGAGAGAGAGCGACGTGAATAAAAAGATGGTACACGATGATTGACAGAGGTAAAAGGTATATTGAAAAGAATTATATCATTATACCTTACGGCATGAAGCTAGTTTCATGAGCGTGGTATTCATCAGACATATATATATATAT
>OZ010572.1:52700919-52740919 GCA_963932145.1 Acanthosepion lycidas | reverse complement strand
TCAACCGCGAAGGTAAAGCCTCTCTTCTCGATCTGTGTTTTACCTCCATTCCCGAATCCTGCAGCGCCTCGCAACTCTGCCCTCTTGGTAACTCTGATCATGCAGTAGTATCAGTTAATATCTCCTTCAACTCCACCCCTATAAAGAACCTCCTACCACTAGAACTTCGTTCTACTATCAACGAGCTGACTGGGACGCGTTCCGTGATTTCCTCCGCGAGGTCCCCTGGGATGGAGTCTTTAAGCTCCCCGTCCAAGAATGTGCTTCTGAAGTCTCTTCCTGAGTTAAAGCTGGAATCGACGCTTTCATCCCATGAAGGAAATATAGGGTCAAGTCGCGCTCCTCCCCCTGGTTCTTGGCTGCTTGCTCAGCCGCCATCGCCCATAGGAACCACTATTCCGTAGCGACATGTCTGACTGCAATAGACGTCTCTTTGCCTCCGCCCGTAACGAATGTAAGCGTGTCCTCAACGATGCTAAGTCACTATTTGCGGCTCGGATGAAGGAAGAGCGTATTGAACAGTTGCAAACCTTCTATACCTCCTTTATTCAACCAGTTCGAAGTCCTAACCTCCTCTACCGATAAGGCTGAATGCTTTGCTCGGAAATTTTCATTCAACTCGACGCTCGACTCTTCCGGTGTACCCATACCCGACTTCCCTCTTAGAACTGAGGCCATATTGAGTGGGTTAAACATAACCCCATCTTTGGTACTGGGCGTTATCTCCAATTTAGACCCCAGCAAGGCTAGTGGTGGAGACGGGATACCAGCCATTGTCTTGAAGATATACGCGCCTGAACTGGCGCCCGTCCTTTCTAAACTATACAACTACTGCCTCAAGGAATCTTGTTTTCCTGACTGCTGGAAGTTCTCTTCGATCGTTCCGACGACTCCTCTGACCCTTCCAACTACCGTCCTATCAGTCTCCTTCCCCTCTTCGGCAAAGTCTTCGAAGCCCTAATCAATACCGAGGTGGTTAACCACCTCACATCCCATAATCTGCTCTCAGACAAGCAATATGGTTTCCGCTTTGCCCGATCTACAGCCGATGTGCTTACGACCATCACTGAAACAGTCTACCGAGCTCTTCAAAATAACGGGGAAGCCCGAGCCGTGGCACTAGACATCTCCAAAGCATTTGATAGGGTTTGGCATGCCGGCCTTCTTCGCAAGCTCCAGGGTTATGGCATTACGGGTCGATTATATAACCTAATACGATCATTCCTGTCAAACCGTAAATTGAAGGTCGTTCTCAATGGATTCTCCTCCAGTTCCTATCCCACGAACGCAGGTGTTCCTCAAGGCTCCATCCTAGGCCGCACTCTATTCCTTATCTACATAAATGACCTTCCCGGCGCAATAACTTCCCAAGTTGGCATCTACGCGGATGACACCACAATTTATTCCTGCCTAAAAAACAAATCTAGTCCCGCTGACAAAACTCGCCTGGCCGTGCGTCTCGAAAAGGACCTCCAATCGATTGTGAACTGGGGCATGAATTGGCTCGTCAACTTCAACGCTTCCAAAACCAAACTGCTCTCTATTAATCACCACAGAGATCCTTCCCTTCCCTCCATTAGAATGTCTGACGCTCAACTTCTCAAGAGCAACTCTCTGCGGCTTCTCGGCCTCACGTTGACTGCTGACCTGAGATGGAGTAAATACATTGAGTCAATTGCTTCGTCCACCGCAAGGAAAGTTGGCTCCCTGAGCCGCGCCAGGAAGTTTTTCTCCCCGGAGTCAATCCTCCAGATCTACAAATCAACAATTCGCCTTGCATGGAGTATTGCTGCCATATATGGTCTGGTGCCCCTTCTATTTGCCTCGGGGTTCTTGATAGGCTCCAGAGGCGGATATGCAATGTAGTTGGCCCTGCCCTGGCGTCTCGTCTACAGTCACTTTCTCACAGACGCGCCGTCGCCTCCCTCTGTTTGTTCTACAAATACTTTCATGGAAATTGCTCCGAGGAGCTGCATTCGCTGGTTCCCAGACGTCATGAGTTCCAGCGCCTTACGTGGCTGGCATCCCGCTCTCACCCCTTCACTGTTGAAACTCCTAAATGTAGCCGTCTCTTCTACTCTAATAGCTTCATGTCTCGCACCTCTCGCCTGTGGAACTCCCTTCCCTTTTACTGTTTCCCTGTGAGCAATAATCTCCAGCTATTCAAGTGTAATGTCAAGCGACATCTTTAGTTGCCTTGATCTATTCACTACCCTCATCCTTTCTTCTATCACTCCTATCTGATCTTGCTCTAAATTTTCTGTAACCCCTTGCGTCCTAGTGGCTTCCCGCCTTACTTGGGGTGAAATGCTTAATATATATATATATATATATATATATATATATATATTACAATGAATCATTCATACAAGTAGATTAGTAAAGTTAATGATATAAAATGGCGAAATCTCTTCGCAAACAAAATTTTAAAGTTGCATTAACCTACGAACCACTCGATGAATGTTATGATACTTGTTTTTAATAAGTACAAGCTGTATAAGGTTTTTTTTTTAATCTGTTAGTACTTTCAACAGTACATACAGTCATCCCCAGGCATGGAAATTAAATCGAAACCTAACCGATTTGGTGTCGGTCAGAGCTTCTACCACTGAGCTATCTTCACTCGGCAGAATCTCGGCTATTGTTTTTACGAATGTAAACAAATGCCAATCAGCCGGAGTGCTCTATTCAATTTACTGAAGAGATTTGCTTTGCATTAACGCAGGTGGCTGTTTCTTATAGAATTAGCTTATCACTCAACAGTGTTCAATTGAAATATATCTTCAATATCTAAATTATATATATATATGTGTGATATATATAGCTATATATATTGTATTTTTTTTCAAGACCGATATATATATATATATATATATATATATATATATATATATATATATATATATATATACGTGTGTGCATGTGTCTTGTAATAAACCAAGTAGATATATGTCGACATTCGATATACGTCGACGACAATCAATAGAATGATGACAAAAATTCATTTAATTATCGACTACGTCTTAGATGGAAGATTTGACTTTAGTACTTTTTAATTCCATTTGATTCAATCAATATTTCTTTTACGCTTTAATGTCTGTCCCCTATAATATATGTGTCCTATAATATCTTTTCCCTATAAATAAGCAACGAGGCTACATTTGTCTTGAATATTTAGAGGTGATATAAGTAGACACTAAGATATTAATCAAATTATTTCTATGAATATTGGATACCTGCAAACATTTCTCGGAACAAATTCAGACTTTTAATTTTTGTTTTAAAATTTCCTGACAGATAAAGTTGCTGATACTGTAATCTATCTATCTATCTATCTATCTATCTATCTATCTATCTATCTATCTATCTAGTTCTCTCTACTTGTATTTTTTCTTTACTCTCTTTTTTATATATAAGGATATGTGCCAGTGGGATATATCCATATGTGTAAGACGAAGTCTATATGAACATATGCTAATGTATATACGCCAGCGTATATATGTATACAAAAGTATGCATGAATATTTACGTACGTGCGAGGCTGTGTTTGTTTTTTATGTTTATATATGAATCCATTTTGTGCTTTGTCATGCGGAATCGGCGCGTGCGTATATAGGCGCGGATATATATATATATCTTACTTTGTATTTCAATGTGTTTATGAGCGTGCATGTCTATGTAGATGTAAGTGTATGTGAATATAAAATTATCTCCGTATGCGGAGGCAGGGTTACGAGATTAGGCTACAAGGAACCAACTGTGCTGCATTTAAAAGCCGACGAATAAATGTTGAATTGAGTTTCATCTCATTATTAGCCCGAAATTAGCACAGTTTATTTTACATATAGACCAACATGTCACAAGTCGCAAAATTCCAAATTTACCAGCGCTTTCAAAAGTAGCCCAATCTAGTACCCAAGTGCGGGATTGAACTCCAGATGCATATTTGTTTCCGTTTATCATACGCATGCGCACAGATATTTATGTTTGTTAAACCTGAAGACAGATTAAAATTGTGGGGTGCCCGACGGCTCTGAGTGACGGTCCAAAAAATAACTGACTCTTCCTGCCCTGCTTTATCTTCAAAAGAGTCAGATCAAACCAAAAATTAATTATTACCGCCATATTTGGGATGAAGCTGCATAATCCTCACCTCGACAGAATTCAAAATCATTTACGCGGTTTGTGGGTGATGAATTGTTTCCCACTCTACAGCCCGTTTCGTCACGTTGGAAAATGATCGCTAACCTATCAGTATTTCCGTGGCAGATGTTCAAACGTGCTTCATTCTTTTGCCACCAATTTAGATCTTTACGGACAAGGTTCCACTCTGCTACGTCCACAGGGCTGAATCATCCTCATTCCCTACGTATTCTTTTGGTATATTCCACGAAAAAAAAAAAAAAATTCTGAAAAACTGCTACTTCGTGGAACAGACTCTCACAGAGATGCTTTCCCTAACGCTACAATCTTAAGTTCTTTAAGTTTAGGGTCAGTCGTTATCTATACCTTCATAATATTTACTTCTTAATTCTCTCTCTTACATCCATACCATATACCTCATTCTTGGGCCTTGTATTTGGGGAAGAAAAAATTCTACTCAGTCATTAATGATCTGTTAGATTAACACGTTAACAATACCCCCTCACCAACGGCGAGATTCCTAATCTGAATATACATATATTGGATTATATATATATATGTTAAACGCCGTCTACGTTACGTAAAGTGAGTCTACCTGGAAGAGATGCCTCTGCGTGTTATAAAGCAATCCCTGGTCTATGAAGCGGAATAAAGTAAATACAATTTAGTTGCATTCGAAAGAAACATTTATTTACTTTTTATAGTTTAATAGATCAAGTCATTACGCTAATTCTCTAAGCGCTACCTTTGTACTTGTATACAGAACTGAACAAAGAATTATCCCTTGAAAAAGAGAAAATAAATTTCATGAATTTAAGATGAATTTTGGAGTAACTGTTCCTTGAAAGTGAAAGAGAAACGGCATTCATGTATTCATGATGCGGAATCCGTCACGTTACCATACATTGTGTTAGCTGACGAAGAAAGAGAAAGATTTCGCTTCTACACTGCCAAAGGGAGCTAACCGTAATGCCTCTGTGATGGCAGATAATTGCTATCGATGCACATTGTATATACTAACTTTATGCTAGTCTAGCACATGTGAAGGACGCCCAGGATGGAACAAACTATAATAATAACGGTTTGTTTACTTAATTTCTTAACCAATATAATTTCGTCAGGCGCTCCATCCTCGCACTTATAAATGGAAATTTTTACAATGTATATATTTGTAAGGAAAGGAATGGATTTCTTATTTATTGATCCAACAGATTTTTAATTATTTAAAGGTTATTTTTAGTGTATGCTTGTATTTGAGTAGACGCCCCATTTATTTATTAAATAGTATATTTATTCAGTTTCGTCTACTGGTCTGAATATTTGAGAAATCTCATTAGAGAAAAACATGCGCTCTCCAACAGAATTCAAACCTGCATTCCCCTAGTCATTAAATATGACATGCTTTGACCTCTCCTCTAAAGAGAGAGTCGATGACCAAGCAAAGTTGAATAGTTCCTTTAAAATAAACAGAGCGTCTACTCAAATACTAGTATCCACTAAAAATAATGTTTAAGTAAGTAAGTAATATATATATATATATATATATATATATATATATATATATATATATATATATATATATATATATATAAGTGTGTGTATGTGTGAGCGTGTGTGTGAGTGTGAGTGTGTGTATTTGTGTATTTGCGTATTTAGGCAGCAAATTCTTTTAGGCATATCTGATTGAATAAATTACAGACATTATGTCTACTAATTTTTAACAAAATCCGTTCATATTCACGAATAACCTTTCGTGTATTGACATTAAAGAATGAGATAAATGTGCTATAACTGCTTAAATTTCTTTTATTTTAATTTCCCAAGTACTTTCGATCTTCTTCCAAGATCATCTTTAAGGGTGCAAGTACTACATGAGTATAAAGAGTGTTCTGCAAAAACATGGTTTTGATGAACATAATTGGATGGTATATGCGGATTTTAAAATGATTAACTTTTTGCTAGGGAAGCAAGATGGTTTTACCTTGTACCCCATGTTTTCTTGGCTATGGAATAGCAGAGCCAACGATCTTTCACAAAGCAGCAGTTCTTGGGAAGAAGCTGTCCGAATGAAACTTACTTCTTACAAATGGAATACGAAGGCAATGAGGGTGATTCACACTTGTCCATGTGACTGGCGGGTCCTAGTTGCAGAGGTTAGGAGTGGTGATAGAGCAGCGAGAAAATTCCGACGTTTCGTTTGTGGGAAAGAGGTTGTAGGTTGGAAAATAATTCATCATCTACAGGGCCGCGTAGACCACTTTGAACTCTATCAAGATAGGCAAGTGAGGAATGAATAGCTTCAGCCCAGATAAGGCAGCAATACTCCATTTTTGGTCTGATCTTTGGCTCTTGTAAATATAGAGTATAACAGGCGGGAGTCAGATACTTACTTGAGCTGTACAATGGAACGACCATTTTCCCTGAATATTTAGCAATAGATTGGATATACAGACAGAATAAAACTATTATCTTAATAATTTGCGATTTTTGCTATTAAATTTAATTATTTCTTAATTACAAGTGTTTTCTTAAGTTTATGTAATGATATAAATGAGAAAAACACACAAGAAATTCCAGGTTTAAAATTTGCTGATCTACTTGGACCCCCCCCCCTCTCAAGGAAAAAACCTAGTTCTAATGTATATAGCAAGTGTCATAGGAAGTCGAAGAGAATTCTTATAGCTCAGCAGGAATTCCCTGGTGTGTAGTCCTGAGGGTTGGGGATTTAGATTGGAGACATCGGACGAAGTGGTATATAGGGAGACCTTTCAGAACCGTTTTTGACAAGGAATCGCTGAGTAAGAATCTATATCCCGCCAAACTGCACCAATCGTTAGCAGATAACGTTTCTATCAGTCGTAGTAAAAATATTCGGAAAATGTACTCTTCGAAATCGACGTTGTAGGTGCTGTATAGATAAAACGGAGTGTGGGTATGGATAAGTAACTTTGGATCAACTGTACGAGTCAATGTTTGCATGGGAGAAAGAACTGTCTCTCATGGTAGGGCTCAAATGAACTCATATCTGTCGAATAATCGCAGAATATAACATTCACTGTTCTTTTCACTCTTTCTGCTTCCTATCTTTTTTTTTTTTTTTTTTTTTTTTGCTAATTCTCTCTTTTTTTGTATCCCTGTGTCAAACTATGCTGAGTAAATATTTCTATAAGATTTTGGTAATTATAGGTGAATGTATGGTTTATCTTGTTTTCTTTTTTTTTCTTTCTTTTTTTTGTGCGTATGTGTTCGGGTGAACTAGAGAGAAACAACTTTTAGTTTTTTTTCACTGTTTTTTTTTCTCTCTCTCTCTCTTTCTTTCTTTCTTTCTTTCTTTCTTTCTTTCTCTCTCTTGCTATCTATCTATCTATCTATCTATCTATCTATCTATCTATCTATATATATATATATATATATATATATATAGCTGGCCACTCATATTCGAGGATACTCGTCTACTAGGGCGGCTAACCAATCCCTATTGCAGACGCTCGCTCAGACACTTTTGTGTGTGTTCAACACACACAGAGCCCACCTGTGGTTTATACTGCAACTATGCTGAACAGACCTTAGTTACAGTTTCTGGGAGAGAGTATGATATCTAGCGTGATCAACAATTTGAACCAGGCCAGCACGCTTAAGCCATTATATATATATATATATATATATATATATATATATATATATATATATATATATATATATATATATATACACAAGTTATTGTTCGTGAAGCCAAGCACATATATTTTGATATCTATGAGGTTATTTTTTAAATAGCTAAAACAAATGACAAATGTTCTTTTCATAGAATGTTAAAAAGAAATTCATTTTTTTTCTTAATTTAATGTGTTGTATGTTTTATTTTTATTTGTACAGCGCTAATAATACTCACCGTCCTAAATATGGGACGGTGAGCATTAATTATAGATACCTATAATTATTACCTGGTTTTTAGAAGCCTATAATTATTAAAAGATTTAAGAAACATATAATTAATAATGAATTATTTTAGAAACCTATAATTATTACCTGGTTTTTAGAAACTTACAATTATTGACGTATTTAAGAAACATATAATAATAAATTAAAAAAAAAACTATAATTATTGACGAATTTTTAGAAAATTATAATTAATAATGAATTATTTTAGAAACCTATAATTATTACCTGACTTTTAGGAACCTATAATTAATAATAAATTCTTTTAGAAAACTATTATTATTACCAGATTTCTAGTAACTTATAAGTATCAACAAATTATTTTAGAATCCTATAATTATTACCAGATTTTCAGAAACCTATAATTAATAATAAATTCTTTTAGAAACCTATACTCGTTTTATATGATTAATAGAGACGATTTGTGATAGATCATTGACAAGGATGGAGATTATATGAATAATAAATGTGTTGTGTAAAAGCCATTGTTTTTTCAACATTAGGCTATGAATGTATTGGCGTACCTTAACGCTTAACTAAGAAAATGGATCGACTTTGGAAAAACGTTATATAAGTTTTCTTTCTGAGGGTTTGCTATTGAATATATTACGGCAGTCTTAAATTGTTAGTATTTTGTTATAAAGTTTTTTCATTATTAATTCTTGAGTTCCTTTCTTTATGTTAACGTTCTAGGCTAGGATTTTAAAATAAACTGATCGAAATCGATGGTCTGTCAACCTAGAACGTTGTAATCAAAAGTAACAATAGGATGGTGAAAACTAGTAAAAAGGTAATAATGTTTTGTTTTTATATAATTTTATACACGTATGTAACTGAATCAACAGGTAAGAATATTTATATTGTTTTTTTTTTTTTTTTTTTTTTTATATATACAACAAGTCGGTGTAAAACCGTAAGCGATAGAGACATCTTGCCGGATTCCTTATCTTTTTGACAATAAACTTTTTTTAGGCTCTTGGTCATTCAATACAATGCCCAAGAGCCACCCAAGGTAGAGGATTACTGAATGTGGTTGTTTTATGGACGTAAGAATTGGAGATTATGAGGATATGGAGGACAGATAACGGTTAGACTTTAAAAAATTAAGATTATTGTGGATTGGAAATCATCTTTTCGGAAGTGTGTTACAAAAAGTAGCGGTCCTTATGGTTCGTATGAAGCTGTCTGAATGGAACTTTCATCTTACTAATGGAAATACAAGGGAATGAGAATGGTTCACCCCTATATACATGGCATGGTGGCTCTTAGCTATAAAAGTTTGAGCTAGAGGAAGTAAGGTAACGTGTATCGTCGAATCACGAACAAATCGGTTCACGAACAAACTTTCCAATTAAAAAAAAATCTCTGGTGACAAAGGAGAAGAAAAATTTGATTTTTTATGAAAGGGCTTCCCTCTTCTAGACAGTAATTATATCCCCTTCACATTCACCTTACGTCATTAACTCTCCACCGTACAGGTAAAATCTAAATTAAGTTTTCGTATATATTTTATCTGTTTAGTATTGCGTTTGTCTTATTTGGCATTGGATTTAAATAATGGTGGCACTGATGATTCGTTGTTTTTATTTTTATTTTATTTTTTTGTATGAACTTGTGCCTAAAATACTGCTGCAAAAGTTTAAATAAGCAATCATCTGGTGCCCATGAACGAATTAATACATTTTACATTGATTCCTATCGTGAAAATACTTTCGCGTCACGAACAGCCTTCAGGAACGAATTAAATTCGTGAACCAAGGTTCCACTGTATGTAGTTCGCCAGAACATTTGCCATAGAAATAGCGATAGAGTAATGAGAGACTTGCGATGATGTTTCTGAGGAAAAGAGAAAGGAGTTGCAGGATGTAAAATAATTTATCAGCGATCAGGTTACATAAACGTTTGGCAGTACTACATTGTTTTGTCTGATCTGACTCTTGGAAAGATAGAGTATAGCAAATAGAATCTCTGGAGCGGTATGAAGATTCGACTATTTTACCAGCGTCTTTAACGATGGAGCGTATATAAAAGTTCCATTTGAGGTTTGAGTTGAGCATGAGTTCCAATAGATGTTCAAAGCCCAGAGCCTCTTTTCGAATGCAACTATTCATCGTAACTTGAGAGATTTCAGAATCAGCCCGGTTATGATGAAAAGTTACTACCTTGTATTGAAAGTTACAAGCCAGTTTTTTTTTCTTGCTTGGGCTGCTAGAGGTGGGTCAGATCAGCTGACAGGCTCTGGTTATCTAGACTGTCAACAGATTGTCATCCGTTGAGAAACGAACTAAAGAGGTGTGACTTTTTATTCCCATAGTTTTTGTGACAATCCAGGATAGCTGTACCTAAAAGCATACGCAAAATATATATGTGAGTGGGACTTCATATTAAAGAAAAGTTGGATCAAGCTGAAATATTTTAGGTACTTGAAAGGGAATCAGGTTTCTTTCAGCAAAATTTGAGATTTTTGTGGTGTGCTGGCGTAATTAAAACTCTTTTGATAAAGTGACGCCCATGGCATATGGCCTGAAAATGACAGCTTTAGTGGAACCTGACATGCGCAGTAGGCGCGGAAGTGTTTACTACCAAATCATAATCTTCTAACATTAATTTCTAACCATTTTAACCATGAAAAAATATAATAAAGATAGTAATCCATTTAGAATAAGCAAACAAACGACAACGGAAACAGTTTCGTCATACACCATGACACTGAAATCGTCCAATAAAATTTGTTTACCAAATTTGTTAACATGCAACACCGTTATGCTTTTTCAAGAAAAACAAAATACTAAATGTTATATCATGTGACACCAATTATGAATTATGGAATCGTTTGTCAGTAGGACAGATCGACCGCCACCTGACGCTCTTTTAAAGACAACACGTCTGTAACCGGAAATAGTAGCCCGGAAGTGACGCGATTAACTAATTGAAGAAATGAGGTTGTCGCAGAGAGAACAGTAAAGAGAGATAGAAACATATAGTGACGATGTCGATAACGGTAGTAATATAATATGAGAAAACCACCGGGATAGTCGAAAAAATGGAAAATAAGAAAGAAAGAAAGAAAGAAAGAAAGAAAGACAAAGAAATGAATGGCAACCTTTTGCGACGCCAGTCAGATATATGGCGCAACATGTGAAGAGCGGTTTTCCACCTGTGCTTGAAGTGAAACGTGATAGTACAAGTGTGGGTGGAATAGATTACTTGCCAAAAGAGATATCTAGAGGGCACACACACACACACACACACACACACATACACACACACACACACACACACAGAGTCTCTTTTTCACTCTCTATTTCCCTGTGTATATGTGTGTGTTTGTAATTCAAAGGAACAAAACCGAGAATGAAATTCGTTTCCTCGTGTAGGAAACCGGAAGTTAGCATAAGTAAATACGCATGAATTCGACCGACATTGTAATTGTCAACATGTATCACTGTCTGTATGAATGAAAACGAAAAAAAACTCAATAACTTTATTGCTCCGTATTTGTGCATATAGGCACATCAATAAGTCCGTAGCTTTATGACAAAAAGAATAAAATAAAATAAAATAAAAGCATTTTTATTTTACATATGTATTTATTTTTTAAACATAATCTTCCTTGATAATCTACTTAATTTTATAGTGAATATTAATAACAAAGACGAAATATTGTAGAGTGAACATTACAGATTCACACCCAGCTAATAACTACAGGCTTGCTGGTCCGGGTATGCGGGTAGTGTAATTGTTAGCGGCTCGGAGAGAGAAAACAGAGGGAGGAGTTCGAATTCCAACCTAGTTCGTTACGTTTTCTTTTGCATAAATAACATCGAAAAGGTATGAACACAACTCTCCACCCCCGCTCACCTAGTTATGAGTCAAATAAAAAGGCAGATTGGTCTCTCTAGTCTCGGTGAAAGACAACACTGAATTTAAAACCGGTTGGTAGGCTAATTGGTAAAAAAAAGCCCGTCAGTTTGGTTAGCAATCTATCGAAAGATGGTGACTCTATCAAACCGCCACCTCTCCCAATAACCTGGCCCACTCAAGAAGATGTAAGGCCCGAAGACAAAAACACAATGATTGATGTTCTTGGATTAAGTGAGTTGTTTAATGTGCCGGAAATGAAGTTAGTTTTTTTTTTTCTTTCTTTTATTTTTTTTATACTGATCTTTATTTGTAAATTGTGTGCAGTTGCATTGAAATATTCGGGAATACAGTGTAATGGAATAGTAAAAACACAAAAAGCAGTGACACTGGTTGCGTCTTCTTTTCCGGGACAGCAAGGACTATAAGCAGGAATTCTCCGGGTTTATTTTATCATGCCCTCGACATTAAGGCTTTTACATCTTCAGATGCAAGAAAATGAAGGGTTGAAATTTGTGTGTGCGCGCTTGTGTGTGCGTGTGTGTGTGTGTGTGCGCGCGCGCGCTTGTGTGTGTGTGTTTGTGTGTGTGTGCGCGCTTGTGTGTGTGTGTGAAAAGAGAGGAAGTAATAAAAAAGAATAAAATAGTGGAAAGAGAATGACATATAAACGAAAATATGAAAAGAGTGAACAGTAAGTATTAATTAAAGAGAGGATATTTTAGAGAGAGGCAGAGGAGGGAGGGAGGGAGAGAGAGAGAGAGAGAGAAAGGGGATAATATATTATGTTGATGCGAAAATAATGTCGTTTACTCACATATGTTACTATGTGAGAAAACGACATTGTTTTTGCACCAACCTAATATATACAAAGAAAAAAAGATATAGCGAGAGGAGAACAACAGAATATATATATATATATAGTTACTTATAATAAAAAGCAATGGATTGCAGCAGGTGGCTTGCAATTCCAACAATATCGGTTATTAATTTACTATTATTTACCATAGCATTTTATTGTTATTAACTAGAATTAACCAGAACCATTTTAATAATAAATTTATGGATTGTTGATTAATTGTTTTGTCGTAATTGTTATTGTATGTAAAAGTATAGTGACTTTATTGCCACCCTGTAAATATATATATATATATATATATATAGAGAGAGAGAGAGAGAGAGAGCGAGAGAGAGAGAGAGAGAGAGAGGAACAAGAAAAGAGATAAGATACAATGCGGGAACAGGAGAAAAGAGATAATATATATGGAGAGGAGAACATGAAGAAAAGAGATAAGATATAACGAGAGAGAAGAACAGAAAGGAAGCGACGATATAGCCGGAGGAGATAAGATATATAGAGAGGAGAACAGGAAAAAGAGAGGTAGAATGAAAGACACGAAGACAGAGAAAGATGGTAATTCAAAGCAAAAAGAAAACTGTTTTAATAGTAAAAGAGAGAGACGTATCAGTTAAAGAAGTCGAGAGACGCGAGAAAGAGAAACGGGATATACAAAAAATATGGACAAGGAAGATGGGAACTAATATATACTTGGCCAAAATTATGTGCAGCGTTGACGTAGTGTTATTTGCAGGTGGTTCACCTATTATTACTTTGTTCTATTCGCCATGACCTGTGCGCATACACTTCGTCATCCAAGTCTTCCAAGGTTTGGGGGTCAGAAGCGGAATATGCCACACAGCTCACTAATGGCTTTCGCCCACTCTTTTTCTATTCCAACGATCGACATGGCAGCTGCGATTTTTTCTTTTCTTAATTCCTTGTTATTTATTTCTTTATTTCATTTCTTCTTTCTTCCTCGGCTAACGTCTGCTTTCTTTTATACTTTTATTCATTTCTTTGAAATGTCCTTCTTTCCACTCTTCTTTAAACCATTCTGTTTGATTTCCTTTCTAAGTTTTTTTTGCATTTTTATATTTTCCTTCTTTTTATATTTCTACATTCTTTCTCTCTAAAGTTCACCTCCTTTCCCTCTGTCTCGTTTTTTGTTTTCTATCTTTTTACGTTTCTATTACTCGAAGTGTCTTTCTTTTTCTTTCTTTCTTTCTTTCTTTCTTTCTTTCTTTCTAAAGTTCGCCTCCTTTCTCTCTGTCTCGTTTTTTGTTTTTTATCTTTTTATGTTTCTATTACTCGAAGTGTCTTTCCTTTTCTTTCTTTCTTTCTTTCTTTCTTTCTTTCTTTCTTTCTTTCTTTCTTTCTTTCTTTCTAAAGTTCCCTCTTTTCTCTCTGTCTCGTTTTTTGTTTTCTATCTTTTTACGTTTCTATTACTCGAAGTGTCTTTCCTTTTCTTTCTTTCTTTCTTTCTTTCTTTCTTTCTTTATTTATTTATTTCTAAAGTTCTCCTCCTTTCTCTCTGTCTCGTTTTTTGTTTTTTATCTTTTTACGTTTCTATTACTCGAAGTGTCTTTCCTTTTTTTCTTTCTTTCTTTCTTTCTTTCTTTCTTTCTTTCTTTCTAAAGTTCCCCTCCTTTCTCTCTGTCTCGGTTTTTGTTTTTTATCTTTTTACGTTTCTATTACTCGAAGTGTCTTTCCTTTTCTTTCTTTCTTTCTTGGTACATTAGAATAATCGTTCTTTTTCCTATATTCCAAAATTTTTCGTCTTTGCATATTTCCATTCTAGGTACTACCCGCTTCTTTTATACCTCCTTTTCACATTTACATCCACCCGAACTGTTGCTTCCTTCTCACATTTACATCCACCTGAACAACGTCCTCATTCTCACATTTACATCCAGCCAAACAACGACCTAATTCTGACATTTGCATCTACCCGAACAACTACCTCCTCACATATATACCTACCGAACAACGACCTCTTTCTCACATTTACATCCATCCGAACAACTACCCCCTTCTCACATTTACATCCATCCGAACAACTACCTCCTTCTCACGTTTATATACACCCGAACAACTACTTTTTCCTCATATTTACATCCATCCGAACAACTACATCCTCCTCATATTTACATCCATCCGAACAACTACATCCTCATCATATTTACATCCATCCGAACAACTACTTCCTCCTCATATTTACATCCATCTGAATCTGAACAACTTCCTCCTTCTCACATTTACATCCATCCGAACAACTCATTATGTAACAGAATCCTTTTCGCTCTTTTAACTATTTTCATCGTTACTAATCCACGCATCTCACCCCGTCATCTGATTCTGTCTTAAGATATGCGCAATTTTTTATCCATTAACTATTTCCTCCAGTCGTATGAGTTTCTCCACGATTGTTTCGTCTTCAAACAGAACGCCTTTTTGTGCAAGAATGCAATAACATGTGTTGGATATTTATGTATAGGTTCTCTTTCAGACGTGATTCTTTTAATATACCGGGCAAATTTTCTTGATGATGGCGGAAATTTTTTCTCATATTTTTAAGTAGCTTTCTGAAGACGATAACTTCGCCTTCTATGTGTCTTTTTCCATCAGGATATGGCCGATCATGGCTCGTCACAGCTTCCTGTCCATTACAGCTCTTAGTTGATTTTATCTTTACGCTGTCTCTCCTAATTCCTGTTTTGCTAACCATTTACACAAGTTCGTTAGGTAGGTTATGTTCTGCTTTCCTCTGTCCCCACCTTGCCTTCAAAATGTCTTGCAAGTGTAAAATTTTCGAAACCCTCTGAAGACAGTATAGAAGGTCTAAATATCGAGCACTTTTAGTAATTGAAAATCAACTCAACAAGAACGAAGAATATTTATTCACACATTCACGCGATAAAAACGTTAAAACCTTTTAAATATATTATTAGACAATCATTTAGACTCACTCTTAATACACGGGAACAAAACTGGTCCTAAGTTTGATTTCACTAATGCCACACTAATTAAAAAAAAATCGTAATTCTTTACGGAGAAAGTACTTCGAGAGCCTACTAATAACAATATTACCAACGATAAACACACGTCAAAAACATTATGTTACATCACCAACTTTTATTGAATCCATTCTTAAAGTATCTAACGTATGTTTATCTAAAATAAACGGTATGTATGAAAAAACTCTCCCAAGTCAACATGTAGAAAACCAACAAACTACTGGACACACACGCGCGCGCTTACAAATATTTATTATCATTTGATGCCCCCATATAGAAAAAATAAAAATTTTTATGCATTTACATACATAGAGCAATATTTACGTCTTTTCATATAGGCTTAGAATCCGTTAATTTCTTAAAACTTCGGATGGACGCGTCGCCTCTCCTTGAATTCAGAACGCCCAAAATTATGCTAACGTTTGTTTAAAGATTCGTATCCACGTAAAGCATGATTGAAAAATCAAACGAAGTAAAAATATCAGAATTTCTTTCTTCTTTTCCCCCACTTCTCATTCCCTGATGAAGCTTTTAATAAAAGTGAATTTGATCCCAACTCAAACATAACTTATATTTAAAAGGTTTTATATAAGATAACATTTCAGACATAACTGTAGACATTAATGAATACCTTGACGTTATCATTTACGTGACCCCCTTAGAAACGGATTCCCAGTGTCTACGCAAATCACTATTTTTTTAAGAAATGGTGTTATTTTTGGGGTGGGGTGGGAGGAGGAAGAATGAAAATCTTGAATAGTTTTTTTGTCAAGTACAAGAAAAATTATAATCGTATTACTTTTGTTTTCTTTTTCTTCTTTTTAATTTGTGAATGCAACAGATTTTAAATGATAAAACTCAGCTAATCCATTGATTACGCTCGCCATTGAACTTGAAACGCAAACTATAGTCTTGACATTTATTTCAGGTTCAAACCTGAAGAACTAGCTGAAAGAATAACATTTTAAACCGATTTTAGTTGTCAGTTTGGCAATCAGCTAATGATTTCTTTCTCGATGTCCCAAAGGAAGGAGGTGGTGGATTCATTTTGGTTGACACATGCCAACAGATATCGGTGTGTATAGTATTACTAATGATGTTTTATCAAGAGGGCATGGTGATCCTTATGAAAGCCAACTGACTTTCAAAACCTTAAAACAAAGATTTTACTAGTTCATTTCTTTTGAACCTCTCTTTCTATAAATTATATCCCTTTATGGAATAGACGATCATGACTCTCTACAGCTTCTTGTTTTCTGTCAGTCTCTGTTATATCTTCTCCTTTATGATCCTTTTTTTCTCTCTGCAGTATTTGATCCTTTATCCATTTAATCAGACATTTAATCAGAAAGTACGCTTTCCTCTGCTTCTCTTGCTTTCAATGTGGCTTGTGAGTGTTAAATTCCCCAAGCCTTTTCCTCTCTTATGTCTTCAAAATTTCATCTGTCTTTTTCTGATTGTTAGCAGCAAATGCTTTGTATTAGGTTGGTGCAATTTTTCTTAGGGCTTCCTCGGTATTCTCAACATTTGTTAATAAAACCTCATTTTTGTCACATCAAAACATTTTTTTTTATTTGTGACAAAATTGTCCAGTTTTCACTGCTATGTTGAGAAGTACTGTCTAGAATTCTTTTCTTCGATTCTAAAGTTATTTTTCGAAAATGGCTTCAAACTAATGAATCCTTTAGATTTTAAAGAAGAGAATACTTCATCAGATTCAGGCGCTAAAAAAATCATAAAGAAAGAACTTTACCAAATAAAAAAAAACAAAACATAATTTGTGACTTCCAACAAGAACTAAAATGGGTAACACATGTAACTATAGAAGAAAATAATGATATAATCAATATGTTGATTTTCCACACTATCAAAAAATATAGATTAGTTAGGAAACTCCCATCAGTACTAGAAAGAGCGATAACAGTTAGTGGATTTGAGAAGTTTAATTTCTTGAAAAACTCTTTTAAGAGAAAGATTTTATAAATCTCAACCGACAGTAACCTAACAGTTCAGTTAATTAATACCTAGTGTTTTCTGTATGGAAACGGCTAATTTCCCCATGAACATTCATACTTTCCTCAGTTTCTAAAAAGGGACTATCCCTATTCAGGCGTGTCTCCGAATTTCTTTCACACTTCCCGTCGTCCGTGATAAGATTGTTGAACTTCTTAACTTCCTTAATTTCAACGCCTCCATGCGTAATTTAATTTTCAAAGAGCAAAAAAGAAAATAATTATTACACTCTCTTTCGGGTCCCCTTAGCATCACTGCAATGAATACCAAGGGGAGATAACTGAATCTGACTCGATCATCAGCTTGAATTTTAAATACATAACAGTTGCCGCCTTCTTTATATTTTGTTTGAAACAAGTAAATCAAGCAAAAACTTTTAAACAACTGTAGATTAAAAAAAAAAAAAAGAAAAGAATTTTTAAAAGCCGTTTCAAATGTAAATCGTCCTCCATCATCATTCTCTTGTCGACATTATGTTTATAGTTTAATCATGCTTAATCCCATATTGATATATTTTTTTCTATACGATTATACAGGTTTTATGGCATTTTTTTCGTGCGCTCACTTGAAAGGAACATGACACAAGGTCGAGTTTCAAGTGGGAGTCCATGCATACATGAACTAGAGAGGAAGATTGCTCCAGTCCTCTCGGCACTTCCCATCTTGCGGACGCCTCAGGCGCTAAGTAATGACCCCAATTGGAAGGACCAAGGCAAAGATATTGACTGACTGACTGATATTGAGTGACTGGCTTATATTCTTCTTCTTCTTTGATCAAGTGTCTCTTCAGGGGGTTGGCGACCATGGCTCTCCACAATTTCTTGTCCTTTGTAACTCTTAGTAAATTTTGTCGTTTTGCTATCTCTCCTAATCCCTGTTCTGCTAACCATTTACACAAATTCGTTAGGTACGTTGTGCGCTTTTTCCCTCTGTACCTTTTGCCTTCAATACAACCTGTGAGTATCAAATTTGCCAAGTTCTCTTTCCTCATTATATACCCTAGAAATTTCGACTATCTCTTACTGATGTTAAGTATTAGCGTTGTTTTTGTTTCCATTATCTCTAAAATTTCGCGATTGTCTATATGTTCAGTCCATGGTATTCTCAGTATCCTTCATTTCTATCGCCTCAAATTTCTTCTTCATCTGTGTGGAGATTGTCTAGCATTCAGTAACATATAGGAGGACTGATATTACATAATAGTTCAGTACCTTTTTCTTTGTTTCTAACGAAAATCTACCGTTTCTTAATACTTTGCTTAGCTTTTCGGGGGTACCTTTTGCTATCCCAATGCGTCTTCGGATTTCGGTGTTGCCTTTTCCGTCCTTTGTTAAAACATTCCTCGGGTATTTTAATTGTTGTACTTGCTTGATTTTCGTATAACCAATTTGTAATTTCCTTGTTGTACTGTTCCTTTTGCGGACATCTATGCATTCTGTCTTCTTGCAGTTGATGTTTAGCCAGAGATTTATCTTAACCCCCACCACTAAGTCAGGTTGTGAAACAGGGACTGTTTTTTACGTGGGGACCTGAATGTTTCCACTCGGGCCGCTGGTTTAAGCTGATCTCGGCTGGTCAAATTTTGTCTAAGCTGGTCATAGCTTGTCTGAGCTAGCCATAGCCGGCTATACCACCGCAACGTAATGTAGAAGTAACGCAACAGTGGTCGTGGGGGGGAGATGCAAGGGAGTAGAGAAGGCCTTCGGAACAGAGCAGATACTACAACCGTAGCATCTACTCCGACGGGAAATACCCCTACTCCTCCTCTGCGAATCCTCCGGTAAGAATACGGAAGGAAAGCACTTTTTATGATTTTCTAAGCGTAGCATATCCTTAGATATGGCACAAGGCCGAAAGTATGACGCACCCAGTGAGGGTCGAACTCACTATTCAGTCGTAATTGTCCTAGCGAGACAAGCTTGCTAACCATTACACCAAATCGAGGTGACCCAGTTGATGTTTAACCTTTTCTTCTTGCTTTCATTCACCACCGTCTGTAGGAATTTTTGTAGATTCCTTTCTATGTCTGATATCAACACTGTGTCATCTGCATATCTTCTGTTGTTAAGACTGTGGCCGTCAATAATGAATCACTGTATAGGGTGAATAGGTTGAATCTTTTTGCTAAAGATGTTCCTTGAGCGCAATGGGAAGGTGCTGCTAGAGATAGTGGTCCACAGGAAGTAGGCTTTCCGGCCACGAATAGCCATAAGTCCCCACGAGAAGATAAACAGCAGTTTCTTAAAGGTTAGGTAACGTTATCCGCGGAACTTTATTATTTTAAGGTCATTTCAAAGCGCAAGGCAAAAAAAAGATAGAGTTATCTTTTCCGGTCATTCATTCATGTTGATGGAAACGATGACAAACAAACACTCGCGCGCGCATGCACGCACACACACATACGCATGTACACGCATGCTAACAAACGCACACGCACGCATACATACACACACACACACACAAACAAACCAGTTGATTTCTTTTTCTTTCTATATTTCCCTGGGTTTTATTTACAAATATGTTTACAGGTCTCTTCTTCTAATAATAATAATAATAATAATAATAATAATAATAATAATAATAATAATAATCTTTTGGATAAGTTTTTACTAAATATCTTGGGTAAGGAAATGAGAAAAATAATATATAAAAAAAATGCATTTCATCAAGACAATCAAAATTTTTCTTCTTAAATTAGCCTTTTGTAATATATGTATTTTTAAATTATTTTACTCCAAGCAAGGTACGTCCCGAGTAAGACGATAAACTACATCCGCTTCGTGGGTAAGACAATAAACTACATCCAACAGCAAGGCCTCTGATCATGAGGTTTTGAGGGCCGTGGAACCACCTCTTAATTGCTGGTTTTCCCAGGCCCACCCTGACCCATGGTGGTAGCACCTGTTAGGGTCCCAACTATAGGCAAATAGTTAACACCCAAATTGAGGTCAAAACACTATGAAAGTGTAAAAATAGGTTTTAATACCAATAATACATTTTTGGAAAAAAATTATTTCCAGCAATACATTTTGAAAAAAAAAATATTACCAGAAATAAAAAAAAAAAACAAAAAAACTTGTCGGCATTAAATATCCCATTGAGGTTGATATGCCCTAAACCAAACCAAACCAATCCAATCCAATCCAAGCAAGGCGATGAAGCCACACAGACCGAAGAGGTTATTGAATATGAAATACAACAGAGGGAAGTAATCTGAGAAAACGTTAGTGAGGAGAAAGAACAATAAAATAAAATGATTCAAGGAAACAGAAGATGACGTTTGACGCTGCATTTAAAGTTTTAAGCCTAGTAGTTAGCAAGGGAAGCAATTAGCTGGAACAAAGTTCCAAGGAATAGAAATGCTAGAGAAAAAACTATTATAATAGGACATACGGCTACATCTAGCTATTTAAATAGTAAAATGATAAGGCCTAGTCGCCAATCTAGTAGTACGCTTAAATTCATGTGATTAAAGCACCAAAAGGAAAGCCCGTTAGAACAATTGCCCTGAAAATATTTCTAGAAAAGATACAGCGAAGTTGAATTCTGGAGAGAAAAAAATATCTGGCATGACACAATGAACCAAAATTCCTAGCAATTTATTCAATATAATCATTCCACTTCATATCAGTGGAAAACGTGAGACCAAAAAGGCGTAAGAAATTTCTCTTTGTGTGGTTAGCATTAGCCATGATGATGGAAGGTAAATATGATTATCTATTATTAAAAGACAGCAGCTTTGTTTTGGAGGTGTTAAAATTTACAAGCCATTTCTTGCTCCAGTCAAGGTCTAAAGATAGAGCCCTGGTGGACCCTCACATTAATTTGAATAGATCTAGAAGAGTGGTAGTTCAAAACAATTTTCATTACACGATTTGTTAAGAAAGATTGGATGAAATAAAAAACATCTTCGAGATATCTAAAGCCCTAGAGATTCTTATATAAAGCTTGACAGATTCTTTGATATACAAATTCAGTAATAACTGTTAATATATAGGCGGTTGACCTAGAGAAGCGAAAGCCATATTATTTATTTGAAGGAAGACCGTGTGAAGTGAGATGCTTAAGCAATTCAGAGTTGAATAGAGCCACTAATACTATTCCAAAAAGAGGTAAAAAAATTAATAGGACAATAATTCAAGGGATCAGATGATTTACTAGAATTCTTAAAGACAGGAAGTACAAAAGAAGATTTCCATCAAACTGGAAAGCAAGAAACAGCAAAACATTTGAATTCGGAGAGGACAGGGGCCAATTCAGGAGCACATTTTCTTAAGACAATTGCAGATATACCGTCAAGTCCGCATGGCTTGAGGAGATCTATTTTTGGTGATGATAGACAGGGTTATATTCATATCACTCAGCAGAACTCCCTTCTACGTGGAAAATCAGGCAAAGATACTCCCGATGACTCGAGAATAGAGTTGGAAGAGAATTTACATGTAAAGCATTCTGTTAGCTGACTATATTTTAAACTGATTGAAGAGAGGAGGTATTGAGGATTTATCCTTGTTTAACACACACATAGAGCCGCCTGTAATCAAGGGAACTAAACTTGTGAGAGACTGCACTGTGCCTAGTGAGTTGTATTCTCACTGTGTGCCTCATACAAAAATTGATATTAAATAACAAGATTTGACGTGACGTACAATCAACCAAACTAATCCAATATTCTTCTTCCCACTCACAAAATGAAGAATTTCAATCGATTACGCTGTGATTCTTAGGTTTCTAAAATGTATTAAAAAAAAAGAATACGATTTTCAATTTATATATCAATATTTCCTATGAAACAAATAAAAGAAATCTGAAATGCTATGTCATATCAATCTTCCTATATGGCAGTGAATGTTGTTGGACAAATTCCTCACAAGTGAAAAGAATACTTAAGCAAATGTAAATGTAGGTCTACAGAAGGATGCTGAGAATTCCATAGTCCGAGCGGGTAAATAACGAGGATTTTTTTAAGAAAAATGGAAACAAAAATGACACTTATACTTCGAATCAGAAAAGGAACAGTTGAAATTTTGGAGACAAATAATTAGGAAAGATGGCTTGGAGAACTTGACCCCCCCCGGGAAATATTGGCGGCAAAAGGGAGAAGTGGAAACCTATCTAATGAGCTTTTGTATGTAGATGGCTGAACAGGAGAAAAAAGACAAACATTGCTAAGAGCTACAAAGGATAGAAAAGGCCGTGATCGCTCACGCCCTAAAGGCACACAACACGTAGATAATGATGATCGTTAGCAAGGGAAACGATCAAGGTAAGTTATTCGCTTCTTTCCTCTGCCTTATTTACCTTCAGTATGTCCTATGAGTGTCAAATTCTCCAAGCCCTTTTCCTCATTATGTATCCTGGACATTTTCAACTGTCTCTTTTTTATAGTAGTAGAAGTGTCTTTTTTGTTTACATTTTCCTTAAAACTTCCTCGTTACTCACATGTTAAGCTCATGGCATTCTCAGTATCCTTCTGTAAAACCACATTTCTGTTGCCTCAAGTCTCTTCTTCATCTGTGAAGAGATTGCCTATTATTCACTGCCATATAAGAGGACTGATGTTACATAACAGTTCAGCATTCTTTTTTGTTTCAGAAGAATATTTCATGTTTTTAAAACTTTGCTTAGTTTTTGAAAGCCATATTTTTGTTATTTCAGTCCTTAAACGTCTTTTAATCTTTAAAACAGAATCTAAAATATCTTAGAATGTAGTTATATACTTCGCCACTAAGCCATCTCTAAATGGGCCAAGTAGCAATTGCAATGTTATTGTTTATTATTAGCGAGTCTAGCTGCATATTGTATTTTCTATGTGCGGCATGTATTAAATAGGTGCCTGTATGTCTCAGCCGACCACCCAGGGTGTGGTGGTAGCCCTTACTAACCCATTCTTCTACCTCTGACGAGCCATCAACCGTTGTACGACGTTCTCTAGCCTTGAGAAACCAAATATAGCAGCCCTTTCAAAACTTTCATCCGGTTTTGGAGTCGTTTCTTTTTTTTTTTTTTTTTTTGATGATGTCTATACGCTACCCACCCAAAGGTTTGATCAGTAGTGGCAAAACTTTTTAAGCGAATCGAAACAACAGCACATAGCAAGCATTATTTGTGGAGTTTTTCTGTTTAAACGGTCGGATCAAAATGGCAGCCATGATGATTGCTATCGCTGTGGGAAGTGGCCGCCGTACGTAAAGTTCAAGTAAGATTATAACTAAAGGAAAAGGAGAAAAGAAATTAAATATAAGGAAGTATCAGTGATGGTGGTGATGAAAGAAAAGGAAGAACAGACGGATTATAATGATTATTATATTGGTCAGAATGAACAGGAGAGAAAGAAAGCAATTCAGGAAAGCGGGAGAAAATATGAGACAAGCAGTGGTACAATGCGAAGTAAAAGAAGAAGAAAGATGAAAGATGGAAAAAAAGAATAAGCACTAAGAAAAAAAAAGAAGATAAAAATCGCTTGTAAGAAAATATGTGACGGTAAGAAAAGAGCCAGAATAAAAGGAAAGAGAGAGAAAAAAGACACAGAATAGAGAAATAAATGGCAAAAAGGAGACAAAATGAAAGAAAAGGAAAAAAAAAAGAAAGTTGAGACTAAAAAAAAAAAAAAGAAAAGAAATGCAAAAAAAAAAAAAAAAAGTACCAGGATAAAAGAAGTAACCTGATTCGGGCTAATGTGATGAGAAAGTTAATGGTAAACGAAGATAAGCTCCAGTGGTAGAATACTTTCAAAGTAAGAGAAATAAAATTGAACTTCCTCTTTTCTGACAAACAATGGCAGTTGACACAAGTGATCTCAATTAATAACTCTACGTGACTGGGTGGGCGACTAACATCACTATCGTTTTAATTAAAAATACTGCCAGACGAAATTTGGTCGGGGCAGTGTCAGGGTGAATTAGATAACTACAACAAAGGGGAATAACTAGTATTAGTTCTTTGATATGACTTACGAAAAAGCATCGACGATCCACCAAACTTTCGACCATCTTTATCTGTTCTGTTCATAATTTGGTACTAGAAACGAAACGCGCTTTCCTTTTTCTCGACACGGTGAAGAATATCTTATGATGTGCCAAAAAGAAACTGTCAAAAGAGAAGAAATCATATATATATATATATATATATATATATATATATATAGATATAGATATATATATAGATAGATAGATAACCAACCGTATACGCGTGGGTTGGCGTGTATACACAGGCAAGCAAATAAATAATCATCAAATTTAGCCAAGAGGTGTAAACGTAATAGAGCTCGATATGGTTAGACAGAGCAAAGATATATATATTAATAAAGGTATATATACTAATACCTACGTTAAATTCACACATCTAAACGTAGGTATTTGTATATGTAGCTTTATATATATATATATATATATATATATATATATATATATATATATATATATATGAAGAGAGAGAGAGAATTGAAGTAAAAAAAATTGTCATTTAGCTGATTGATGTTACCTTCAAAATCGCGACTCCAGAGATTCGTAGACGGAACCTCCGGGAATCACTCCGTCCACACGTCAGGGGATATCAGCACTTGACTGTTTTTTGTTTCGTAGTATATGTGTCTATGCATGTGTGCGCTCGTGTGCGTGTATGTGTGTACATGTAGAATGTCGTATTTATTTGTGATTTTCGTCGTTTTTTTCACTTTACACTTACTCCTTATTTTTTTTTAATTTTTATATAAATAGTAAAAATGTTTGGGGCCACTCTTTGGATTTAATAATTTGTCAATTTTATACCTTCTTTGGTTTAATTAACTCCTACTAAAACAGGATAATAAAACTAACTCATTAATGTTTAGAGAAGGGATTACCTAAAATTTTAAAACCAGCAGCCTTAGATTATTATTACGCAGTAAGGTAGATTAGGCCACAAACTTTATACAGAAATGGGTTAATTTCGTCATTATTATTGAATATTTGATAAAACGAGTCAGCAAGAGAAAGTCCCATTGCCCTGAAGTGAGCTCGTTAATTAGTTTTGAAAAAGGTCCCAACCATCAATTTTTAGTTGACTTTTCGAAATCCATAGAGGTCAACACATAGCGGGGACAGTTTGTTTAAACGTAATCTTCAGGTCTGGAGATTACGTTTAAGCATGAAACAGACTGTAGCCACTGGGTGTTGACCTCCTCAGTGTACACTTTTATATTAAGCTCTATACCTGATATTGAGCACTTTAACCCATAAATATAGCATACCTCAAAACTCTCTCTATCTCTCTCTCTCTCTCTCTCTATATATATATATATATATATATATATATATGTATATATATATATATATATATTTGATAGTTGTATATTTAGGCAGCAATTTTGACAGCAATCCTTACGTACCAGACTTCATTAGAAACATATTAGTAGAAAACACAAATATAATAACTTCATCCAACTGTAAAAAAAAAGATTAAGAATAATGGATGCTTTAATAATAAAAAAGAAAAAGCCAACTCTTAACAATATTAACTACGAACAAGGCCACAATGTGCTAACCGTATTCGGAAATTAAAAACATCCCTACCACACACTAAAACATACACAGAATGCACACACTCAATTAAGCTGAAAAATTGAACCATCTTTGATAATGGCTAAAGGTATAGCCGAAAGCGCGCGGAAATATAAAACATTTGGACAGTTCTTGCACACCCTTTGTCCAGAAAAGAAAGCTCTTGTTCGAACACAAGAAAATTAAATAAAAAGCTTAACCATAGTAACTTGTCTGTCGTTTTTAATGAAACATGCATATATATATATATATATATATATATATATATATATATATATATATATATATATATATATATATATATGTGTGTGTGTGTGTGTGTAGTTTTAAAGTATGCTATGTTTGTGAGTAAAAGGGATAGAGCTCATGTAAATATGTAAAGAGAGAAAACCAGAAAAATAATCATAAAAACTTTCCAAAATATGCGATTCGACATAGATATAAAAACAAACCTAAATAAAGATTTCCAAGATGTCACACTCAATGTAAGAAAAGGTATATATCAACTATATACGTAGAAAACCCAACAAAAAAGCACTTTACATACACATATCTTACAACCACCCGCCAGCATTAATAAAGCAAATCCTACAATCAATTAACCGTAGGTTTTCTGACTATTCTTCTATGCTTCACCGAAGCCCCCAGAATATTAAACAGTTCTAAAAGATAATGGATTTTCAGCAACACTCATATACATACCCTACAGTAGTAAAAAACCAACAGATAATTAATCATCATAATGTTTAACACACCGTACATAAAAACATAAAACAAATATAGGAAAAATATTCATTAACCTCGTACACAAAAACTTCCCCACATCAAGCACTCTCCAGAAGATATTCAACAGCAACATAGTAAAAATCAGCTGCAGTTGCATCGAGAACATAACACAAATAATAATAAAAAAACACAACAGAAAAATAACCAACAAACCAGACGCACAAATCAAACCTACCCGTAACTTCAGAGCGAAGAAACAATGTCCCCTAAGTGGCAATTACTCACAAAACAATGTAATATATCAAGCCATTGTTAAATCAGCAGATAACGAATAAAAAACGAAGAGTAAAAATTAAAGAAAAACAACCCTATAAAATAGCTAAAAATTACCGCATTGGTATCCACAATTTTCCAACTTAGTATCTTCTAGAATAATCTGAAAAATAACTGTTATTTCCTACCCAATAACCGTTAGGACAATACAATAGACCTCGCTACTCATAATGTGCCATTGAACAGCATATATAAATAGTCGATTTGAAGCAAAACACGGCTTAGAGCCACAATGGGTTAAAGCAGTGGTTCCCGTACGATCACCGAAGTTAAAAAAAAAACAAAAAAACGTCGAGCCTGGTCAGTGTCTAAATGAGTAACCGTTTAGGAATACCAGGTGTTGTAAATTTGGATGTTCAGGTGGTGTAATGGATAATGGTTCGGAATTGTTAATCGGAGAACCGGGTGCCAATTCCTGTTATATTCACTTATGCGCAAATACCCTTGGGGAATGTATGAACCCAACTCTTCTTCCTCCAGCTATGGGTCAATTAGTGAGATTTGTATTGCTAAACCATTATTATCTCAAAAAATTTTCTTAGAATCTGAAAATATTTTTGGGTTTTAAATAACCTGCAAAGTGTTGATAAGATGTAGATAACGAATCAATCAAATCAAAACACACATGGCCTGAAGATTGCGTTCAAGCATGAAACAGACTGTTGCCGTTCGGTGTTAGTCTCAGATATATATATATGGGTGATTTAAAATCCAACAGACACTAATGGATCTAATATATTAAACAAACAAACACGTTCTGGTTTCTGGTTGTGGGATTTGATAAGCTAATTTAATTTATGGCGGTTGTTTATCTAAAAAAAATCTGAACGCATTTTCCTTACACGCAATTTTGTCTTTCATTCTGACCTGAAGGAGACTACTTTCATAACTTTTTGAAATACATCGTTCATAGCTTTTCGACTTTGTCTCATTATATATATATATATATATATATAACTGCTATAAATAGACAAAAATTATTTTTATTACCACTCATGATGATAATAAAAAGTAAAACTGAAAAACGGGCTAGCTAACCGGTTTCGAACTTCGCTGACTAGAGCTAAATCGAGGTTAATAAAAATTTTTTTTAAAAGTATTGTTTAGATGGAAATTAGTTGGAAGCCTAATACGAAGTACTTCTGTTTACACAGAGAGGGCTTCAACGATAGAATATAGATAGCTTCGAACACTTTTAAGTGGTAATTCAAGTGGAACCTGCTAAGAATGGTAAATGAGTCCACACTGAAACTGACAGCACAATTATGGCTATTAGGTGTTCTGCGATGGAAGACCCATACGTATTGGTCAGAATATTTGACGGAGTATACTTAAGGTTTCGGATTTTCGTTGGAACGTGTTGCTTTATTCTGGCATCTAGCCTTTGAGTCGTTCCCCCTATGTAGTGCGAACCATAACTACATTTAAAGGAATAAATTAAAGAACTATTATGATGTGGAGGAAGAATGTCCTTACGCATGGACAGGCTTTGCAGAGAAAACAACACGAGTGTTAGCGACAAAGTAACAATGTCAAACTGCTACAGAAACCTGCTTAGCATATCTATCACTGATATTACCCAACCAAGGAAGGCGCATGTACACAGGACATCTTTTTACTATAGCAGGTTTAACCTTATTGAATTCAGCAATTTGACTCTTAATAATTGCTTGAACAATGCCTATCCTAATGGATAGGCATTGTTACAGAGAGTAGTTGTAATAAAGTTCATCATCCAACTTAATTTCTGAACAGATCATAAGAGCCCTATGGGTAAGGGCTTTTATTAAATTAATTTTACGTTTCATGGGAAAAAAAAGAATCCTAACGGGTATATAAACCAGTAAACGTCGGTTTACGGTAAACAGAAGTAACAAAACCCGACGAAGATCTATTAACCAAAAACACCAAGAAAGGGAAGAGACGAATCAACTTCCTTTTCCTGTGTAAATTTTAAAACTGGATGCATATTATTAAGGGACACAAGAAATTGATCCGCTTCGATCTCGTTATCGAAGAGACAAAAGGTGTCATCGACAAAACGGAAATAAACGTCAGGTTTATTAGGTTTCAATAAAATACTCTCTTTCTGGAACCCAACAAAGATATTTGTTAAAAAGGGTCCCAAGGGGGAACCCATCGAAACACCATCAATCTGCCTGTACATGACGCCGTCAAAACTAAATTTGACTGACATCGTGGCAAATTTCATCAGTTCGACAAAAGCGTCCTCTGTAATAACAGGCGGGGACAACTGACTATGATACAGGGCATCAGCACATATATCAATAGTCTCAGCAAATGGAACGTGGGTAAATAAACTGGAAATGTCGTAGGAACACATAAATTTATCCGTAAACGAATAACGCTGCATAAAATGAGAGAATTCAAACGAATCTTTAATACAAACAGAGCTATACAGCTCCAAAACAGGCTGTAGATTAGTAGAAAGCCATTTAGCCATGCCATATTTGAGAAGACCCTATCATAGATAGAGTAGGTCTCAATGGTTTCCCAACTTTATGAGTTTTCAGTTTTAATATTTTATATTATTAGAATTTACTTGGATTACTTACTCACGGATTTTTAGCAATTTTTGATATTGTTTTGACTTATTCGATCTAGTTTTAATTACATTATATAATTTAGCTCACTTTTATCTCATCGTGCTCCTATCTATCTATCTATCTATCTATCTATCTATCTATCTATCTATCTATCTATCTATCTATTAGGTTGGTGCAAAAATAATGTCGTTTTCTCACATATGTTACTATGTGAGAAAACGACATTATTTTTGCACCAACCTAATATCTATCTAAGGCTAACGCCCATATTACGTTAAAACACCGGTTCTCATATGATCGCCGCAATTAAGCAATGTCGAACTTGGTCGATGCCTAGATGGGTGATCGCTTTGGAAATCTTGTTGTTGTAAGCTTAGATGTGCGGGTGGTGTAATGGATAACGGCTGGGAATTGGAAATCGAAGAGCCGAGTTCCAGTTCCAGTCGGATTCGTTATATTCACATACACGGAAATACCCTTGGAAAACGTATGAATTCGCTTCTGCTCCTCCAGCTATGGATTAATTAGTAGGACTTGCATCAGTAAATCATTATCTCTAAAAAAATTATTAGAATATAAAAATATATTTTCTGGCTTTAAATAACCTACTGTTTGATAAAGTTTGATAAGCCGCAAAAAAGAACAAAAAAACATAAATAAAACAAACAAACAAAAAAACAAATCTATCTATCTATCTATCTATTTATCTATCTATCTATCTATCTATCTAATATTAAAGATGGCAAAAGAAAAGACCCAGCAACAGCATTCTGATGCTTTGAGGCGTGAATGATTTCAAATCGCCAACCGTCGAGACCCATTGTTGGCATCCCACGAACCGCGGATATTATGACGGGATATTCCTGGGTGTCTCGGACAAGTGTAAGACAAGCGGGTGAGCACATTTAAAGATGGAGACTAGATTGGTTGGCATGTAAGTAGAAACGATTCACAACAGGATAAATCGTGCAATTCAATATCCGTGACACATGTGGACTCCTCGGGGGCTTACTGACAACACAGCAATTTTGATGCTTGATTGACCAAAGGAATGTTGACAACCAGAAAAGACGCCAGCAAGTACTGTTGATTCAGTGGTTATGACAGTGGAGATCTCAGAATCTAAGGTTGCATTTCTGCCAATTTAGTATTGCTTAGTATTAAGATATCCACCTGGAATATGTGCCTTATGTGTTGTTTCCCTTCAGGACATGGGAAATAACGGTCCTCCACGACTTTCCATTCCTTGCAGCTTTATCCTACCCAATTACTGTCCTGTCGTAGATTTGCGCAAGCACGTTAGGTAGGTTATTCACCGTTTCCTTCTGACCCTCTTGATTTCAGTAGGTCCTGTGAGTGACAAATGCTCCAAGCCCTCTTTCCTCATTATGCGTTCCAGAAATTTCATCTGTCTCTTTCTGATTACAAATGTCCCTTTTGTTCCCATTTTCCTAGAAACTTTCTCATTGCTCACATGCTCTGTTAATGGTATTATCAACAGGCTTCCGTAGAACCAAATCTCTGTTACATCATGTCAGCCCTTCACTTAGGAGAAAACTATCCGGCATTCACTACCATATAAAAGATTGATATTACATAGAAATATGTGTACATTTTCGATATAAGCAAGTTTACACTTCAAACTATGTATGAATATTCATCAATACCTTTAAACATATACTCGTATATTACATATGTTGCTTGTTACATTGCAAACTGCTTCAGAATATATGATTAGTTTATATATACAGTGTAACCCGGATATAAGAGACCCGGATATAAGATAAACTAGGATATAAGAGAAACCCGGATATAAGAGAAATTTTATCTGGTCCCAAATTAGAGCCATACTTACCTAAACAAAATAGACCAAAACCGGATATAAGAGAAACCCGGATATAAGAGCCTTTTTATCGCTACCGACAACTCTCTTATATCCGGGTTACACTATATATATATATATATATATATATATATATATATATGTGTGTGTGTGTGTGTGTGTGAAACGGTAGAGAATTTTGTTTCTTATAATAAATTGTTTGTACCAGAGGCTTAAAACTATTAATCATTCTCGCCAAGGTTTCTTATCTATAAGAAAACACGATATAAAGAAGGTTGGTTTCATGCCTTTCCTAGAGATCTTTATCCCTGGAGTAACAACATTAGGAGATGATCAAAGCTCGAACCCGAGTTACTGTTTCCAAATGTATCTTCTTTCTTTCTTTCTTTCTTTTGTGGGAGCACGGTGGAGTAATGGATAGCGGTTTGGATTAAGCAGAGTTCGAATTCCCCTTGAGTTCATTACACTCACATGTGTTAATATACCCTGTGGAAAGGTATGAATCCGTCACTTCCCCCTTCCCCTGCACAGATTTGGATATATAACAGACAGAGACTTGGGTGGCAAACGGTCTAGGAGAAGGAAAACACTCTGAATTCAAAACCAGCCTGGAGAAGATTGAACCGCGTCAGGCTATCATGCCTAGGAAACACCACCGTTACTGCGGCTGAAGTACGTGTTGTGCCCCTATGACCTTAATAGGTTACAGGTCTCGTGATCGCGATCTATCTGAGAGAAAAAAATAATGCAACTCTAGAAAATGCAGCCCAAGTTTAAGATTTGACAACTTGTTGGTCATATTTGTTCGGCGATAAGATTATTTTTTTCATCTTATCCTTTCACTTACTCAGTAGTTACTATGATAGTGATTTAGCTTAGTTGTGGCACAAGCCCGAAAGTATGGGACACTCAGTGAGGAACGAACTCACTACTCAATCGTAATTGAAATCAGTCTCTCTGACACGTCATAGGAATAAGAGGCAAAACAGAATGAAGGCGGTGCCACATAAATCTCCTTTATTATAATCCAGATTAGACTTAGACATAATCCCCTAAATATGAACTGACAATTGACTTAGAAATGGATGGCTGCTCGCATATATTTATTTTCTTGTAAGTAGGGGAGCCTGTCTATTTCTTGCAAGATACGTTCTGTACGTGATTGGCTATCGGACTTGTTTGTACATTCAAGTGTGATTGCTATGTTAGTTTATCAGGCCTAGAAATCTATACTTTGACTGGCGCCCACTCGTTGACATGGCGAAATGGACGTTTGTGTGAGTGTATGACTAAAGGTATTTTTATCTTGTACTCACTTGCACTACGAAGAGTACATGTGTATTTTCGTGTGCAGTTGGAACCACGTATTGCTTTCATGAGAGAGCTTTTAGCTTCTGTCTGACATGACATTAACGTGCTGGCAAATATACGTTGCTGCAACAGGACACTTCAGCTACAGCATGGCGGTAATTTTTGGCTCTTTATCGGAGAAAAAAATTTCGTTTAAAAAATAGAGAGAAAGATAGAAAGAAAAAGAAAAGGGAGATTGGTTGCTTGATTTTTTTTTTTTTTTTTTTTACAGCTTATCAAACCCGGAAAATATTTTTACATTGTAAGAATTTTCGGAAGATAATGATTTACTGATATGGCCTACTAATTAATCCATAGCTTGGAGGAGAAGGGGTTAACTCATACCTTTCCTAATGCTATCTGCGTGTAAATGAATATAACGGGAATTGGAACTCAGTTCTCCGATTAACAATTCCGAACCGTTATCCATTACACCACCCGCACATTCAAGCTTACAGCACCTGGTATTCCCAAGTGGTCACCCATTTAGATATTGACCAGACTCGACGTTGCTTAACTTCGGTAATCGTACGAGTTGGTGTTTCAACATAATATGTTCATAAGCAGAGAGAGAGAGAGAGAGAGAGAGAGAGAGAGAGAATACAAAACAGTTCAACAAAAATAAATACGTCACCATTCGTAAAGCAACATTTACGCGCTACCAATTTTAAACACACACACACTTTCACTCACTCACACTACTCTCTATATATACAGTGCTGTTCGATAAAAGTGACTCACCTTATCCTTTGAATTTAGCTCAACTTTCGTTTCATCGGAGAAGACAACATTCTTCCAGTCTTCTACGGTGAAATTTTTGTAATAGTGAGCCCATTCAAGTCTCTTGGCTTTGTTGGCTTTGCTTATTAGCGGCTTAAACCTTCATGTACAAGATTTGTAGCTTTGTTCTAACAAGATTTGTAACCTTGTTCTGACAGACTGTTGAAGAGGCAAGACTAACACCTTGCTCTTCGCTTAGACTGGCTGCAATTTCTTGGCTAGTTATAGTCCTATTCTTCGCAACTTCTCTCTTGATTACTCTGCCAGTTCTATCATCAATCTTTTTCTTTCGTCCCCTTGTTTCCTTCCTTGGAGCAGGAGCGGGTTCATTATGTGCCCTAAGCACTCGAGAGATAGTTGATTTCGTGATTATAGCAATTTCTGCAATTTCTCTCGTAGATTTGCCTGCTTTTGAGAGGGCAATAATAGATGCCTTAAGTGGTTCTGAGTGGCTATTTCAAGCTGTTGTTATACTGTATGAAGATTTCTGGAATACCCTAGATTTAATTTAAGCTGTTCTAGAATTCTCTAGAATATTTTTCTGAGTAAAATAGTTTTCAATATTTTGTCAAAAACTCTTTAAATTTATCAGTTTAATCATTAGAATGCGATATCTGAGTCACTTTTTTTGCACAGAGTTTTTTTTCCTGAATCTCATTTATATCCAAATTTATAATTATCAATAGAATACCTTAGGGTGAATAAACTTTTTTCCTAGGTGGTCGGGAAGGGGTCTTTATATTAGTAAGATTAAGAATTATTTTAACCCCAAAAATAATAGATAAAAAATATTTTTAGTAAAAAAAATCAGGTGAGTCACTTTTATCGAACAGCACTGTATATATATATATATATATATATATATATATATATATATATATATATATTCATGAATTATTCATACATAAAACAAATACTATGGTTAATGATTTAAATGGCGAGAAATCCATCTTCGCGAACAATTCAAATAATATACAAAACCCCGAACCTGTTTATGAATGAAAAGATGCTGTTTTATAAATTTCAGTTGCAATAGGTCTTTTTATTTTTACAAGCTTTCGTCTGTTCCCACAAACATCCTCAGGTATGAAATAGATTGTGTTCTTGTTTTTACTCTCAGTAATAAGTGGACAACGAAAACAGGGTTGTAATCCGAAAAATGCTATGAGAAATGTGTTATTGTTTTGTAACGTGCAGTCGCAACGCTGAGTTTGAATTTAAATTTTAAGGTTCTGCGTTTATGTACAAATGTAGTGATGAGAGAATTCTTTTTTACTGGTAGATTTTCCGTCAAAGTGGCATGAACTATATTGTTCAATAATTACAGTAATGTCGCACTTATTATCCGAAAGTTGCACTTGGATCAGTTATTTTAATTTCAATAAAGGTGCAATTAATTTACAATTATTAATTTGTAAATTAATTGCACCTTTATTGAAATATATATATATATATATATATATATATATATATATATATATATATATATATATATATATATATATCAAGTTATTGCAAATCCGAATCAAATCTATGAATAATCTTCCCCAAGTTCTCTTTCGAATATTTTCGGCTATCTCAGTCATTATCAGGGATTTAATATTTTTATTATCGCAAAGAAAAGTTTTTGTTAACATCAACCTGGCATTTTTGAAGCGTTATATTTTAAGAGCCCGACAGCATGAGAAAACGAATATATTATTAGATATTTGTATATGCATTTTAAATATTTTATCCGCATTTAAAATATTTATACACATATCCAACACCAATAATAAAAAAAAACAACATTAAATTCGTACATTGGTCACATGAGCCCCACACTCTCTAGTAGATTAACTTGTCTCTGATTCTATTTGCGCACATATCATTCCAAAAACAGCCAAAATATGACTATTAATACAAGATGAACAAATAATATTAAAATATTATACTGTACTCTCTGTAAGGAAAGACTCAAAAATACTTGAGACTATTATCATACAAATTAAATAGCTCGCATTGAATATCTTTCACAGCAGATGGCATTTTAAAATGTGTATAAAATATTCAGTCAGTTATATGCCATGCGTGATACGCGCTTAGGCGATCATGTATCCCTTGTCAGTCATCTATCGAAAGATACATGACTGACGAGGTAGATTTTTTCCCGCAGTATGTTGCCATTTCTTTCTGTGGTAGACCAGTTGTCATCCAAGGCTATAGAACTGTCTATCCTGCTAGCTGGGTGGGGGAAGAGGAGTATTCATAACTTTCCCAAGCGTATTAGCACATGAGTGAATGTAATGGATTCGACTGGAATTTGAACTCGGCTCTCCGATTCCTCAATCTGAACCGCTATCCATTATTCCACCGTGCCGCCTTATAAAATGCATATGATATTTTTTTTTTTATTAATGTTCTCCCAATACAAGTTCCAAGAGCAAGTCAAAGTAGAGTGTTACTGAATAATATTGTATGAATGTAAAACGAGGTGTAAAGAAGTTCAGTTTAATGTTATGTAGGAGAGATAATGTTTAACCCTAGAGTTGAAGAGGTTAAGACTGCACTGACCAGGAAAACATTCTCTCAGGAGTCTATTCTACAAAGTAACTGCTCCCAGGAAGAAGTTGCCCGAGTGACAAGGCGGGTCTTAGTTGCGAAGGTCTGAACTAAGAAACGTAGATCGTCAAAACATTTGCTATGGAAATAGCGGTAGAGTAGCGATGAGCTTGCGGCTTTTAAACTGTAGGAAAAGGGTTGTAAGATGGGAAATAATCTATCATTCACAAGGCCACGAATTCGCTTTTGAATTCAAGGCTGACAAGTGAAGACCGGACAGATCCAGCCCAAATATGGCAGCAATATTCCATTTTGGGTCTGATTTGACTCTTGTAAAGATAGAACACAACAGGAAGAGTCAGAGACTTACTGGAGCGGTAAAAGGAACCGAACATTTTCCCATAATTCCTAGCGATGCATCGTATACATGCATTCCACTTGAGGTCTAGGATAAACTTAAGTCACAATAGACGTTTAAAGCAAGGAGCGCCATTGAGAGAATAACTATTCAAAATATATAAAATGCGTATAAGTTCAAAATATATATATATATATGTCTTCTGGTGCTGTCAAACTATGTGAAACTGTTCCGCGCAAGAAAATATTCGGGTAATTTGATTACGAGAAAAATGTGTTTCAACATTTCGACTCCCCCAACATATTTGAAGTAGTTCCCCTTGCCATGTGACTTTGTGGAGCGTATCACAGTAAATATCCTGAAGAACTCATGGCGCCATGGGCCGCTGCATCAACTTTCATCGTCATTTTATTTTATTAACAATATTTCTTTTTCTTAACAGATCGGAAAGATGCATTCAATTTTTGTTTACTAATAATCCTATACACGTACAAGAAACTCAAGGTTGAACTAATTCGCAGACAGGACGAACATATATTATCTTTTCGGTTATATGCATATGCTGTTTAGAGGAGGATCAGTAATTTTCAATCTATAAGACGCAAGATTTGAAAAAAGAAAAAAGGCGGATAATTTTCCTTTTTCTCTGCAGGTAATAAATACTCGGCAATTCGGGTGAAAAGGTAAACATTTCTTATCCCACATACGAAGCTTGCTTTTTCGTATCCAAAGTGCATATGAATTCTAAAAAAACACAAACTTCTTTATACTACATTTGTACATTCAGTTAGATATGAAAAAAGATTATGAGCGTGTTTCAACTTAAACACAACTATTAAAATACGTATGGATGTTATATTTTGAATATATATATATATATATATATATATATATATATATATATATATATATATATATATATATATATATATATATATATGCGCACGCATATAGTGTTACTGCAATATATATATATATATATATATATATATATATATAGCGGATTTTTTGTATTTGTGATTATATATATATGTGTGTGTGTGTGTGTGCGTGTGTGCGCACGCGCGAATGGGTGTTAAAAGTTCTCTGAAAATGTAAGAGAATTATCAAAACAAATTCTAGTTGTTTTGTCAGATTTCGGTAAAACGATCTGGCAGAGAACTTTTCACTCACCTCTTGTATATATATATATATATATATATATATATATATATATATATATACATACTTTTATTTTATAAGTATGCTGGATTAAAAAATAAAATCCATTAATTCTTTGGAAATTGCTTTATTTACGTTTCGTATACGAAAACGGACAGATGAAAAATAAACCAGGCGGCTAATTTTTCTTTTCTTGTGTTTTTAATACATTACGGGTAAAAAAAAAAATCAGCAATTCGGGTGAATAGGTAAGCTTTTTTTGTCCCACAAATGAAACTTTGTTTTTTGTATCTAAAATTCATATTAATTACGAAAAAAAATTATACTACATTTGTACATTCAGTTAGTTATGAAAAAAGATTATGAGCGTGTTTCAGCGTAAACACAACTATTAAAATAGGTATAGGTGTTATATTTTGAATATATATATATATATATATATATATATATATATATATATATATATATATATAATTTCTTATATTAGCAGCTGCCGTTTTTTGTGAAAGACAAACGAAAATGTATACAGACCGCTGAGGCTGATTCACGAGAATCAAAAGACTGGACACAGCTATTATGAAAACTTTGAGAAATTTCTTACATCACTGACTGTCCTTTTTGCGAAGGATAATTCGGTAATTTAGATACGAAGATGGACAATCTCAATAAACCCGAAACATGTTTGAAATATCAATTGCTGCCTAAACACACACACAGACACACAGACTCTCTCTCTCTCTCTCTCTCTCTCTCTCTCTCTCTCTCTATATATATATATATATATATATATATATATATATATATATATATATATATATATTAGGTTGGTGCAAAAATAATTTCGTTTCCTCTCATATGTTAATGTGAGAAAACGACATTATTTTTGCACCAACCTACTATATATGTACAAATAAGTTTGATTAAAAAGAACAGACAAGTTCTGTTTGTTTAATTTTTTCTTATGCTTTTTCAAACTTCGAATAAGGTACTGAGTATTGTGGCCGAAGTTATGGATAAATTGTCCGAAGTTCATAACGTTTCATAATAAAGTTGATAATGACTATAACAGTCAAAAGTACTTGAACAAAAATAATAAACTATAAACTTCGGACAGTTTATCCACATCTCACGAGATAAAGGTAACGGCCTCTTTGGTCAAAATTCAGTCCTTTGGTGATGAAACTGGAGTGAATTCTCCAGAGCGCAGGCCTGGGTGATGGTATGTGGAGGTCGTGCGCTGTCCAGACTAGATGGATCCCCACTCCGCCGTACCGACGAGTTCCAAAGGAATACAGATCATTAGATTTGGGACGGCTTGGCTTCAAGAGTTGGTCGAATGTTGAGCTCCGTTCCGGGTTTTCTGTCTGGATTTACTTCCCTAGCTTTTTCCGTGTTTGGATATGACCGCAAGGCAGCAGTGGTTTAAAATCAGGGTTTTCATTCCCCTATCTGAACTGCCGTCTTGGGCATCTACCTAGCACACACACACACACACACACACACACACACACACACACACACACACATATATATATATATATATATAGAAATGGGCATTGAATCAACACCCAAAGGAGTCTATTTATTGGCATAGCCTGTCGATTTCGTTCAGCATGAAACAGACTGTCGCCTCTGGGTGTTGACTTCAATGTCCACTTTTATATTTGCAGACGCTCTATCTCTCATATTGAACACTTTAACCTATAAATATAGGATACCATAAAACTATATTTTTTCAAATATATATATATATATATATATATATATATATATATATATATATAATACAAGTATAAGATTTGTTACTTAGCTTATTGATGTTACCTTCAGCATTACGACTTCGGAGTATCGTAGACGGGTCCACCAGAAAACACTCCGTCCACTCGTCAGTAATACATTCGAACATATTCTACTGAATTCGACCGAAAAGGTCTGTCTGTTTACTTTTCTAACATTATATTTATTCTAGTGAATTACTTTTTTGCGAATAATG
>OZ010572.1:52608419-52698419 GCA_963932145.1 Acanthosepion lycidas | reverse complement strand
ATTCACCTCAACTCGACAATTCAAAGCCCATTAAGTACCGGGTTACTTTGCCGGTGAGTCGAAAAGGGGCGACCGTCTGACAATGATTCGTGATTCAGTCTTTTGATTTATTGCGGAGGCTTATGGGATATTAGATGCCTTGAAAATGACCACCTATTTTGCGAGATATAAGAAGCCATTTAAAACATTTTCAGTGCTATAAGACTTTAAATTAATTTGCTTTTGTGTATGCTAATTTTTGATAAACTGATGGTTGATTCTCAACTCATTCGAATCGTTGCAGTATCGTTGGTTGTAAGTTAATTTCACTGACATTTACTGTTGTTAGTTCAAATCCCACTAGCGTCTCAGGATTAGTAAATTTGTACTAGACTTTGCTAAACTATTCACTAGTTTGGTAGTTAACTGTGTGCTTTTACATCGAAAAATAAATAAACAGAAGTAGCTAGATTTAAGATTTCTTCGTAAATCATGTTAACTACGAAATATGGTCCTGGGTATGACGATAAACTATATCTGGCAGCAAGGCCTCTGATCGGAAGACTGAAGGCTTTGAGGAGCGTAGAACCACCTCTTAATTGCTGTTGTTCCCAGGTTCACTCTGATCCGGGGTGGTAGCGCTTGTTAGGGTCCCAGCTGTGGGCAAATAGTGAACCTCAAAACAAAGGTAAAACACTATGAATGCATAAAAATATATTTTTATGGTGACGACGCCAGCAATACATTTTTATATAAAGAAATTACCAACAATGCATTTATAGTAAAATTACGAACAATACATTTTTAAAGCAAAATGGCCAGCAATATACTAGAATTACCAACAATACATTTTATAGAAAAATGACTAACAATATATTTTTATCTCTAGTTTAAGTAATAAAATTGTGTTCAACATATTTAGATTTAGAAGTTGATATGAAGTGGATATGCTGCTAAACAAAACCAACCAAATACGAAATATGTGCAGTTATGAACTTTGTGTATGCGCATGCCCCAATGTGCCCAAAAGCGCGAGGTTAAATGATTTCTAACCAAGAATCAATTCTGAATGAAAGACAAATAAAAGCTCGGAATTAGTTTTGACAACTTTTATTGCAATCCAAACAGGAAACAAAATATTTTAGGAATAATTGAAAACAGATGTTTAAAATAAACATACAGTAATAACAACGTTACACAAATCTAGACGATCGGACCAAATTAGTGAAAAAAAAGGCAAAACAAAACTTGCTAAATTTTAACCATAGACGTACTCGGTTATATGTATGTATGTGGGTATAGAGTGAGATGATCATAACTATAAACTTTAGGTTTTATACTCGGTAAACATCATAAGATAGTTGAATAACACGGTGCTGATTGCAAACTCAGAAAGGCAACTGAAAGAACACTTAGACAAGATATTAAAGAGAAGCAAGAAGAAAGGACTAATTAGTAACTGTAAGAAGATAGAATGCATGGTCGTTAGCAAAAGAGACATCCAAAGAGACAGCTACGTACTGGGGATGTCAAAATCAAGGAATACAGGAATTCAGTTGTCTGGGTAGTGTAGTAACATGCGACACAGAAAATGCTACACAGAAATCCGAATGATCATAGTAATAACGAAATTTGTCTTCCAAAGATTAAACAGAGATGGAAAAATATCATTAGCAAAAAAGAAAATAGTTTACATTACATATAACTTTCTGTATCTCTGTGAAGGCTGGACAGTTTCTTCACAGATGAACATGGTATGTGGTTTTTGCCGATGTGAACACTGAACAGGTGAGCATCGAGGACAATAGGAATAACAAGGTAAGTTATATTTACAATCAGAAGGAGATAGTTGAAATTTCTGGAACACATAATGGGGAAAGAAGGCCTAGAGCATTTAACACTCATAGGCAAGAGATGTAGAGGGAAACGGCAAGTAAATTGCTTAATGAATTTGAGTGAATGGACAACAAAACAAGAACAATAAGGGGTAATAAAGGATAAAAAGTGACTTAGAATAACAAAAGATAGGAATTTGTGGAGAGCCATGATTACCCATGCCTAATTAGTATGGCGCTAATTAGCTTTTCCTTAAAAAATATTCTAAATTCTCTTAATTTTTCTCTGCTACTTTTTTACCATTTCATATTTTCCGAATGTATTTATTGATTTATTCATATTTATACATTTTTTTAAATAAAAAAAAAACAACTTGTGTTGCTCCTGGTTAGAGGCTAAAAAAATACGAAACCAAAAAAAAAAGACATGGATATATAAGTTCGATCATATTTTTCTTGTTTATAAAACAAATGTGGATTTTTTTTTTACGTTTCTTTCTCTATTTTTTAAAGAGATTTTCATCTTTTCGATTACTCAAGTTTTTCTTTCAAGATTTTCTTTTTCCTTTCATCAAGTGTTCGAGTTAACGATAGCAAAAATTTCCACACGATAAATGGCTTCAAATTTCTGACTCACAAGTTTTCTGTTTCTTCGCTAAAGCACTCGACACAATTTCAGAATAAAACATAGTTAAGCTCATGATGGTAATAGAAACTCAGAGTAGCAATTATAATTTAATTATTAAAAAAGGAACAATGAATTAACCTAACTATCCGTGTATAAAATGCAATTTTTATAAATTTTTATGCCGAACATTTAGAGGTGTGCATTATACACGAAAAAGAAATATTAAATATTTTTCGACTAAGTGCATCAATATATTCAGGATGGTATCACCGACATCTATAGCCCAAACTAACTAATATATAACAATGGGAATGTGTGTTTATATTTTTTTATATGTAACAAGCTTGCGACGAAAATAAGCTCACTCTTGATTTTCATCACAAGCTTGTGTGTATTTTTGTGAGAACAAGTCCGCCCGTTTGTTCTAAATACTGTGTAGATTTTGTGTTTCAAAACGCAATTTAGACTGAATAATTTCTTACTTTAGTCGATACGAACCGGATAGAAAGTTAAATGTAGGCTGAATCCAGTTATTACACATTCTAAAAAGTCAGTGTGTATTATACACGAAAGATTTCTTTTTTGCACAATTTCGCAATGTCATAGCCCAAAGTGAGGGGTGCGTATTATACCTGAAGGATTACGGTAGATTTTATAATCACTCTCTGCAGAACAAATCGTGGTTTATTGATTAAAACTCCAGGATCTCGTTATAAAGAAAGAAAAGAATATACTTAATTGTTATGTAAAACCTGCAATGCTGGGCAATTTCATCACAGATGAAGAAAAACTTGAAGCAACAGAATTGTCGTTTTACAGAAGGATGTTGGGAATATTATGCGAACAATGACAAAGTCTCAGAGAGAATGAGAAAAAACGACACTTATACATAACATCAGAAGGAGATAATTGAAAGTCTTAAGGAAAGAGGGCTTCGAAAATTTGACACTGCATATCGAAGGCAAGAGGGATAAATGATCTAGCGCATAATCTACCTAACGAATTTGTGTGAATGGTTGGCAGAGTGGCCATTGGGAGAGATTGCAGAGAGACAAAAGACCTACAAAAGGCAGGAAATTGTGGAGAACCATCACGTCCAGAAGTGACAATGTTCATAGAAGAAAAATATAACCCAAGTCATTATCTTACATAAAAGGATAGGCGATGCTATAAGTGGAACACTTACCTTATTCACTTTAGTATTTCCTTTGCTATGTAATCGAATAGGTGCGCCAAAATCGACCCCAGAGAACATCTCCCACACAATACTCCACCACCTCTGAATTTATCTGATTTTTTTTTCATATTTGGGAAGTAATATCAAACTTTTTAACAATTGGACCTACTGCTATTCGTCAGAGCCAGACAAAATAAACTTTCATCGCTGAAAAAAAAAAAAAAAACTCTCGTCAAATTTTAACTACTCAAAGAACGTTCTTATTTGTATCATAAATGCTAGTCAAGCTTTTGTAATCTTCTAGTTGATGAGGTGCGTTACGAAGGAAAATTGCTGCCACATCTGGGCTGGAACTGCCCAATCCTCATTTTCCTGCGTTTGCGCGGCCTTGTGGGTGATTGATTGTTCTCCACCCTACGACCCCTTTTATCACGGACGAAACATTGCTAGCTTCTCGCTTACTCTATCGTCATTTTCCTGATAGATGTACGAGCAAACTACATTCTTTGGTTCCACCAGTCTGGTCGAGGCTTTTACATCTGAGACCCGGCGACTCATCCTTCTTCTCCTGAGCTGTTGTTATGTGGAACGTACTCCCGAGAGAATGCTTCCCTGATCACTACAATCTTAACCTCTTGACGTCGAGGATCAACTGTTATCAATTCTATATATTCTCATAATATGTAACTTTTGCTCCCTCCATACAACATCTCAATTCAATAATCCTCTATATTGAGTGGCGTTAAGGTCTTGTACTGGGTGACCAATAACAAAAAAAAAAAAAAAAAAAAAAATGTGTGTGTGATGCCCTGCTTCACATAATCGATGTGGAATTCTTAATACCGAGGAGATCCTGGTGGTTTAGATGAATTAAGGAAATCCGTAATTTCTCGAAAATAATATTCAATTTTTTACTGTAAATAATATGTATTTTTTTATTGTAAATTATAGGTGATAGTAGGGGTGCGTATTATAAATAAGTTTAAACAAAAATATATTTTCATTATTGATTTATAATAATAAATCCGTACTTGTTTTCTAAAATAAAAAAAAGATATTATCCCAATTTTCATTATAAATCCAACAATAATAATTGCGACATATTTTGTCAATAAATTTGTTTATCAATAACCGCATTTTTTATTTGGCGAAAAAAAAAAAATCTATAAAAAGGCCAATTTCGAAGAAACGAGGCTATCAAGTTCACAATTTATTGAAATGTTAGTTTTCATCATCATCATCATCATCATCATCATCATCATCATCATCATCATCGTCGTCGTCATCATTGTTTCATATCTGGATACTGAGCTTTTCTTCCTCTACCTATAGCTTTGGCACTTGATTTACACTTTTTTAGTTCATTTTTATTCTTTCTCCATAAACGCATGTTAGCCTCATTCAACTCATATTCTCTAGCTGCAGCTCTGTTTTCTATTCTTTCTGCTAATTCTATTACTTTTTGTTTAAAATTTACTCTATAACTCGCACGTTCTGTCGACATTTTGGCGGTAAAATAAAATGTTATATTTATCGGGAAAACCGCGATGGTAATTTTCAACATTATTTCAGCCGCCGAGTTTCGATTTTATTCTTAATGTTACGGTCGACAAAACGTCTTCGTAATTATTTATTTATTTATTTTTTGACAAAATTTATAGATGCGTATTATACATAGGAATAGATATATTTCTTATTTTCTGGATCATTTGTTGGGATGCGTATTATTTATGGGTGAGTATTATTTTCAAGAAGTTACGGTAGTATCATCATAAAGTTTTAATAGTCTAGAAAGTACGCTCTTAGATTTATTAAATTCTTTTCGAATAGCAGAAATCGTCATCCCTTGAGTTTTTAGCACGACAGACAGATGATAGCCCGACTGATACATCAAATCTTCAACGGTTTACGTTAGGAAACAATATTGCAGTCAAATAAAGAATATTTCTTGATGTTTCAATGTCGCCACATTTTAATATAATCCATTAATATAAATAACAACGTTTGTTCTTTAAATTTGAACGCTACACATCTTTGTAATAAACAATTTCTGTTCTATAACTTTCTTTATATTTTTATTATTAAAAAATATTTTAAGATAAAAAAAATAAGCAATTTTTGCTACAGTTATTTTTTTTTACGGAAGAACATTTAAATTTGGAGCAAGTTAAACTAAAATGATTCTTATATAATTATATATGTATGCGGAAGCGTTTATATATGTAAGTATACATACGTTGGTACATGCATATATGTATATAGAAAGAGTACTGAAATAGTAAATACCTAAACAAATCAACAAAAACTGATGAACTTACCACCACAAAAAATGGCTGAAAAGTGATATTAAATAGGTAAACGAAGAGCGTAAAAATGGTAAACCTAATTTTCATTGGCTAAAACTCAAAATAATCAAACCAATAAGAGGCCCAGCCATTCGGTCAGGAGGATAAACCTTGTCCATGTCGAGTCGGGTTGGTGGGGTATGCGGTTGGTCGTGGCCTGACATTGCTCGACATAGTTTGTTTCGAGTCGCTGTGCGATTTCTGCGCCCAACGACCGGAAGAAGCGTTGTTCGTTCTTCTGTTAGATGGGGTCATTCCTAGTGGATCCGACACGCCTAGTTTTAATGAAGGGCTGGAATGCCATCCTGGGCCCCAAGCTAGACAGGAGTCGAGGAGCCAGCGGGAGCTTATATGATTGTAGCTTGGTCGATCTGATCGACGTGTTTGGTCCTGTCGATAGATACCAGGTGGATCACTTCGGAAGGGAATTGTGGATGCGGGCTCTTAAATTGACCATGTAACTATGTGCTCAGCTACCTGTATAGAATGTTAGCGAGAAGGGTTGATCTTGATCTGCTAGATTGTCCCACGTTCCCATGGTTAGGCTATTCGGGCTACAAATTCGTTTGTGCCTGAATGGCGTCAACCGTAGGCCTAAAATGCCTGGACACTGGAAGTTCAATGTGTCCTTACTGAACCGGGAGGACTTCTGGCTACAGCTGATTAGATTAGTGAAGTGGGAATTAGTGGGGACGGTAGTTGGGAATAAGTGGTGGGAGAACCTTAAGGATAGAATTAGATCTTTCTCCATGGAATATAGCCAGAGACTAGCCTTAGATAAGGCTAAGAAGGTGAAGATATTAAAAGATAGTCTAGCCCGGGTGGTAGGTGGGGATCCCTAGAGATAGGCTTAACCAGTCAGGTCTTGGTGCATTCAGTTAACGAGCGCTATCAGGGCGAGGTAGGCATTGGTTAATTAAAATGTTTAACGAAGCCGTGAAGATAGGCGCAGAATTGCGCAAGGAGGAAATACGCCCGGGAAATAGCTTCCGGTCGACCAATGATATGTGCGAGGCGTTTTGACAGCATTTCCAGAACCCATTTACCAAGGAGCCGGGTTTCTGTGAGCAAGTGTTTCACAGCTATTTAGCTGACTTTCCCCGACTCTAGTCGACTGAAGCGGCTGACGGTCTGCAAGTGTGAGATCACAGAGGGTGAAGTCCACGAAGCAATGAAGAGGGTCGGCAGGGGCAATTCTCCGCGACCTGGTGGTCTGTCATACGGATTGTACTTGATGTCGCACATGTTTCTTCCGATTTTGACAGTGGTATTCAACAACTAATTCTGGAAGCTGTTCGTCCCCGGTCGAATCTCCAGGGGTGTGATCACACTGTTGAAAAAGGACAAACATAGACAATTACAGGCCATAACTCTGTTAAACAGAGTTAAAAAAATGTTGGCCAATACATAGACAAAGTTTTTACAGTCAGTTGCCAAGATTATGTTTGGACTGAAGCAGACTTGTGCTGTGAAGGACCGAATAATTAAGAGCAGCCTGCACCTGATCCGCACAATCATAGAGGGTGGAGACGACGACAAAGAAGAAGCCACGTTGATCAGTTTGGATCATCCAAGATATTCGATAGGGTTGACCATCAGTTCCTGGCGACTGTCTTTCATGCCGTCGGATTCAAACCCGACTTCTGCAAGTGGATTTGTACTTTCTATATCAGCGTTGCTCAACCGTTGTGCCTGGGTGCACTAATTAGTCCTGAAAGGTAGCCAGTTGCCCACCAAGTTAACAGAAGCGTAATTTATTTATTTTTATTATTTTAACAGTTATAAACTGATAAACCGTATGATCTCGTAAAATTAGAGACTAAATCTCATTCATAATAAAAATATAAATATCCTTCAGCGACTATAATGAAATATCTAATATATTTAACTAAATTATAACTGAACTATTCCCTAGTTTCTTCACTAATTTGCAAAATCACAAATATATATATTTAACATTATTTTCAATGTTCTATAATAGTGGAAAATGCTATTTCGAGAACATACAGAAGTTACATACAAAGAATGAATTATTTATTCCGCATGAAATACAATCTTCTATTAAAATGTAAATCGTGTCTCAGAGTTTTAGTTATTTTACAAGTGCGCCCTTAAATAAAACAAATGTTTTTAAGAAACACAATCCAGTATCATGAGGCAGATAGTTGGCACTCATTACAATATTTTTACTGGTTGAATTTATTAATCTACGCAGTTTAATAATTGCTATTATATATATTTTTTCTTTTTGGTAAATACTTTGTTTTAATAAAAGCAAAACATTTACTGTTTAACGCATAAAAGTAGTACCAATCTCTAACTTATTACAGACCAACATGCAAGTGAATCATTAGTAGACTATTCAAAGCAATTCTTGATACAGAATTTGGATATCTGTTAATCTCACACGCTAAAAACAGTAACTCCTTAAATAGCATTTATGTTTGAATTTATATACAATTTTATAACGAAGGTGGTCCAGTTAGTTGAAAAACTTGCAAAATCAATTGTTGGCCGTCAACTGCGAAAGAGTTATATTTATAAGTTATATATAATAGTATAAGAAATTGTTATGCTTCAAATATGAAACCGCGAATTATATATTATAATCAATTGTTGAGCATCAACTGTGACATTTGCAAGTTAAATATTATAATCAATTGTTGAGCGTCAAATGGGAAAGGACGAATTATATATTAGAATCAATTGTTGAGTGGCAATTTTGAACCAGCCAATTATATATTTCAATCAATTGTTGAGCATCAACTGTGAGATCTGCGAATTACATATTATAATCAATTGTTGAGCGTCGACTGTGAAACAGTGAATTATATTTTATAACCAATTGTTGAGCATCAACTGTGATACTGCGTGTTATATATTATAATCAATTATTGAGCGTCGAATGTGAAATCTTATTATAATCATATGAAATTATATTATAATCAATTGTTGAGCTTCAAATATGAAGCCGCGAATTATATATTATAATCAATTATTGAATGCCAACTTTGAACCAGCCAATTATATGTTTTAATCAATTGTTGAGCGTCAACTGTGAAACAGTGAATTATATATTATAATCAATTGTTGAGTGTCATCTGTGAAACAAGGAATTATATCGCCTCAGATGTGTGCAAACTGGTATATAAGGGCGTAAATCTGCGTCCGAGTTCTTTCTGTTTGTAAAGCATCAGTTAGATCAGGTGGTAATTTTTTGGTATTTAATGGGTGGGTAACTTCTGCGGGGCGGGTATCGATGGCTAAGGTTTCCAAATAAACAACTTAAATACCGATTATCACGGCATTCGCTGAGTGATAGGTATGTGGTTTGAACTCTGAACAGGTCACTCGAGGTTTACGGTTCAACAAACACGTTTTAGCTATCAACCCAAACATTTGTGACTGTTAGTAATAAGCCTTACCAATATGATTTTGGAGATAACGCCAAAGATATTGAAGCGTATATTATGATACTCTCTCTTTAAAGCAATATTTATTATCGTAGATTTTATAAGTAGAATACTAATGAAATCAGAGCGTCACAAAATAAGGTGGGGGCGAAATCAGATGTTAAAGAGGAGGGAGGATACATTAGATACTAAGATTTAAAGATTCCCAGTTCTATATTTTTATATAATCCTTTTATAAAATGAACTTTTAATCCTCTTCTCCCCACCCCCGCCAGCTATGGTTTCATAGACACAGATGGGTCTATTAATGTTGCCACTGTTGTAAATTTCATTTATCGTTTCTGTAATCTTGTGGAGGCACGGATTGAGGAATCGGAGAGCCGAGATCGAATTCCAATCGAATCCACTACATTCACTTACGTGCTAATACCCTTGGGAAAGGTACGAATCCTCTTCTTCTCCCCCCTCCAGCTATGCGCAAATAGCAGGACAGATCGGGTTCTATGGATGGCAACTGGTCTAGAAATGGCAATCTACTACGGGGAAAAAATCTGCCTCGTCAGTCATGATCCCCTAAGCGTGTATCATGCATAGTAAATAACTGACTAACTTTTAGATATATTCCAAAAATGCCTTCAGGCTGTAAGCGATCATGACTCATCCCTTTTCTTTATAATTTGGGACTTGCTATAAGAAAGACAGTGGAGTTGTTTTCTGTCACCTTCACCACGGCTTGGAATTCAGAAATTTACATCTCTTAGTTTACCCAGCTATTTTACCCATAGCTTGGAGGATATATTAAATATATTGTATATTTCGATATATTAGCCTACAATAAACATTATTAGTTTTGATTTTGAATGTACATTTTGGTGGCCGCCTAGGAATACCAGGTCCTGTAAGCTTGGCTGTGTGGGTGGTGTAATGTATAATGTCTCGGAATTGTTAATCGGATAGTCGAGTTCCAATTCCTGTTGGGTTCGTTATATTCACTTACGCACAAATACCAATAGCAAAGGTATGAATCTACCTCTTCTTTCCCCCAGCTATGGGTTACTTAGTAAGAATTGTATTACTAAAACATTATTATCTTAAAAAATTCTTACAATCCAAAAATATTTTTTGGCTTTAAATAACCTGAAAAGGGTTGATAAGCCGTAAAAAATGAATCAATAATAAAAAAAAACACTTTGTATATTTATTTTATTTTTTCTACATAAATGATTTTAGACATTAATGGCTGTAATGATTCCAGACAAATAACATTGTACTACATAGAAACCAAGAGGTCAAAGTTTAATTTTCTATATAATTATCAGTTTTAGCAACAAATGGCTGTAGGGGGCTATAGTGTCGTGAATGTGATTATCCTTTGAGCAGAAGTGAAGTCATTATTCATTCTTATATTCATAAACACCGTAGCAGTGAGTAGAGCTTAAGGATTAAGGACTTTTTTGCCATTGTCATGGGTCCTTATCAATAACTACAGAATGAACTCTTCCTAACACTATACTACGCCTCTCAAGAGAGAGGGACGAATTAAGACGAGCTTCTCGGCTTGACAGTCGAACTCTCTGCCTCTGAGCAGAGAGCAACCCGGACGAGGCTCCGCCGAAGGGCAGAGTCTCGTTCGGGTCGTTTATACGGGTTCTACGGGCATTTTTTGGCCAAGCCTATGGGCTCGGAAAACCCACGTTATACTCGACCTTGTGCCACATGCAATCCTCGTGGTGGGTGGCTAGATACCGAATCGAACCGAGCTTCTCGGCTTGATGGTCGACTCTCTTCCTCTGAGCAGAGAGGAACCCGGACGAGGTTCCGCCGAAGGGCAGTCTCTCGGTCGGGGAGGTTGACCAACCCGATCCCGTTTATACGGGTTATACGAGCATTTCTTGACCAAGCCTACGGGCTCATGAAACCCACGTTAAACTCAGCCTTGTGTCACATGCAACCCTCGTAGTGGGGTGGCTAGATACCGAATCGAGCCGAGCTTCTCGGTTTGACGGTCGAACTCTCTGCCTCTGAGCAACCCACCGATAGTAGTTCACTCCAAACCAGACTGACAGTCATACTAACACCTTCCACATCTTGTATTTTTATTTCGTGAAATATACCTCCGTTATTTCTACTCTTGTGTTCGTGTTGTTCTTCCTTGGTCCTAACCTGGACCATAACAGCCATACAAGTCAATATTTTAGATTCTTTTTCTATATACCCTGTTCCTTCATTAGGTAAGCAATCATGGCTCTCAACAACACCCGATTTTTTGTAGTAAAATTTTTCTTTTCGTTATCTCTCCCAGTCCCTGTTTTGCAATCACCTAGGTTACTCGCCGCTTTCATTTATCCCACCTACCTTCAATATATCCTGTGAGTGTCAGTTCTCTTTCCTCATTATTTTAACTGAACCATCTTCTCCACCCGCCAGCTATGGGTGAATAGCAGGACAGACGGGGTTCCATAGCCTTGGATGTCAACTGGTCTACTGCAGAAAGAAATAGCAACCTACTGCAGGAAAAAAAATCTGCCTCGTCAGTCATGTATCGAAAGATACATGATCGCCTAAGCGTGTATCACGTATGGCACATAACTGACTGAGTTGATCACTGCGTACTGTTATGGAATGGGGGGTGGAGAAGGAAAACATCAGTAGTACTGCCGTTGTCTTTTTCCCCAATTGATGATAGTATGCAGTTATCAATGATGTAGGCACAGGTTCCAACTTGACATTTGTAAACGGAAACAAAGCACAGATGACACCAGTCAGTGATCGATTTAGCAGTTTATTGATATTATGAACAGGATCCCATTCTAAAATGATAAAAATCAATATTTTTCGATTCTGATAAATGTCTTGGGTAGAAGATCTAGTGAATGCTAATCTCAAAAAATGTTAATAATTCTCTACTCTTTTAAAATAAAACGCCGTAATGTAGATTCCCTGTGTCTTTTCTATACTTTCATGATAAATGTTCTGATGTATTTCCCGCTATGGTATCATGTCCTTATGAGTTTAAGTTCAGTACTAGATTGGCACAATTTTCATCATTTTACAGTTGAAATGGTTAGATGTAATCGTAAGTTCTATGCTAACAGTTTCTTTTTCTTCTCGCTTGTGGAACATTCGTCTGGGTTCTTGCTTCCCAGTCAAATTAGATCTTCAAAAATTTAAATGCAATGTAAATTGTTATCTTCTGTATCCTTAATTTCTGTTTCATTGTTCCCGCTCCTTAATAATATTGTTCTTATATTCTTTCAGACTCAGTAACCCCCCTTGCGTGTTAGTGGCTTTGTTGCCTTACTTGGGGTGAAAAGATTATATAAAAAAAATAGTACCGATACCATAAACCCCTTGTGTGACATCCAACCTTTACGTCAAATTGTGACGTCAGTCGATCCCGGGTCTTGTCCTGGTCACGGCGCCAGTTGTGGCATCCAACCATTACGTCCAATTGTGACGTCAGCCAATCCCGGGTCTTTATCCTCGTCGCGGCACCAATGGTGGTATCCAAAACCGATCCAGAGTCTTATCCCGGTTGCGGCGCCAATTGTGATGATCTAACCTTTAAGTGATTCGGATGGGAATCTGGTTAGATTCGATATCAGCCTCGTCGTTCCCTACTCGCTTCCAACGTCTGGTTACCGAAGTAACTACTTTGATCTCCAGTCTGCCTACCTACGTTGTGAATTGAACTTAGGCAGACGAAATCAAGCAGCGTTGGGGCCGTACTGCAAGCTTGAGTTCGAATGAGGGCGGTATCGCACAAGTACGGGCAAAATAAAATAAAATAATAAGTCGAAAATGGTATAAAAAAAAGGATAACAATACTTTATATCTGGTTGCTGGATACATAGGACGGCGTCTATCTCCCGACCCGCTATATGGATTGTGACACGTGGTTTTCAGGCGAAATTCACAAAGCTTATTTTGGTGGTGTGAGTCTAAGTCGTTCTTCAAAAAAAATAAATTGTTCTTGGTTTGAAGGTGAGTTCGGAAGTTGCGCGAATCTTGGTCAGCTCTTCGTGGTGGGTCTTCAGAGCTCTCAACCGGAACTCTCTCTCGAACTCAAAACTAAACTCAACTGAAACTCTAACTGATTTTTGCTCGCTGCGAATTTGCTTATATGGACGCCGATTCAAAACCGGGGGTGGGCTCGTCGGGGTTTGAGGTTCCTTGATAAGTCTAAATCCATAAACCCCTTCTTTTGTCTTCGGTCAGGAAAAATTCATTATTTCCATTTTTGGAAGACTTCTCTTACTCTCACCTTCTCTTATTTTCATATGGACATCTTCCCACTTCTTCGTAGTAATCCCTCATACCTTTACTCACTGCGGCTGCCTCTTTGCGTCACATGATCACCTCCGCCTGGCTGGTTAGCGTTCAACCAATGGTCGATCAACAGTGTGGGCGTGACTAGACTAGCCTTGTTCTTAAAAAAATATATATTTTGTTCAAAGAAAAAAAAAATTATCTTTTTCTTTTCCTTTTCTTTCTTTTGTTTCTCTCAATACGACCCGTAGAGTGACAATCTCAATTCTTATCCTAACGTCACGGCATATGGGATTCTTCAATCAGATTTTCGCCAGCACCAAGAGGCTAGTCAACCAGACACACTCATTCTTCGGCGCCAACGAAATATTGTTTCGCTGTCATATTCAAATTCTAACACAGCCCAGATGTGTTTTCTCTCAATGACACCTCCCATCGACAAAGACCCAACCTAGAGATGACTCTCTTTGTGTGTGGTCAACAGATGACCTATTAAATTGTTTACCATCATGACACAAGTAAACCTTTATCTATTTAAAACTCTGTATCACCTGGTGTTTGTCAATTAGCTTTATGACAATGGCCATAAGAATTTTCACCATTCTTCATTTATCAAAACAACATTTTCAAATGTCTCTTCTCGTAGGTGACTTTATCTTTAAAATTTTCCTCGCTGGGAACCCCACCACCCCCCGACAATCCGCCTGTCACAAAGACACAGTTAATTTTGTATCTATCTAAACAAAACAATGTATTAACCTGGACCCTGCCAGCCAGCCCCAAGACAATGGCCGACAGAACCCTCACCAGTGTCTTCCATTATCAAAATAACATTTTCAAATGGTATTTCTCGTGGGTGGCCACCTGTTATCATATAAGTTAAGTCTCGCCTTTCTTCATCTCTCTTCTTCTTCTCTTTTTCCTTTCCTTCTTTTCCTTCTTTTTGCGCCCCTAAATGGTGTCACACTTGTCTGTCAATATGAAAATAAGAAATCTGATTATATCGCCTACCTGTGTTCTTTAATCACATTTATAGATATGAATATGTGAACTTGTTTACACGTTGAGTTAGAATCTTTCTACTACGTGTCGTTACTATGTTGCTATTTCCATGGAAAATGTTCAGATGAGCTCTAATTTTTAGTTCCCCTATTCTGGGCCTTTACTTTTAGGACACACCACGGAGTCGAATCACCCCCCATTTCCCCCATGATCCAAAGGTAAGGAGAAAGTTCAGCCTTTCCTGGCACACTGTGAACAGACTCTTTCGTCAACGATTCTTTGAACACGTCAATCTTAATCTCTTCTAATCAAAAGTTAATCCTTATCTTCATAATCTTTAATTCCTCTCAATCACGTATCACACCGCATTCATCATAACCATTTTAACAGTAATACTCTACCTCGAGTGTTTTTCGAGGCTTATATTGGATGAACTTTATAATTTAAAAAGTAAGCGTAGAATAAAGCTTGTTTCATCTAAAATTGCTGCCATTAAAACCATAGAAAATTACTCCCGGCGATATTAGAAGACATATTTTAAGGAGAGAAATTCCATCCCAAGAATTAAGCGGCTGAAGGACTAAACATTTTCCACTATATTTTCTCCAATTTACGACGCTATGTATCCGGAACCCTTTTCTATGTCAATTCTTCCAGCATCTCTGTAAACCAAGGTCGGCAGGAATAAATTTAAGACCATTTTACAGCCTCTTCGAGTTAGCAAGGATTAGTCGCCTTTCCTACCCCATGGCCGTAAATGGTTTACAAATTAAATCCAACCAGATGGCGCAGTTGGTTATACACTTAATGATCTACTGACCTACAAACGGAACGCTCGTAAAAAATGTCAAATCAAGGCGGCCTTTTCCCCCTTTGTTCCACAATTTCAAGTAAACCGGAATTTTTTTTTTCGATATTAAAATCAGTTGATAAGTGGATGATTTTCTTTTTACGGCTTATCAACCTTTGGCAGAAATATTTGTAGATTTTAAGTATTTGGAGGGGGGACAATATTGATTTTTACTATAATGATTTTTACTGATACATATTCTATTAATTAAACCACGTTTAATGATTTCATATATTTCCCAAGAGTATTTGCGCGTAAGTGAATATAACGAACTCGATAGGAATTGGAACTCGGCTCTCCGATTTCCAATTCCGAGACGTTATCCATTACACCACACGCACTTCTAAGCTTACACCATCTGGTATTCCCAAGCTGTCACCCATCTCAATACTGACTAGGCTAAATGTTGCTTAATTTCGGTGATTGTACAAGAACCGATGTTTCATCATGATATTGCTGTAAAAATTCAATCCTTATCACGCTTGGGACAATTATATTCATGTCAGAGTGCATACTGACTAGAAAAGGATGTTGAGACATTTTGTTCCCGTCATTATCTCTATCGTTTGAATTGTTATATACTGGTCATAAGTAAGAATATAATCATTGAGAATAATTAAGAATAATTAAGAATAATTAAGAATTAAATTAATATTTAAGAATATAATAATTAACAATGTGACACCGAAATCCGAAGGCACATTGGAATAGCAAAAGATGCTTTTCAAAAACTAAACAAAGTATTAAGAAACAGGAAAACTTCGTTAGAAACAAAGAAAAGAGTGCTGAACTGCTATGTGATATCATACCTCCTATATGGCAGTGAATGCTGGACAATTTCCTCACAGATGAAGAAGAGACTTGAAGCAACAGATATTTGGTTCTGTAGAATGATGCTGATAATACCTGAACATGCTGAAAATGAACTGAACATGTGAGCATCGAGGGAGTTTTATTGAAAATGGAAACAAAAATAATACGTATACTTGGAAACAAAAAGAAAACTTTGTAATTTATAGGACACATAATGAAGAAAGAGGGTTTGCAAAATTTGACACTCACAGGATATAGTGGAGGCGAGAGGGACAAAGGGAAACAGAGTAAATTACTTACAAGCTTGGGTAAATAGATAACAGAACAGGAAGTGGGAGGGGTGGTGGAAAGTTTAACCTTACTTTGAGGTACAAAATATAGGAAGTTATGGAGGTCTATGGCCGTCTACGTCCTGAATAGACATAGAAAAAGTAGAAGAATTGAGTGAAGAACTCAAGATTATTATAACAGCCAAATCAGGAGAAGAGAGCAAATAAACATTTTTTTAAAGCGAAGATTTGAATGATAACACGGCTCATGCGCAAGATATCAAGACGTTGTGAAGCAGGAGTGATAGTCACGTGATGAGATACTTTTGTGTACCAAATACAAGTGCCGGCACTAATAACTGGTTTCCTTCAATTTTCCACCCGGCACGATACTTATTTGATATGGCGCGTTTATTATTTTTTCAAATAATTTTCTCTGCCGTACGATTATTTTGTTTCAATTTATTAGACAATCATCATCATCATCATCATCATCATCATCATCATCATCAGTCCCATGACCGGGTGTGGTCGTAGGGTCACAATGCGCCTGACCATCCCTCCATATGGCTCAGTTGCGTGCTAATGTTTGAGTCTCTGTCTACTGTGACGTGGCCAGACCAATTTCTCCCGCTGTCTACCTCCTCTTTTGTTCAATGGTTAGTTGCTTGTCTTTGATTCGCGGGATATAAATCTCTATGGGTTATTTAAAACTGAAATCTAAATATTGCTGACCAAGCTCAACGTTGCTTAACGTACGGAAACTGGTGCTGCAAAGTGACGTGACTGTAAGCTCAAGGTGGTACCTTGAAGGGTGGTCGAGATTGTTGGCTTTTATGACATGATCATACCATTATTACTTATTTAATTTATCTTCTATATATAAAATTCTGTGACTTCCGCCCGTCCGTCACACCCTCTAAAATAGCCATACATTGACCGATCCAATCGAAATCAAATTTTAGGGAGAAGTGCAAACAGGTAAGGGGATACCAAGTACAATTACGGTGTGTAGCTTAGTACAATAAATTTTCATTCATTTTTTTTTTTGAAAAAATAATTTTTTTATTATTTAACATAAGAAAAATAATCCCACTCTTTTAAAAACAATTTAACGATTAAAATAACAAATATTTATTTATTATCTATCTACATATAAAGGTCTGCGAAATTGAATAAAAGTTGAGTTTGAAAATGTCAACAAAAAACGTTAGCAATAATTTCAACTATACTAAATACTGTGACGTTTTCAAGAGTGGTTAGCATGTTGTAAAAAAAATATTATTTAATAAAAACTCAATAGTTATCGATTTTTTAATTATACACTGAATGAGAGGAAGACTTCCCAGCGGCATGACTGTTTCACACTTGAAATTAGTGCAAAAAGTGCACTGTAACATTTCATAACATAATACATATATAATTCCATCAATAAAAATATCACTTTAATCTGATGAAGTCCTTGAAGAAGACGAAACGCGTCACACATTACAAATTTTCCAACTTTGTCATTCAACTGCTTAATATATAATAAGCTATAGAAAGATAGAAACGACACAAGTTTGGTGTTGAGGAGAGCAAAATATACAAAAAAGATTCTTTGGAAATTACGTAACACTCCACTTAATTCGAAATCTACTTTTAAAAAAAAAGAAAAAATAAAGAAGTCCCTTCAGGATGTAGGTGATCTTGATTCTTCAAAGTTTCTTCGGTGAATTGCAATACCTTCTTCGAGAAGATTGTGGTGTGGCTTCCAGTCCCCTTTTCAACTGGTTGGAATTTAAGGTTTACACTCTCATAGACTAGATGTCGTCCAAATCTAGTCTAGCTGGCTATTTTAGCGTGAAGAAAAAGAAATGGATTCATGCCTTTCCCAGGGGCTGGTTTTTGCGAAAGTGAACCTAATAGACCAGTCCACAATTTGAACACGACTCATCGATTCTGTTTCTCGTGCTGATATCAATAATATTACCCACACAACCCGAAACCCATTAAAGGATTTAATTCAAAAGAAACGCAATAACAACAATGATATTAACAGTAATAAAAGTAGTCACTTTAACAAGATTGCCGTAACCGACTGTCGAATGTATTTAACAGTAATTCTATTCCCTTGTGAATTTTGCCTATAATAGTTATGTTGCAATTGTTTACAGATTATTTTGAAGCCTTGATAATTAGAGTAAACTCTGTTCTGCTCATTAATAAGTCAGAAGAATGCCAAGGAGTCAATCGGTTTATTAAATAGAACTGCAAAGGAAATACACTAGGGCCAAAATAATAAACGTGCGACAGCAAAGGTAACAACATACTGTAGGGTTACCCCACCTCGTCTGTCAGGGTACTTCACTTAACGGCAGAAAGGTGTCATTGTATAAAGCAGTATAAAAAGAAAAGACACGAATTCTCTTTCTCTTGTTTCGTTTTTCAACCACAGGATGCTGTAGTCACAAGACGTGTCATGCTACATGCAAGGGAGACATCTTTATCCCCAGACGAACCGAAACACATGGCGCATCGCGTGTAATACGTTACAATATCTCCACAACACACTACAATGTCTCCATATATCTCTCTTCAACACAAGAAAATATCCCAGTGACTTAAAGCCTCTTCAAACTGATAACTCTCGTAACAAACTTGTACGCTAGTGTCATAAAAAGTTTTGCGAAAAAAAAAAAAACTATTTTAGCTTTCTGAATTTCTGAGATAAGGAATTAATATTATTTACACTATTTTTTTTGTTGCTGTTATTTTTATCACAACGTTTCGGTCGTTGTGTTCTCCGGCCTTTCTCAGGTGTACGGGACAATGGCATAGTGTGTAAAAGTGTTAGTTTGTGAATTTGGTGACATAGGGTTGTGAGTTCAATCCCTGGGTCGGGCAGTCTGTACTTGTACTAAGTGGAACAGTACTAAATAAAATAAAAACTAGACGATATCACTAGACATGAGCAATGGAACGGGAACAGTCTACACCTGGAGATTAAATAAAGGATTCAGTTCGGAATTTCCTGTAGGTTACCCAGATCGATATAGGCCGAAGGGCACAGCGGCCGAAACGTTGTAAAAAAGATTCAAACTTTATAAAGTGGTAAATAATAGGGATTTCCTTATAGTTGGTTCACATACTTTTATAATTTAGTAAATGTTTATAAATAAAAAAATTGTTTTCATATTTATTTCTTTATAAATTGATATATAATAAATATTGTATTGCATTAGTTTTAATACAATGGTATTAGTTTTTAGAATGTTAATTATAAATTATTCTTGTAAATAAACAGAGTAATATATTGTGATTAATATTTTTGTTTTAAATTCTCAAGAATAAAAAATGTATGAATTCACTTTCTTGATATGTTTAGTTTTTATTACAATTCTAATTATCGCTTTTTAAAACAATAAACATTACCGAGGAGTGAAGGTAGTTAAAATAATAGCGGTGTCAAGGTAAAAACTGTCCTTTTGACGCGCGGTTTTCTTTTTCGGATACGAAGGTTAAAGATTGCCCAGTTTTCAATATTTTGTAAATAGGACATAGTTATTCGCCCTTTCAATTGTGGGATGTGAGTACTAGTAAAAACAGTTTCCGATTAATATCTTTTACTGAGTTATTTCTGGTTACCCACAATCCTGTTGCGCCTAGTGGGAGGAAAAAAGTTGATTTGCTTAAGAGAAAGAGAACATAATCTCGGTGTAACTGAGTGAGTAAAAAGAACGAGAAAACTTTTTAGTTGCTTTAAACAGAAGGTCACATGAAGGCCGCTGAGAAATATGCAGTATTAAATTAGAATTGATGAGGAGAAAATGATAGCGAACTCACTGAAAGAAAAAATATATTCTTTCAGGTACACATAATTTATATTTGAGATAACGTTAAATGGTAACTATAAACTAAGATGCTAAGGTCTTCGTGTGAATGTCCTTCGAAATCGTTTCGATACTCTAAATCAAAATATTTTGTTCAAGAAAAAACGAAATATTTTTTGGAGTACATTTTCTAGCTATTTGTACTATAACTGTAATTATTTACATTATTTACAATCGGACTAAGTTCCTCATCTTTGTTTCTATTATGACAACGTTTAGGCTGTTGGGCACTCCGGCCTTCTTCAAGTGTCTGTCGATCCGCGTAACTTTCAGGGAATTTCGAATTGAAGACTTTGTTTAATTTACGGGAGTAAATTATTCTCATTCCTCTATCCATGACTGAGAATATTTCGTATTGTTGAACAGTACTTAAAAAATTTAAATGCAATGTCAATCGCTATCTTCTGTCTTCTTGATTCTTGTTCTTTTATTGTCTTTTCTCCTTAATAGTATATTTTTCTAATTTTCTCTAATACTCAGTCACCTCTTGTGTATTCGTGGCTTTATTACCGTGTTTGGAGTGAAATGATTTAAAAAAAACTAAGGTACAAGCAATATTATAATAATAACATTGAAATAAAAACAGCAATTGGCAATTAAATTCTACCACTTTAGAGATTTCAATATAGTCTGCTTCATGAAAATGTGGTGATATTAACAAAGGTTATAAATACTTTTTTCGATAATGCGTTTGTTTCCCCCACCATACGCGCGCGCGCGTGTGTGTGGGGGGGTGCGTGTGTGTGTGTGTGTGTGTGTGTGTGTGTGTGGATATATATAAATAGGGTTTCATTAAGATGGATTGTATATAAGGTTGTTTCATTAAGACGGATCAAAGTTAGCAGTAAATAAATCAGTGTTATCGGTGAAAATTTATTTCTCTATTGGATTATGTTATTTAAGTTATAGCAATTCTGTGTGAAAAATAATATGGGCCAAATATCCGCCAAATCTGAAAGAAAAAGAAAAAAATCATTAGACACTTAATTCACATTTAAAATCGATCCAAATTATTGGAACATCCTTTATAATCTAAGACAATGCTGTTACTGCAAGTGTATTATCTACTTCTTATGTAAACCAAATCCTTAGTCATTCCTAGTAGACAGCAAAGAATTGTGAGTATCTGGAGATGATTCAGTAAAAGACATTTCGATATTAAATTTACGGCATATCAGATCGTGATTAGACTTACGTCTTCCCTTGAATTATGTTTTAGACTTATCCATAACAATAGCGTTGGCACTGGAACTCCAATTCTTGGCTAAAATACCTCAATACACTAGTTCCTCGATTTCAATTCATTTTTCTGGTTTAATGATTCCCAGTATTATAACTACTGAAAACCAACCAGTTTTCTGGCTGATATGGAGATTTTTTTGGAATTGAACCTTAGATCTAATCACCATTATTCCAAAGCTCTACCCTTTAGTGATCAGTTCTTTTACATATATTGTTCTTGTTGGTGTCAAATTCACACGTGTCCAGAAATGGCGAGAAAACCACGAAATAAAAACAATTTAAGAATAAAAAAGTATTCCTGATCTGAAAAAAAATTAAGGGCTTCCTCTTCATACGTGACCGTTGGCTGAGCAATTAAATATCAAGGTTTTTTTTGTTTTGTTTTTTTATTATGGAGGAGTGGGACGAAGCGAAGTTTAGTCATGTCTGTCGTCTGCTTTCTTTGAAAAGATTGGAAAGGGGAAACCGGCGGGAAGATAGAAAAGCATCCACGAAGAAAGAAAAAAAAAATAAATGCAGAAAATTGATATCAAAGGAACATTCTTATTGTTTACCTTTTTAATGGGAAATGAAAAAGAAAGACAACGGTCGGGATATTGAAGTAATTTGAGGAGAGACGCCTTCAGGGTAAGAACGGCGAGAAGACGACTTCGTCCGAAAGGCTTTGGAATGAAGAAACCGACCAGATTGGGAGGAAGAGGAAAGAACTGTTGATTAATCACGAACCATCATAAAACTAAAATAAAAAAAATATATATGTAGTTATTTATTTTACCTGCTTTCTTATTTTAGCCGCCAGTTTAAAAATTTCCAGTGCGTTTAGTGGCTGCGTGGTTAAAACATTTGTCGTCCACCTATGAGACCCCGGTTCGTATCTCACCACCGTCAATTTTTCAAGGAGGCGATCCCACTAACCCAAGCCATGCGAATGAAATTGGGTAGACGAAACTGTTCGGAATTCGTCTTTAGCACTAAGCTATCGGGATTGATGGTTTAACTGAACTGAACTGAACTTGGTCAATTACTCGTCGCATCAGATTATACGCTCTCTTCCAGAAACTATAACTATGGTCAGCTTATCATTGCTGTAGAATTATCCACAGGCTGGTTCTGTGGGTGTTGAAGAAACACAAATGGGCCTGAACAGGCGTCTACAACAAGGGTTACTAAGCCTTCCTAGCAAACGAGTGTACTCGGAAATGATATAATAATAAGCCATTATATATAAGGTAAATGCAAATAGCAAAAGTTTTTTAAATTCAATCAGCAAGGTCAAGTATTTTGAACCTCTAACAGTATTATAGTCAAGAACTGGATATATATATATATATATATATATATATATATATATATATATATATATATATATATATCTTAAGACATGTTTCATAAAATAATTTAGACAGGTTTTGTCTACTTATTTTTAATCGGATCCTCTCGTAATTACGGACACGTTTCTTAGTATCCCTATTAAAGGAAGAAAGATAATTACCAATTCTCTAAATTATTTAATGAGACATGTCTTAATGAAAACATGCTGCCAATATATATATATATATATATATATATATATATATATATATATATATATATATATAAAGAATAACGGAAAAGTAATTGGACATACAAAATATTCGAACGCATTTTATCTCCAGAAATATCCAGAAATGAAAAATTTATACGAATACAAAAAAATAAATAAAAAAAAATAATTTATTTAGATCCACCGGTCTGAAGATTTTGAGAAATTTTTGCCGGTAGATGTAAATAAATAAATATACTGTTTAATAAATAAATAAAAACAGAACATCTACTCAGATATGAGCATCCATTTTAAAAAATAACTTTTAAAGAAATGTGTCAACTAATAAAGGCAGAAGCAAGGTTGAATGGTAACAAACGGCATCGATGCATCTTTTCTATGCGATAGTCCGAAAGTGTGTCTCTTGTAGGGTATTTCAGAGTTTAACCCCATCTTAGATTATAACTTTTAAAACCAAAATATTCGCCATTGCAGTGTTTACGGATGCCATGAAGAGCTGTAGTTAAAAAGATTTAGAAATCGCAGTTTTGACATATCCGTCAAGCCTCGCTTTGGAAGACAACCCACTCTGAATGTAGAACGTTAGAAGAAAGTAATAAATTGTCTTCATTTGGGTTTCATGTCAGAACTAAGTATTCAGCCATGTGTATTGTGTCTGGGTTCGACTATTTATATATGCTGACCAATAGTGCATGATGGGTAGTAAGGTCTATTGTATCATTCTAAGACTTATTGGGTGGGAAGTAATGGTTATGTTTCAAATTATTCTAGAAGCAAGTGTGTAGAAATAATTGTGGATCCAAATGCAGTGATGTGTAGCTATTTTATACATGGTGCGGCAGAAATATCTCCCAGAAATGTCTCCCAGAAATACCTCTCACATAATGGTAAAACATTACCTAGAACAAGACAACATTGCCACAATATCTTACCATTATGTGGAGTTATTTCTGTGTGGTATATATGGAAGATATTTCTATTTTTTTATTAACTTTTTACTCATTTATATTTACATACGGTCTATTTCTAATATAAATCTCTTTTACTCATAAATCTAGCATACCGTAAAACTATATTTTATCACACACACACATACACACACACACACACACATATATATATATATATATATATATATTAATGCACGTTTCATTAAATAATATAGACAAGTTTTGTCTATTTATTTTAAGCAAATTTCATTCATATTGTCGAATAAGCTTTTTAGTATTATCACTGAAACACGAAAGAAAATCACTATGTTGATACATGTTTTTATTGTTAATCCTGTCTAAGCTTTCGGTTTACATCAGTCATCATCAGATTAGCAATAAAAACATGTATCCTCAACATAGTGATTTTCTTTCGGGTTTCAGTGATAATACTAAAAAGCTTATTCGACAATATGAAAGGAATTTACTTAAAATAGACAAAACTTGTCTATATTATTTAATGAAACATGCATTATTGAATAAAATGCTGCCTAAATACACACAATTTAAATATATATATATATATATATATATATATACAGTGTAACCCGGATATAAGAGACCCGGATATAAGATAGATTTTCTCCGGTCCCAACAACTCTCTTATATCCGTGTTACACTATATATTCATGAATCATTCATACAAAAAACAAATATAGAGGTTAATGATTTAAATGGCGAGAATACATCTTCGCAAACAATATAAATAAGATACATCAACCCCGAACCTGTATATGAATGATATGATCCCCGTTTATAAATTACAGTTGCATAAGGTCTTTTTAATTTTAAATTATAATTGCACCTTTTAATTGAAATATATATATATATATATATATATATATATATATATATATATATATATATATATAGAGAGAGACGCATATATATATATATATATATATATATATATATATATATATATATATATATATATATATATATATATGTGTGTGTGTGTCCGCGTGCGCCTGTGTCTCTAGTGAATTAATGGATTTATGCCCACCGCGTAAAGTATCTTCTCTGTGTCTTTTCTATAAATATCTTTATGCCTATTGTTCTAATGAGCTTTCCGCCTTGAGACTTCGACCGCGTTAATTTAAGCGTCGTACTAAATTGGCAACTAAAGTTTCGTTTTTTGAAATAGCTAGATGTTCTATTCTAATAGTTTTTCTTTCTCGCCTTCCGGTTTTTGCTTCTCTGTAATCTACCATCTTCAAAAATTTAAATGCAACTTCAATCGCTATGTTCCATTATTGGCCTTTCTCCTTATTAACGTTTTCTCGTCTTAGTGGCGTTAATGACTCTTATATATATATATATATATATATATATATATATATATATATATATATATATTGCTTTAAATGTTATTTTTAGTAGATTCCCGTTCTGAATAGACTATCCGTTTATCGTAAACAATTTTTATTTTATCTACCGGCCTGTGTACTTGAGAAAATGATTCTTAAGTGTCGCGATTACTCAGACCGGTAAATGAAATAAAAACTGCTTAAAGTAAACAGGATGTATCAAAAATACTTTTCAAAACTTTTGGGCGGGTTTCCTCACACCAAAAAATCCATATAAACAGATGTAGGCAGCTACTTCGTTTTTGAGTTATTAAGTTTAACGTTTAGCTTGTAGAATGCGTTTTTCGTGATCAGGCGTATTAATGGATCTCGGTCTTCCTCAATCCATAGTTTCTGGTTCCACGGATCTTGTCTCAGCAACGCGCCGATAAACAGCAACAAACGTTGGATGACTCGGCTGCCTTCGATCTGGAAACGCAATCTGATACAGACGTGCAGCCTTGCGTCCATTACCATTCGCGCGGCCGTATGTAAAATTCATATCTCCTTGCTCACGATATGAATATCATGCCATTGTTACATGGAACACTTCTCAGTTAACTCACTACTACGCACATTAAACGTTGAAGACAAACTAGCCACAAATATACACGAATGACAAATGTAACCTAGTACATGACAGCACAGAACCATCTACAGTAAACTTTTTTTAAAACTTAATAGTACCCCGCTCCCCCACAAAAAGAAGGATTTGCGGACATATGTTAATACAGACTTTTTTGTCCTTGTTTTGGTGTGAGGAAGCTACCGCAACGTTTGTAAAAGTATTTTTTATACACTCTGTATATATATATGTGTGTGTGTGTGTGTATATATATATATGCACACACACACACACACACACACACACACATATATATAAGGGGACTCTGAGGTCACCACTGAGCGGAGACAGTCTGTTTCATGCATAAATGCAATCTTCAAGTCGTCTCACTCCATATATATATATATATATATATATATATATATATATATATATATATATATATATATATATATTATTACTAATTCTTTGTCTAGTTCTAAAATTGCAATTATTGGCTATCGTCTTTTTCCTCTCGCTAGCACATTTTTCTATTTTTCGTTTTTTATCTATATATTTTGTTTTTCTCATTTTTCTCTCTCTGTTTCTTTCTCGCTTCTCTCTCTCTTTCTCTCTCTTTGCTCGCCTATCTTCTTCTTTCGTGTTTTTATTTTATCTTTCCCGTTTTTCTTTCTCTCTTTTTTACTATTCGCGTTTCCGCCTTTCTAATTTGCCTCTCTCTATATTTCTTACTAGTTTATCTCTTATTTTCTTCTCTCTTCTCATTCTGTCTTTATTTTCTCTTTTCTTTTTCTCATTCTGTCTTTATTTTCTCTTTTCTTTTTCTCTTTCTTTCATATCTTTCTCATCTCCCCCTCCTCCCTCTCTCTCTCTCTCTCTCTCTCTCTCTCTCTCTGTGTTAGTTTTTAAATCTCTTTGTCTCCTTTTTTTCACTTACGGTCTTTTGTTTGTTTTCTTCCTCAACATTCTTGCTGTTATTTCTTTTTCATCTTAGGGTTATAAACCAGCAATCTTGTAGGGAGAACAGGTCAGACATGTGTGACCTTTGATGAGGCCATTTATACATTGTGTGTGTATGGGTGTGAATTCGTGTGTGTATGTGTGTGGCCATCGACGGATGAATAAGTTATAAGTACGCTTCCTGACCATCTCCCTCGTGTTCAAATGGTCAAATACCGGTATTGGCCACCTCCGAACTTCTTCTTACCTCGTTGGTAGTCTCTTTGGGTGGTCATTTACCGCTACTGAAATGTAAAGGAGGAGAGCAGAGATGATGGAATAAAAGGATAATTGAAGAAAGGCCTGGACTATATGGCCTTCACCAAAGCGTAGGAAAGATATTCTCAGGGGAGGGTGTTGTACTTAAGAGTATTTGCCTGGAATCGCTGGAGAGAGCAAGGAATGAAAGTAAGGAGTGTCAGGAGAAGTACATTTGTAAATAAATAGGGGCATGTATAAGACAGAAACAGGAAATGAACATTCTTCTTGTGGTGGCAGTTGTGACTGTCAGAGCGATTTTTTGATATTCATGTCGTCTCTGTGTCTATGAAGAGACTGACTGCCTTTTGTCTTTAAGTACTTTAAAAATATTCAAATTATGAGTTTTAACATTAGACATATTGTCCACACTCACATTTTCAATTATTAATAGTCGTGATTATCAATTGATAAATTAATTTAGTAAAGTTTTAGAATAAAGCACAACGGCCAGAAATAATCATTTTTGCCGTGTTACTAGAGATTAGACACGAATATGTATTCTTTTTTTTAATTTTATAGAAGTTAATAGAAGGATCAATTTTCTATGTAAATTCATTGTAAATGATTGGCGGAAGCCAAAAATTATGCTCATACACACCATGTCCAGGCAACTCCCTGGCGTACGGCCATATCACATTGAAACCCTCGGCTCTCGTGCAATCACTGAAGTTAAGCAACGTCGAGGCAGGTCAATACCTAAATGGGTGTCCGCTTGGGAATACCAGGTATTGTAAACTTGGACGTGCAGATGATGTAATGGTTAACGTCTCGGAATTGGAAAATCGGAGAGTCTATTTTCCATTAAAAAAAAAAAACCCCTTGGAAAGAAATCCTTGTGAAAGATGTTAATCTACCTTTTCTCCCTCCGGTTATTGATAGAAAATGTATCAACAAATCATTATTAACTACAAAAGTTCTTACAATCTAAAAAAATACTTACAGGCTTTAAATAACCCGCAAAAGGTTGATAAACCGTAAAAACAGCAAATCAATCAAACATTCCAAGCAACAGTTAATCATTTATTTTTCAAAACTTTTTTCATGTATTAATATTGATTAAGCACTTCAGATTACCAATTAATTAAAAAAAAGTTTTGAAATTTTAAGAAATCGTAGTATAAGCAAACACGGCTTCCTATTAACTTTTATAAAATTTAATTAAAATATTCTTTATATTTGTGATGATTTGGAGTGCTTAATTTATAATAATATGAAGAAAAATTGAAAATAAAATATTTCTGGCTTTAGGCTACAGAAAAGCAAAAAACCGGAAGAGAGTTCCATAGGTGAGATGTGCAAGAAAAGAAACTATTAACATAGAACTTACGGTTACATCTAACTATTTCAAAAGTGAAAGGACCAGAATTACCGTATTTGGCAGCATATAAAACGTACGAGTGTATAAGACGCACCCCAATTTCAGCTGGGCAAATCAAGAAAAAATAGTAATTAGTAAAATTATGAGTAAATGGTACATCCTAGGCTATATTTATGAGATATTATTTTGGTTAAACAAGCCATGATTACAATTAAACAAAAAAAAATAATAGGAAAAAAAGAACACAAGCCTATAAAAACTTTATTGTATCCAAAGGTATGAAAACAAAATAAAAATCAAGCAATTATTACAATTGAACAAAACAGTACAGTTACCATTAAAATTGAGCCAAAAATTTTCCTTTATATTATCTGTACAACCTGCGTCTTGTAAACGTCTTTTTGAAATAATTAGGATATAAAAATTCTGATTGTTTTCTTGCAACCTGAAGTCATCGCAAGAAAAATATTAATGAAACAAATATATTTTACAACTATATAATTTGAATTTATTGCATATAATTTTAGTGAAACAAAGTACTAATATTAAACGTGATGAAATTAATATAATGAATATTATCAATGACAACACTTTTAATCTGCATATTAGCCTTTTAAATAATAAGAAAAGGTATATGAAAGTTACTCTTAAGTCTAAGCTAATAGGAGTGGCCAGGTAGCTAATTTCGGCCGACTATCGCGAATTTCAAACCTACATATAACATATGGTATATAAGATGCAGGGGAATTTTAAAAGATATTTTTAATAAAAAAAGTGCGCCTTATATGTCAACAGATACGGTAGATGCTAATCTATCTCTATACTTAAATTCATGAGGAGTTACCAAGGTGGAAAGTTCATTAGAACAACCGGCATAAAAATGGTCTACCGTTAAAATTTTAGTCGCAAAAATCTGTTATTTCGATTTTGTTGTTAAAAAAGCTCGATTTCTTCAATCGTCGTTAAACTTAACGATCGCATGTCCCATAACCTATTAGGATGGTTGTGGCAGCACGCGTATCGCAGGTACGGCAGCAGTAGGTGTGTCTAGGGTAAGATAACTTAGATGAGCCCATTTTTCTTGAGGCTGATTTCCTTTCCAAGACTAGTCCGGTTTGCCCTACTATTTAACCTATAGCTGGAGGAAGGTGAATTTCAAAGGCATAAAGTGCGATGTGAACGAAACAGAAGTTGAACTCGGTATGGCGGTCCAGTTTCCACACCAATAACCGTTATACCACCCACAGCTTAATGGTTTAATTATACATATTTACTAGGTTTAGTTGGATTTAACATAGACTGAGCTTGTTCCAATGGTTTCAAAAGACTAGCTGCCGGTAGTTGCCCTATTATTATTTAATTATAGCAGATAACTAGACTTTACGCTTTTCAGTAAGAAAATGACTTGAGCAGAGGCTTATGCTTGATCCCAATACCCACACTGCTGTGAAATATGTTTCACCTGAGCTTGGATCAAGTTCTGACCACCTAGAAAATCATTATTCCCGCCAAAACGATGTGAACTAATTTTAGTGTACAAATTTTTACTCACGACCCTCTCAGATTTAAAGGTCGTGCCATGGCTAAAATCAACGGGCCTAGTTGTGAAAGATTTTAAAGTTGTTTTCTGGTCATTAGACGCCTACCTGTTTTGTTTATTTAAAATCGGAAATAAAAACTTTAATACTTTCAAAATGTTTGAACTGTGGCGTACCAATAGTTTTGTGTGTTTGTCTTAACTAGAAAAATCCGTGAAAATTTCACGGTTTTCCTATTTGAATTCTTAAGTTGATGATTAAATAAGCTCATGGCGAATTCTACAACAATAGAATATTCGTAGAAATCCCCATATCACACCGTTAAATATTTGAGTTTAACAACTTCAACAAAATATCGCAATAACAATCATAAATATGAATGCTGGTCGTTATTTTAAGAAGTAAGGGGGTACAAATGAAAAGACTTGAAATCGATAACTTTTCCATTTCACTGTTAAACACTTCTATTTCCCCTTCTTTCTTTGTTTCTTTGTTTCTTTTCTTTTTTCTTTCTTTCCTTTCATTTCCTCACTGATACTAAGTAGTGTCTTTTGCTCTCTTTCCACGCGATCAAAAGTCCATTATATATGAGGTATTGGCAGCGCGTAACGGACGTGTGAACTAACGAAGGGTGGAACAATGCGATGGGCAGGAAAAGAATACGTTTATGTTATTTTTATCATTTTTTCTACAGATAATTTCATTTTTCAACAAATTTTGCTGCCATGGTTCTTCTTTCCGTGACGACACTCAATATCGCAATGTTTGACCATTGCATTCGAAAAGCAATTCTCATTGCAGACATTTTGCACGTGATCATAGACTTCCGGTGGCGGGATCTTTCTCGGCCGTCTAAGCCGCCTTTGACGTCGTGCGTCGTGGTTTGAGCCTACTGGCAACGTGTCATTCCGTTCGTTAGCGCTCGTCGAGCAGGTTTGTCCGTTTGCAAATCAGTTCGTCCGTGAGTGTTTCCTTCGTTATGAGTCGTTCGTTCGCACTTCACTTCATTCGCACTTCACTTCGTTCGCACTTCACTTCATTCGCACTTCACTTCGTTCGCATTCGATTCGTACGTTCGCATGCTTTAAACTTTGATGCGTCAGTCCGAGCGTCTCTGTTCATTCATCCCTGCCTGTTCCGCTCTGCTCGTCGTCGCCGTTTTCGTCCAGTTTTTTTTTCATTGCTTCAATTCAATTCACAATTCTGATTCTTGCAGGTCATCGTCAATTGCTTCAACATTTTTTTCATGGCTTCCATAATGTAAATCACAAAAAAATATCGAAAACAATGAAAATGTTCAAATTTTGTGAAAACAATATATTATAAGCAATGTATTCTAATCAATCAAATAAAACAATCATTTGGAATCATTATAAAAGGCCTTTGCATTTGGACAAAAAAAGATTTGGAATATCTCTTGTATATAGAATGTGTTTTTAGCCTGAATGCTTTTCATTACAGAAAAAAAATTAAAGTTTCCAAAACGTAATATATGTTTGCAAAGTATTTAGAAGAAAAATGTCTTTCCCAGTCTTTTTATCCTTCACACAAAAATTAAGAAAAATTCTATTAACATGAGTACATATATATATATATATATATATATATATATATATATATATATATATATATATATATATATAAAATGGAAGCCTTAATAATAAAAAAGAAAAAGCCAACACTTAATAATATTAACTACGAACACGGCCACAATGTGCTAACGGTATTCGGAAAAGAAAACATCCCTCTAACTCAAAAACATATACGCAACACATACGCTCAAATAAAAAGCAAAAATAAAATCATCCTTGGTATAGCCGAAAACGCTTGGAATTACAGAACATTTGGACAGTTTCTATACACTCTGTGTACAAAAAAGGAAAAATTTGGTCGAACACAAAAAAAAAAAAAAAAAAAATTAAATAAAATGCTTAATCGCAGTACCTTGTCTGTCGTCTTTACTGAAACATCATGTGCTGACTGCGTTCGGGAGTTAAAAAAATGTCCATTGCTAAAAATACAATATACATATAAAGACAAAAAAAAAACGTTAATAATGTCTAATAGATTAACCTAAAGCGCCCGAATTCAAAGATCATTAGGACAGTCGGGGTATTTACAAATTCTATATCCAAAAAAGAAATCACTTGTACGCATGCAGAAAAAATAAAATAAAAAAAGCTTAATCACAGTGCCTTTTCAGTCATCTTCAATGAAACCTGTATAAAAGAGTGGCTGCTGCCTAAATACACACTTATATATATATATATATATATATATATATATATATATATATATATATATATATATATGAAACATGTGGTGCAGTTTAATTTATATTACAATGAATCATTCATACAAAAAGTAAATTATTAATGATGTAAAATGGCGAATTCACTTCGCTAACTAAATCTTAAAGATGCATTAACCTCCTAGCCACTTGACGAATGTTATGATCTTTGTTTTTAAATTATAAACTGTATTAGGTTTTTCTTATATATGCAAGTACTTTCGACGGTTTCTCCGGTCATCATCAGGCATGGAAACTAAAAAAAAAGAAAAATACACATTTCGATTTGCATTATATTTTTTTCGTCTCGGATGCTACTCGAATTTTACCAAGAATAGAAATTTCGTAGGTTAAAACAAAACAAAAACACAAACGCTAGATATGGTGTTCGAACTAAAGAACTCTGGCAAAATTTCTTGACATTTTTTCAGTTCCAAAGTTGGATGTTCTTTCTTAAAGAGAACAATCACCTTGCGTTGAAACTTTGATAACTGCGAAAAGTGGTTAAAAAATTTCATATGTTAGCTAATATTTTAGTTCAACCTATAGCAAAATATATAGTTAATTTCTCTTATATGTTGGTTAATTTTTTAGTTCATTCATATAGTTCATATATATATAGTTATTTTTGTTTATATGTTAGTTAATTTTTTCATTATATTGCAAATGTAAAATTTCCTCTTATTTTTTGTTTTGTAGGGCACCCTGTATTTAATATTCCTATTACACTTTTTCAAAGAGATTTGTAAAGTCTAAAATGAGACTACGTGCACAGTATTTTATTTTTTTTAAGTCATTTTTCTTCAGTTTTCTTTGGCCGTTTTTTATATTGATTTTCAGCCACTTCAAAAAGTTTATAAATATTCATAAACATTTTTTGCAGGAAGATATTATCTCATTAAAATTCACCTGAATTTAAACTGATAACGACTCTTTGTTAATGATTAAGGAAAGGTCATGAATGTCGGTCTAGGTGTGGTGTTAAGAAGACATTGTAAAAGAAAAGAAAGTTTCAGCGCATGCGCATTGGGTGTGTAAATTTTCCGGTTTATGATTGGTAAGTTTCTTCAGTGTTGTATGATTTTAGCTTGCGTACAATTTTTTGGTTTGTTGCTACTTGGTATTATAAGAAAAGCAACAAAATGGACGAAGTGAACAATAGGTTCAGGGAAAGATTACAAAAAATTAATCGAGATCAAACTAATCGTACTCAACCTTTATAATACATCGGATTTCACAGTTCGGCTTATCTATAAGCCGTTCACAACGAGCACACCACACAACTACTTTAAACATTGTCATAGGATTTCTCCATTCAAATAATACCATACGCATCCTCGCTGTTTATTCAATCCAGTTATACATCTTATTCTTATAGAGTTTGTCAACTTATTCATAAAAAAGAAAAGATGAAGGTCTGCATTCAAACATACAAATATAAATTATTTTTGTTCAACCATTGTATGTTTCTCGGTACTTTGATTAATTTTTCTTTGAACCGTAAAGTATTTTCCACGCACAGATAAGCACTATAAAATTACCAACATAAAAACTCTGAGGAAATCGTCGCATAAATAAATTATATTAAATTAAATTTCAATAAATAAAAGAATCAGTTTCGTAGATTTGACGCTTGACCTTTGAAAATAAAAAAGAGTGTTAAACCGTTATATAATATCAATATTCCAATATGGCAGTGAATCCATCCCCAAGCCATCTATGGGTTAAATAGTAGGATTTGTATCTTGAAAAATCACAAAAAAAAAAAAAATGAAATATGCACTTGAAAAACATAATAATGTGTTGATTTTCTAGCACAAGGCCGAAAGTGTGGGGCACCCAGTGAGGATCGAATTCACTATTCAGTCATAGCTGATCTAGCGCGGCAAGTTTGTTAACCATTACACCATATTGAAGTGTCCTTACAATCTAAAAAAAATATGATTCTATAAATGGTTCATAAGCCGTAAAAACAAATTAATCAATATGGCAGTGAATGCTGAGAAAATTCCTCAGAGATAAAGAAAAGACTTGAAGCAATAAAGATGTGGTTCTACAAGAGGCTGCGGAGAATAACATGGGTAGAATATGTGAACAGTGAAGAAGTTTTAAGACCAATGGAAAAATAAGGACACTTACATATAAAATAATTGACCTTAGAAAAAAAAGAAAAGGGGAAAAAAAATGAGTGCTGAACTACTATGCTATGTAAATACTCCTATATCCCAATGAATGCCGGGAAATTTTCTCACTAATGAAGAGAAGGCTTGAAGCAACAGAATTTTGGATCTACAGAAGAATGCTGAGAATATTATGAGCATGCAAGGAAAATAGAAACAAAAAGAACTCTTATACTTAGACTCAGAAAGAGACAATTGAAATTCCTAGAACACCTAAGGAAAAAAGGTTTTGAAAAAATTTCCATTCACAGGATATAGTGAAGACAAGATTTATCGATTAATTAATTTGTTTTTTACCATTTATACGATTACTTTTACGATTTATACGATATATTTTGCAGGTCATTTAAAGCCGGAAAATATTTTTTGAAAGAATTTATTTTGAGATAATAATGATTTATTGGTACAAGTCATACTAATTAACCCATATCTAAAGGAGAGTATGTAGATTTATACCTTTCCCAAGGGTATTTGTGTGTAAGTAAATATCACAAACCCAACTATTGGGTTCCCTGGAAATTGCATGTCGATTTTTAGTCATTCATGTCCCAACATGTTAGAACACGTCAAATTTATCCACAGTTATAATATGCTTGCATTTCCGATTAGAGCACACTTTAAACTATCTCTTGACAAAGAAAGTTTAAAATTACTTAGTTTGTGTCAATTTTGCATCCCTATGGAAATGGAAGCTTATAAGGTGCATTTTAGACACATTTTTTTTACCGTAAAGCAACAAAAAATATATGTCCTGTGTACGGTGAAGGTTCTTTAGCTGACATAACTGTACGGAAGTGGTTCGCTAAGTTTAGAGTTGGTGATTGTAGCCTTATTAATGAAGATCGCTCAAGCAGACCACGCCCACTACAGATGACGACCAAATCAAGACACTGATTGAAAATAACCCTCATTACACAACGCAGAAATTGGCAGAAAAAATAAATTTATCGAAATCCATCATCCATGAACCTTTAGTGAAGCTTGGGTACTAAAATGGCTACGATGTTTGGGTACCACATGACCTGAGAGAAAAAAAATATTTGGATCAAATTTCATCTGTGATTTGCCGTATAAACACAGTGAAAATGAACCCTTTTTGAAACAAATTGTGACAGTGATGAGAAATGGATCGTTTGCAACAATGTTCAGCGAAAAATATCCTAGGGTAAGCGACATGAGCCAACTTTAGCCACCTCAAAAGCAGGCCTTCATTCTAAGAAATTCATGCTGTGCATCTGGTAGGATTGAAAAGGAATCTTTTACTCTGTGATTTGGTCAAGTAACCAGTCAATTGATTCTGAAAAGTACTGCTCGCAACTGGACGACTTAAAGGCAGCAACTCAAGAAAAACACTTAGAACTGGCGAATAGGAAAGGTGCTGTTTTCCATCAGGATAATGCCAGATCTCACATTTACTTGGCGACCCGGCAAAAACTGTTGGAGCTTGGCTTGGATATGTTACCCCATCCGCCATATTCACCAGACATTGCTCCTTTGGATTTTCATTTATTCAGGTCCTTGCAAAATAATCTCAATGGTAACAAATGAGTTCTTTGCCGAGAAACCACTGAAATTCTGGAAAGGTGGAATCTTTAAGATGAAGGAAAAATGAAGAAAGGTTATGCAACAAAATGGTTCATATTTAGTTGAATAAATATTTAATGGCATAATTTTGTTTTGTGTTTTAATTTCCCTTACAATCGACATGCACTTTCCGAACAACCCAATAGAATTCGAACTCCACTCTCTGAGTTACAGTTCATAAACCGTTACACCACCTGCACATCCAAGCTTACGTCACTTGGTATTTCCAAACGATCACCTATCTAGGTAATGACCAGGATCGACGTTGCTTAACTTCGGTGATCGTACGAGAACCAGTGTTTCAACATGATACATCCGTAAGCCAAGAGGGGTAGAGGGAAAAGAATCAGTAATCTACCGAAGGAGTTTGTGTAAATGAATGGCAAAACATGGAGTGAGAGGGATAGAAAAAATATTGCTACAAAATATATGAAGTTATGGGGAGACATAGTCACCCATGTCTTGAATGGACGCAGCACATAGAAGAAGAAAACCTTATTTTTGAATTTATTGAAGATACACATGGAACCATGGTTTAAGAATAAAATAAACGATTTTTATGCATGACAGTGCTTCATCTTATTCGGCGAAGAAAATTAATGAACATCTGAATAAGTTCCAAAAAACACAAGATTGATGAAGTGACCGGCTTGTTCACCCAACCTTTATCCGATTGAAAACTTGTGGAGAATTCTGAAGAAGTGTTGCATTGGTGGACGGCTTATTTATCAGCAAAGATGAACTTTTATGATGCACAGTTTTGTTTTATATGGACAAATACAACAGCTAAAAAAAATAAACAACTTCTGAATGTCTTTTCAAAATATGGAGCCCTACATTTCACAACTATGTTGTCCTTAAAATAATGTAGTCATTACAATGATATTGTTTTCAATTTTTTGATCAAAACATGGAACCTTTTCACAACCTTAATTAAAACATAATGTTTCTTGGAGTTTCAGTAATCGAGTTAATAATGTACAACTTAGAAAATCCATTCATAAAACCGTTGTCATATCATAAAGGATGATATGTAGTTGTCTATAATTTATAATTAGGAGGCACGGTGAAGTAATGAATAGCGGCTCGGAGAGCTGAGTTCGAATTCTAGTCTAGTCCATTGCATTCACTTACGTGTTAATACCCTTGAGAAAAGAATGAATTCTCTTCTCTCCCAGCTATGGGTAAATAGCAGGACATACAGGGTTCTATAAAACCTGTCTGCTGCAGAAAGTAATGGCAACCTACTGCGGGGAAAAAATCTGCCTCGTCAGTCATGTAGCGAAAGATACATGATCGCCTAAGCGTGTATCACGCATGGTACATAAATGACTGATTATGTAAAATATTCTGCACATTAATAACGCAAATGTTTCTCTGAATATTTTCATTAATTCTCTAACACCTAGGAAAATTAAAAGTGGCTAATAATATGAGTTGAAGTTTAGATTAAATTGTAAAGCAGAAATAAACTTATCTAATATGTTTTTTCGAGCCACAGAAAAAATACGTCTCCTGCGACAAGTATAATAGAAAACTACGTTGATATGTTTCAGATTAACGTTTTTAGAGTCACATTAGCGAGAATGACATATTTGACAGGGTTACAGTTAGGATCAAGCACATTAAAAAAATGTCGTCACAAGTTTAGGGAAAAGCTGTCACTTCTCAAATGTTCCCAAATATCTCCCTCAGAATATTCTGGCCATTTTTCTGAATCGTCTTTTGTGTAGACGTGGATGAGGGAATAAGATATTTTAGCAGTAGTGTGAGGAAGAACACCGATTGTATCATTGATTAATAGGAATCCGCTTGTACCTCAGTGTAAAAATTTGTCAGACGAAGCCAAGTTCGGCACCCGGCAACTTTTACGAATTAACCGGAGAGCTAGCTAGCTCAACATTGTAAGTCGATTTCGATTATCTGGGCACCATGAAGAGAGGTTTCACATCGATATGGTAGCATATAAAAGCCTTTTAGATAAGAGATCACTATCCGGAGTGACAGAAGTTGCTGCCTGAACATGAAACACGAACTTTGGAGATATACAACATCTTTTTGGAAAATTGGGAAAATACAATAAAAAGAGATATATCTTGTCGGTTGAATAGAATCAAACTCGTTTGGATGAATACTTGCTGCCTAAATATATCACACACACACACACACGCATATATATATATATATATATATATATATATATATATATATATATATATATATATATATATATATATATATATATATCAATTTCAATAGCTTTTGAATACTGCCATGATTTCTCGAATACTAAAACAAAAATGTCTTTATTTCTTGTTATTTTATTTTTCAAATTCCGACTTGATTGAAAGCAAATTTTCTTTCAGGCTTACCCTCCATCCCCATTGGCCGGGGGTGCTGAATCTTGAAATCGCTGGACACCCACGAAGAAAGACGTTGACTTGTGCTCTAAACAGATTTGTCGTACGTGGTAAAGGCAATATATCTTGGCTGCTGACACATTAACCAACTGTACTTTCAGACTGACTGTTCTGGCCCGGTGCTTGCTGCAATGTAAACGGATAAACACACGAGTTCTATAATCTGAAATCTATTCCTTATACCAACAACGCTTCCACTACCCAGCCCACTGCACCCTTGCGCATACAAGCCTCTCTCTGTGTGTGTGTGTGTGTGTGTGTGTTTGTGTGTATGCGTGCGCACGTGTGTGTGTGTTCCCCTCATACTCCGTATAAATATACAACTATTTATACTTTTTTTCTTATTTTTCATTCTTTTTTCTACTTTATGTTTCCTTCTTTCTTGGTTGCTCTCTTTTTTAGTTTTCCTTTCAGTTCTTACCTTTTCTTCCTCTTCTTTCTTCTTTTATTTTGTTTTCTTTTTCACTGTCTATGGTGCCTATGCCTGCAGTTCGATCTTCACTGGGTAAAACTGTGGTCTTGTACTAAGCCTAACCTTAATAACTATCTCTTTTCTTTTCTTTTCTTTCTTTCTTTCTTTCTTTCTTTCTTTCTTTCTTTCTTTCTTTCTGAATCAACACTTCCTCATTGTCAGAGGTCACGCTTTGCGATAGCTTTCTGAACTCAATCGTGCCAGAGACTAATGCATGAATACACGCTGATGCATTTGTAATCCGCCGGAAGTGACCTGTCCAGGTTTGATGCGTGATGTAATTAAACAAGATTGCGCCACACACGATCGCCTATCGCTGCGTGATATGCTTATCGACACTCATCTCCAAATGATTTACATTCACAACAACAGCTCAAGGCTGAACTTGTTTCTGAAACAAACTCACATTAAAAGGCAACTGTTGACAGCGGCATGATACACGAGATTCCCTTTCGCTGTAAAGTAGTCCGATCTCCAGTCTGGTCAGTTAACGCCTTTTACTAACACTTTTCTCCGCCCTGCATTTTGAAATATTGGATAAGAAAAACAAGAGAGGGAAATATATATATATATATATATATATATATATATATATATATATATATATATATATATATACATATACATACATACACACACACACACACACACACACATATATATATATATATATATATATATATATATATGCAGATTCATGGCTATGCCAAGGCATGTATGATATATCCTCCAGGTGACTGCAAACGGACTGCAATCAGTTCGTTTGTATTTGGGTGGTCGGACAATCACCAACTGCCACTTTTAAAACATATGACAGTACCTGCAATTTGTAATTAAACTTTATATATCAAATCGGGTAGGCAAATTGTTTGACTGTGAATGATGCCAGTCCATTCATCAAAAGGTCCTTTGTGTTGGACACTTTTTGAATAAAATGGCTGAAGAAGGTAATTCTAAAAAAAAAAAAAAAAAAAAAAAGATAATCACTATAAGATTAATTCCTAGGCCGTCCCGTGCTTTTCAGAACATTCTGCTCAAACTCTGCGGGTTCATATACAAGAGACCACCCAAAGTTTCGGATTATTCGAAGAGATTGTTCAATTTGTCCATCTGTCAAGTTAAACAAACGTTTTCACGGGTTTCAAAGGATATTTCTCACCTCTCCTTAAATCACTTCATCAGGACTAATGAGGCTGTTTTTACTATTGATTTCTCTTTCTCAAAAGGAAGAAGATATTCCATCCCTTTTTTTTAGTTTTTTCAATTTTTGGTACCAGTTCACATCATTACAAATCGTTACCGGTAAAGATGCTAGAAAAATGGCCGTTTCCTTGTGCCGCTCCAAAAAGTAACTGACTGAAATTATTGGCATGATTTTTTTTCTTTTAGTATATGGATAATAAAATTCTAAATATTATTGCCATTGAGTTTTCCTTTTACCTACAGACTAAGAGTTAGGCAGATATATACACCGGAATAACTTTCTATTGTGTATATTTAACAACTTACATCAAAATAAAAAAAAATGCTAAGTCCAAATTTAAAAGAAAATTACGAACAAGAAAATTATAATTCTTTTTGTGTAGAAATAATGAATTAATAATAAATATTAATATTTATTTATATGCAGAAGAATAGTTTTTGGTGATTTCAATCGTACTATAATCGTAATGTACATAAGTTTTGTAGAAATTTTAAGAGAAAATATTATTTTAAATAAACCTGGACTTGGTAAGAAAAATTTTCGGTCAGAGCAGAAGGTAACTGTGATGAACAACGAAAGAAAATTGGAGTGCTGCTTACTGAAGCTACAATATGGCCGCTGTGTAGTCACCTTTTACTTTTTTCATAAGTGTAGAAGAGTTATAATAGAAAGGGGAGCTAATTCGAACAGATTTTATCACTACAGTAACCTTCTAAGAACTTTTGAAAATAACCCAAACATTACGACTAAGAATATCAGGGATAGTTTTGAATCCATTGGAAGGAAAGCAGATGTATGCATTTAAGTGGTACATTCATTTCCAATTTATAGCCCCCCAAAATGTATAAAATCTGCCCGTGCTATTTTTAGACAGTCAACAAAATACTTAAAGTCTAAATCGGTCATTCGTCAAAATCTGTGGTTCCTCCAAATTTTCTAGCTGCTGCCCCACTCCCTGCTTGGCTTTCAAGTCATATGTCTAGCGCCACCGTTAAGTGAAAACTTTTCTTTCTTGTTATTAGGTATAGTGCAAACTTAAAACGATCTCCTTGGCTATACCGATACACCTAGAAACATTGGCTCTCTGCAGATGTTGGCCCTCTACTGACGTGTGGCATGTCATGCTCAGATAATGTCGTAAAAATACAAACAGACATTAAAATTTTTAACTTCGGACAGAAAATAAAATAAAACCATGGGTGCGTGTATAACATTTATGTTTAATCTTATTCTTTATAAAGCATTTTGTAATGGTAATGGTAATATTAGTTGTTTCCTTATAAGGAAACATTCTGCATCTATTGAGCGAGCAGCCAGTGTCGCTTTCAGCTGAAATTTATCAAATTTTTCTCTTAAAACAATTATTTCAGGAAAATAAGTTTCTCAAGACGAGTAGCTGTTATTGTCCTTTCCAGTATTGATGGGTCTAGGGTCAAATCACTCTGAAAATACCGATTCGCGTTCGATCACCAAAGTTAAGCAATGTCTATCTCGGTTAGTATTTAGATGGGGGACAGGTTGGAACACCTGGTACTGTAAGCTACATCCTACAATCTGAAGTATAGTTCTACTTTAAATAACCTCTAAACGGTTGATAAGCCGCAAAAAAGACAAATCAATCAGCTTCCACAATATTTCAAACAAATGATTAGGAAGAAAGCCTATATCAATACTGAAAAGAGCAATAACGGTCATTCGACTTGAGAAATCTATTTTCCTGAAAAATGTTTTAACAGAAAGATTTTAGAAATTTAACAGAAAATAGCATTAGCTGTTCGGCCAATGAAGGCTGAATGTTTCCTTATAAGGAAACGCCTAATATTGTCATTACCTTTAGAGATGGGGATAATAGATAGTACACTTTGATCCTTGTCCGATCGGCAGGCAGTGAGGAAAAGCATAAACTCGAGTAGCACTGGCTACTCGCTCAATGTATACCAAGTGTTTCCTTATAAGAAAACGGCTAATATTACCATTACAATTACAATACAACGACTGGAAAATAACTGGCAAAAAATGGTAAAGTGAATAAAATACAGAAGTCCGCACCACATGTTTTGACTGACGAACAACAGTTTCCCAGGTTTGGCACCGGCAGTAATTTGCTTAATCGTTTTGGGGAGAAAAAAAATGACCGTTTTGTTATTTGCCTGTTTACTGTTGGTGAAAATTACTTTCTGTCTGATAGTGGCTTTCTTTAGGTTTGACAGATTTTTTTTCTTCCTCCAACCTCCTCAAGCCCAAATCATCCTCCCTGCCTTTTACGTGTTGTTGTAATGAAGTAATTCGTTACAGCCTTCTGCAAACTGGTGGAGAACATTATTGCCTGTTATAATGTCGAATTAAGCCTTCAAAAGTTGAAAACATTATGACAAGCAGCAATGGAAAGAAAGTATTCCGTCTTGCTGCAAGATAACTACTCATCAAAAAATTGATACATTGATGTTCTATTCATTGGACCTGTCTCCCAACGAATACCAATTTCTCCAGATTTATATCGCCTAGTAGGTTGGAATCTAGTAGCATTAAGTTTTTGCCAAGTAGTTTGTGAAATATGAAGTTTTGTATTATCCCTCTGCTGGTCAAAATACTTGAAACTTTTGATGTATCAGTCCGAAATCATGACGACATGATTCTGCTGTGACGGTCTAACCAGGTAGCAAATGGTTTACTTCATTAAAACATTAGCAAACAGGTAATCAATTGATTTACATAATGGAATCACCGTCGAACCGTTGGAATAATTGCATTAATTTTAAAGATAAGATAAAGTTGTGTTTGGTCCAAGTTATAATACCTCTTTGAATGGCAGTTGTTACTCCGAGATATCAGTTGTCCTGAAGCAATTTCTGTATGGATTTCTGGGAAGATGAGTTATTATTTACATTATTTGCATAAGGACTTTTATCCTTATCTTTGTTGTTGTTATTACAACGTTTCAGTTTGCACTGATAAATGCCGGAGGGTACAATGATGTTTGGTCAGGATAATTTATGCTTGAATTTCTGGGATGAGGAGCTATTATTTATATTATTTACATTCGGGCTTTTATCCTCATATTTGTTGTTATCATGACGTTTCGACCGCTGTGCCCTTCCGCCTTCATCAGGTGCTTGTCGATCCGGGATAACTTTGAAGGAATTTCGAACTGGTTTAATCTACTGGTGTAAATTGTTCTCGTTTTGACTATGTCTAGGGATAGCTTGTCTTGTATTTTATTTTGTAGTGCTTAGTTCTTTCTTGCCCCTTTTTACTGAGTTCAAATACACGCTGCCCGTCCTAGGGATTGAAGTCACAATAACTATGTCAATCATTGACACTGACTCAATGAATTCAATTTAAAGTGATGGAGCAAGATTTTGTTGTATTTTTATATCGATCCCTACCTTAAAGTAAAATTTGTGATTTAAAAAACCGATGAGGTTAGAAGAAATAAGCTGCATACTGTTTCGTCGCGTACAGTCGATATAAGACTCCTAACAAGACTGTTCTGTGTTTAGATGAAAGGTTTAGGGACTCTAATGAAGTCATAAAGCGTATTAATAACTAAAGAACTGATTTAATGATAAGAAAACGTTCTCACTTTTATTTTTCATAAGCTGTCAACCAGGAAAAATATATAAATAAACAAGAGAATAAGTGAATGGTCGGGTGGTTGTGAGCAATGCTTCTTTAGTTGGGCTAGTTACGTACTTAATTCAACATTTAATAGTTTCGCACGGGTAAATATTCTGGGCTTTTCTTTCATTGGTTGTCACCGAAGCAAAACAAAGCCATCAATGTGGTGGGTAAGTTATTCCCTTGGCGATTATTCTCATTCGTTTCTACACGCCCGAAATCTTACACTCCCCACCACCCCGTATAGGTTAAAGTTATTCAATAGTTCTTACCCAAGGGGAACTGATTGTTTTTCTTCAATTTTTCCGTTCAGGATTTCCACTGCTTTGTATAAGTGATGTTGTTGGTAAGGGGAAATTTGTAACAGTATAATCACCTCCGCCCACGCGGCTGCACCACAAAAGATTTTTGATTATTCATTTCGCTTTATTTATATTCTTTTAATGTTATTTAGTAGCTACCAAATAATCTTTTATAAAAATCGAAGAATAATTGTTTGTTTGGCACACGTTAATAGTAAAGATTAACATCTTCAGTATTAACACCTTTAGTATTAACATACTAAAGGTGTTAATACTAAATACGTTAATACTAAAGATGTTAATACTGAAAGTGTTAATACTAAAGATGTTAATACTGAAGGTCTTAATACTAAAGACGTTAATACTAAAGACGTTAATACTAAAGATGTTAATACTGAAAGTGTTAATACTAAAGGTGTTAATACCAAAGGTGTTAATACTAAAGATGTTAATACTAAAGATGTTAATACTAAAGGTGTAATTCGAACCAGATGCAATGGAATTTCAGCAAAATAATGCTGGATATGTTTGAAATATATATATATATATTTTTTAATAACAATTTGGGTGATACAGCGTGCCTTCCAGCTCTTAAGGAAGCAATTTTCATGCATGATAAAATAGCAAGATCTTTCTGATTGTTTTTAGGTTTGGCATTCAGCTACCCTTTAGGTGTGAGTGCTTCATTTTACTTTTAACATACTGGAGGTGATTTTGCTTGCAAACCAATAATTTTATACTGCCACTGCAAATAACTCAGATGAATGAGTAATAGAGTGTTTGAAGTTTGCAGTTGTGTTGTCATATCCTGCTATGGCAACAGAAAATGAGCATTACTGAAATTAAATAGTGCAGCCTTGAAAAACAATGAGGTGGAAAGGAAAGTAGTGAATAATGCAGTGTTAATGGTTGATGGTCAGTATACTGAAATTTTAGATTATTGATATTGGATTCGTTTCACACTGGGTGCCTCATACTTTTTTCTTTGTTTAGCGGCATATCAACTTCTTATGAGTCATTTAATTCCGAAATTTAATTTGGGGAGCATTAGTAATTTCTTTTACAAAAATGTATTGCTGAAAATTTATTACTGGTATTTTTAATATAAAAATATATTTTCATACTTTCATAATGCATCGCCTCAGCTTGAAGATTAACTATTTGCTCATAGCCAGGACCCTAACAGATGCTATCACCCCGGGTCAAGGTGGACCTGGGAACATCAGCAATGAAGAGGTAATTCCATGCACCCAAAAACCTCACGATTGGCTGTAGTTTATCGTCTTATCTAGAACGCTATACTTTTGACTGTTAAAACTAAGCTATGCTTAGTAAATAAATATACTTTGAGTGCTAAAGACAGTTTATTCAAAATGAATATGAATCAATCACTTCACTATGTATAACTGTTTTATATCTATCATATCGCTAAGAGTTCATTTCATTTGACTGATATTTTAGAGAAATCAATGGCAATTGCCGCGAGATGAGGGAAATTTAGAAACCGTTACATGTAAATTCAGATCCTTGACTTTTGTCAGTTTGCCAATGGGCTGCGTCCTAGCGACTCGTGTTCAGTTATTCAGTCAGGCGTGACGATTAAGAATATGATTAATCTTCCGCATGGATGTTAGAATAATGAGTTTTTTTTTTTTTTAGTGTGTACTATTAAAAAGAACGTTTTTGTAAAACCCGTAAGAGGAATTGCATGATAAAAAAAGAAAAAAGAATGATTTTGCTGACGTTTGTAGTTGTAAAGGGAAACATTTGATAATAAATGAATAAATAAATAAAAAATGATTTTACTGAAGATTGTCGGAGGAATCATTTGATAAGTAAGAAAGATTTTGCTGAAGTTTGAAGGAGGCATCATTTGATAAGAAAGAAATAACTTGCTGAAACTTGAAGGGGGAATTATTTGAAAAGGAAGGAAGAAAGAAAGGCAGGAAGGAAGGATGAATTTGCCGACCTTTGTCGGAGGAATCATTTAAAAAGGAAATAAGAAAGAAAGATTTTGTAGATATTTGTTAGAGGAAGTTTTTACTAAACTCCAAAGTGGAGAAGATTTTGTGGAATTATTTGACAAGTTAAAAGAAAAAAAAGAAGGTAAGAAAGAAAGAAATATAATGGTCTGTATGAGAAATTTTTTGGATAACTAGAAAATTGTATGAAAAGTTGACCGTATTCTAAAACGTGCCAGATAGGCGAATATGTGACTTAAAGAGACAGACGGATTCCTTCAGACGTACTGATTACTTAGGGGCAACAAAGAAGAACTGATTGCTCGGGCGCTGAGCTCTGAACTGTTGCCGTTGATGTAATAAGTGTAAGTGCTTCAATTTCTCACCAGACGCAAGATCAAATGTTTGGCAGTGAGCCATAGACTCTCACGATCAGAGCAGGGATTCGTTTTGGGGTTTTGTTCAGTATTAATGTAAAAGATGTCATTTCTAAAGGACGCTTTGTTTGTTTTTTTTGTTTTGTTTTGTTTTTTTGCAGGAGGTTGAATATGGTCACCACTCAAGATTCCCTAAGATTAAACTAGAAAAAAAAAGTGTTTCATTATTATCGTTATAATAAATCGCTATAGCGATGTAGGGGGTCCATCTTCTGAATGTATCATTCTTATTGCACTTAATACCGTGGACTACTTTTTTTTTTTTGTAAATACAAGGGTCTGAGGTTCTGTAAGTCGTGAAACGAAGCATAATTATTTTTTGTTCGAGAAGTGTTAGTGCATATATGAAATATATAAGCAAGTAAATTATACATATACTGAGGTGCCAAAAGTCATGGGAAAGCAGTATGTAAAGTTAATGGTATGATATCCCTCGATCTAAAGTGTCATATGTGTACAGGGAATACCTGATTGAAGACATTGCCATCGACAATGGTCAGCGCAGAAGCCAACGGCGGGTATACAAATATATATATATATATATATATATATATATATATATATATATATATATGTGTGTGTGTGTGTGTGTGTGTGTGAATAAAGACAAAAGAAATACTTAGCTGACGCGTTTCGCCCCCTGAGGGACTTCATCAAGGAAATTGTGAAGATTTTATTTATCTTTTTCTTTTGTTTTTAGTCATAGTATATTAAAGATATACTCTAATGTTTTTACACACACACATACACACACACACGCACACACACATACACAAACATATATATATATATATATAGTACGAAGCAAAAAAAAAATGGACGCACTCATAGAAAGTTGATTTTTGTATTTTTACCAAGACAAGTGAGTACTAGATTTCGTTTATTAATACAAGGTATTAATACGGTGTACATATACGTACATTATACAAGTCAAAAAGTGATTTAGTATTTTGTTAAATAAACTTTTGCTTTAATAACCGCCTTAATTCTTCGTATGCTATAGACTATATTCTTTAGTAAATCAATCTCTTTCTTTAATTCGTGAAAAGTTCATCTTCTGTGTTAACTTTCTTATTACGGCCATGCCTGTCCATTATCACCTAAAGATTTTCAATTGGGTCAAGTTTAGGACTCTGACTAGGCCACTGCGCTTCCTCTCTAGATAACGTTTATTCTTTAAAGCAGTATTCTTAGAATCATTTTTGTGTTGGAGCGTGAAGCGTTGATCTTGGGCAAAAAGCTTTTTAGCGGAATGCCACATTTGATTAACAAGAATGTTGTGGTTTTGATGTTGGTCTATGATTCCCTTGATTTTGTTCAAATTACCAACTCAAATTTTTTTTATTGTGTTTAACAGTGCCCTTGGTAGTCACTGGAGTATTCGTTTCACCGAGAGTACACCAAACACGTATTAGTCCTTCATATCTAAGTGTAAAGAGGCTCTCGTCACTCTACATATCATCTTTCCAATCAGATTTAGTATAGCGTGAATGAACTTTGCACCAAGCCAACCGTGCCCGTCGATTTTTCCAGATACAAAAGTTTTCTTTTTGATGTATTTGGAAACAATGCCTTTTGCTTTAAGCCTGCGTCTGACTGAAAAATCATTTTTTGACTTGTGTAATCTACATATGTACACCTGTATTAATACCCTGTATTAATAAATGAATTCTATTACTCACTAGCCTTGGTAAAAATATCAAATTCGACTTTCTGTGAGTGCGTCAATTTCTTGCTTAGTACTATATATATATATATATATATATATATATATATATATATATATAAAACACCTCCCACGTTTAGTGTTCTGGTCCTCAGAGTCTAGAACTGCGTCTTAACCACTGGGCTAACTCTACACTGGTCAATGCTGACGCTGGTCCAAGTTGTTTATTGGTTGCTGGCCGCTTCGATTCACACTAACTCTGCCCATGATGTATTGTTCATCTCAGAGCAGTGGAAGATCGGAGTTTATAGTATTGCATTGCTGGTTCAAGCCGTGGCAGTTGCTATATTAAGGAAGAAAAATATCTTCACAGCGAAAAATAAAACGAAAGATTCATGGGGTCAATTTACAATTGGTTTATATAGCTCTTGGTACAACAAAAATTAACCCTTGCCGCATCAATCTCTATAATGACACTGAGCCTTGTTTAAACTTCTGGAGAAGCTGGGTTCAAAATTCTTGGAATGAGGAAATCTGGTAGCAGCTGATATGAATTCCAGAGGTACTCAATGCGGGTTCTCAGCTTCAAGCCTTCGAGCTCCCAAAGCTATCTGCTTATATGCACTTCGGCCCCAAACCAGTGTGGGGCCGAAGTGTTCTGGAGCTTAGGTGATTCCTCAAATTTTACACTATTTCTACTTCCTTAATAAATTTTCAAAATTTGGAGAATTATTCACCTTCCCAGTCACATAGATTGCACCTCCTCACTCCAACCGGCTTCATTTCACATCTCGCACCATCACTCCACACATACAGTGCTAAATTCTTCCTCCTTCTCTCTTGGCATTCCACCTCTGAAAAATGGTTCGTTCCCTGTTTTCAACATCGAAAATATAATTTCTGTCTGTCTCTCCTCTCCTTAATGATATGTGTTTTCCTAATTTCTCAAGAAAGAGATAAATTTATTTTACAATTTATTTATTTTTTTACCAGCATGCCAGATTCTCGATGGATAAAAAGCAAACTCTTGGAGCATCATTCCAATTTGTAGGGGTGAGACAATTCAAATGGCCTTTTTCACTTCCACATTACCAAGAAAAATGTTTTCCATTCTCTCTCTCTCTCTCTATCTATCTATCTATCTATCTATCTATGTTCCAGCTGTCATGTTTCATTTTGAGCATAACCATTTGCTGTTCAGAATTAATATTTAACCTCCTCATGGCCTCAGTGTCACACACACACACACACACACACACACGCATATATATATATATATATATATATATAATTATTTATTTAAAAAAAAATTTATAACATAAATATGTTATAAAATCACTACAAAAATAGCCATTTTGTTTCAACACCCTCGGTGTTTTATCAAGTCCATATATATATATATATATATATATATATATATATATATGTATGTGTGTGTGTGTGTGTGTGTGTATGACAAGTGTGTTTGAAAGTTCATTTCTTCAATATCTGTACTGTTTGAAGCTTTTTGCTGTACTATATCTTCCTTGCGTTGGCGACGCCAGGATGTAGTGTCTTTATTATGCAAATAGCCAACTATTCCATGGTGTTTATGAAACTGGAAGGTGAAAAGACTGACCGCGTTAAAGACCAGAGTGCAATAAAATAATTGAAAAAATATATTAACAGAAAGTAAAAAAATATATTTTGCGAAAATCTAATAAGTTTACAAAATATTTACATTTAAATGACGAATAAGTAAACTCGTGTAAAAAATGACTTGTCAGATTCATACTGCGCAGAGGGAGAAAATCAAGTTATTGTTACTCTAATTATGAATGTGATGTTTACTAACATTCAAATTATCATACAACGTAGTTAATTGTCGGGTAAGGTCTTACGGTGTTGCTCATAATATCTAAAATGTTGAAGCAAAGTATTTTTCCACAAGACATAGCATCATTATAGGGCCATTAAAGTTTGTTTTTCTGTAACGGGACATTAACTTTCTATTAAATTTTAAATGTTGTTCTAAAAGAACGACTTCGTCATTCACAGTCGGACTAATGTCCTCATCTTTGTTGTTACAATAACAACGTTCTGGATGTTGCAACTCCCGGCTTTCTTCCATTGTCTGTAGATAGGGTTAACCTCCAGGGAGATTTGAACTAAACCCTTTATTCAATCTCCGGGGTGGAGATAGTGTTTTCCTTCCGCTGTTCATGTCTAAAGCTTACTTCTTGTTGGTGAATTGTTCAGTTATTGATATTCCTATGATTATATCAGTACTAACTGGCCTAGGGATTGAACTTACAATTATTATGTCACTAAATTTATTAACCAACGCCTGAACAGAACATGAGCATTTTAAAAAATTGCCTATTTATGGCCAAATTGTTTCCGAATGTCTCAAACAAAAAGCCATGAATGTTATTGCATTTCTTATTGCTAAAACACCTGTTTTTTATATTATGATAACGCATGATGATAATGACAATATAATTGTATTGTTCTAAGTTATGAATAGAAACAATATAAAGTCCTTGAATATAATGACTTTACATAGCCTACATCAAACATTTGTGATAGAAACTTGAGTTAGGTAGAACATGGTAACTGGATCAGGAAAGCTAAAGCTAATGGTAGAAAATAGAAGTTGTTTTTAGATTTAGCACCCCAAAATTCTCCTATGTAACATTTCAAAAGATTTGTAACCCTCATTTTTATTTTTTGTCACAATCTGTTATCGAATTAAAAAAATTTTATGTTCGTACCAAATCATTGAACAAAAGCCATGATTTCTTTTTTATTTTGTACAATATTTTTATTTTATAAAAAGTATTCTTTCTCTTAAACAGCTTTTTGATTAGCAATATCATATTGATCTAATAAGCAACTTTTGTAGATCGATCTTTAGAATGCTGCTATCACTGATGAACATGCGAACAGTTTACGCTTAATCTGTTCCCGTCTTCAGTGTGTCGGCTGCTCTCCTCACGAAAATCGTATGCCTAATATCGTTTGCTAAACTAATGATGGAGTACTAATTCTTACACGCGGTTCCCCGTGACTTAAAGGTCGCTCAAAACACTCTGGGTTGAGGGTTACAGTAACGGATATTGGCGTGGATCTTGGAGTCGGCGATTTGAGTTCCAGTTCCGGTCTAGAAGGACAGGAATCCGTCTCTTCTCTACCCGCCAGCTATGTGTTATATAGGACACTTGGCCCCTAGTCTTGGATGAGAGCCAATCTAGGATAAAGATGACTTTGAATTCAAAGCCGCGAAGAAGGTACTGGGAAACCACTCCACTATAGTTCCCAAGAATTCAGGACAATTCACAGATAAAGATAAATACAGTCGGTGGAAAGCCATGGTCGCCTACGCCCTGAAGACACATGGCATAAAGATCTATCATTACCTTTAAAAAAAAAAAAAATCCACTATTTTTTGCCATAAAGTCAATTCTTTTTTTTTTTTTTTTTTTTTTACTGCATCAGAAGTCTTCAGGTACAGTTGATTCAAAAAGCAGTATTGATTTCAACGGATGCAAAAACGTCTCGGCGAACAAACATATTTTATGAGATTTGGTAATACGAGATAAAGTAAAAGTTGTCCCAAAAGGTTTTACCGGTATTTTTACAACGATAATAACCAGTCAAATGACGATACACTGGGGCAGTCGGAGTGGCTGACAGTTAAAATGGTCGAGTTGTTGTAGAGGTCAAATAGTTATAAAACAAAAAATATAGCTTTATGGGTCTTCTTGATAGCTAAGAAAGTGAGATACGCGACAGCTGATATCATGTTATAATAACAGAACGATGCATGAATACACACTACCAACAACTGAATCTTCAGTTTCGGGGCTTCTATTTTAATACCAGTTCACAACGACAGATGCAACCCATACGTAAATAATAAAATACCACAAAATCCATTAAGATTTAAAAAAATCTTTATTATTTGTCTTGATCTCCGAGAAGGCTCAAGCGAGATTTTAGCTTAAGTCAAGACAAGAATTAAATTTTTTAGCAGTTTACATAATTGGAAATATTTATTCATATATCCATAGACGGTCACTCGTTTTCTGGCACACCAGTTTGATAGGGCGGCTTGACAATCCCTATTGCAGACGCCTGCTCAGACACTTTTGTTCAATACTCATATAATCTGTCTGTGATTTATACTATAAGAGTGTTGAGTAGACATTAGTTTCTGGGAAATAGCTCATTTGGGGTGATCAACAGTTGGAACAAGGCCAATACGCTCAGTTATGGCGACATGTAGCATCATTCTTGTGCAACCATCGTCAGCCTTCGAAAACTCCGTCTACCCAATTTAATTTCTTAGGCTTTGGTCAATCCGTGGTTTGGTTTTCAGACAAAAGTGCTACACACTGAGGACATCTCCCCATCAAAATAACATGCTGACAAATCCATCGAAGGCCGAAATTCGAATTCGGGTCTCATGGTCGGAAGGACTTTTAACCATTTGGCCGGGCGCCATTATCTGTGTTATAATATACATAAACCAAAAACGTCTTATTTCTTAAACGTCGTCAACGCTACTGTCGGTTGAAAATCAGTCAGTTATGTGCCATGCGTGATACACGCTTAAGTGATCATGTTTCGATACATGACTGACGAGGGAGTTTTTTCCCCCGCAGTGGGTTGACATTTCTTTCTGTGGTAGACCATTTGCCACCCAAACCTATAGAACTCTTCTGCTATTTACCCATAGCTGGGAGAAGAGGATTCATGCCTTTCCCATGGGTATTAGCACGTAAGTGAATGTAATGGATTCGACTGGAATTCGAACTCTGCTCTCCGATTCCTCGGTCCAAGACGCTATCCATTTCTCCACCGTAGATTTCTCAAATTCACTGTTATCACTCTTTCTAGTAATGATGGGGATTTCTCTTCCTTTTCTAAGAAGTAATAGGGAAATAAAGTTTGTTAATATATTTTCTTCGAGTCATTCATTTTATTTGTTGCTGTTGTTGAGTCAAACATAAAGCTACATAGAATAAAGTACATACATAAAGGTACATAGAAGCTACTTTTAAAAGACTAGAGGAAAAAAAAACACCAATGACTTATAAGAGAAATTCAATAAGATTTTTCTTTATTTGAAAAAGCAAATTGTTCGCCTAGCACAAGGGGAGGTGTAATGTTTTTCAACATGCAATAAACCAAGGGTTCTTAATAAAATTGCGGTCGGAAAATTATGTCAAGGGCAAAAAAAATATGTATTTAAGTAAAGAAGCTTTTTTTCTTTATTAGTAAACTTATACGTAATACCAGGAAGAGACAGTTGATGTTGATAAGACACATAATGAAAAAAGAGGGCTTGGAAAATTTGATACTTACAGGACAGATTGAAACAAGAGACAGGGGAAATCAACGCATAACATACTTAGTGAGCTTGAGTAAATGGATGGCGGAAAATGTTAAAGAGAAATAATAGAAAAACAAAATTTATTAAGGGCAGGAAATTGTGGAGAGCCATGATCGCCTACGTCATCGGGGGACACGGCACATAAAGAAGAAGAATTTAACTATTCCCTAGGACTTCCATTTTCTGCTAAGATAGTAGCGGGCGAAGAAGCCCTGACACAATTTAATTAGTATGCATAAAAGCTCACATAAAGAAAATGTCGACTGGCAAATCGAAAGTACACACGAACGCTATCATTTTCTCAGAATGTGCAAGGAATCCTGCAAATGAAGTTGCTGTCAAACATAAAATAATAAAACGATGTTTTTATAAAACTTATTCGAACAATCATAACAGCGTGCGGTTAAAAGCTTGAACTAACTACAGTCATTACTGTTTCCTGTTTAAGCACTGATGAAAAGTGCAAAATTAACAAACGTGGTGGTTTTAATAAACCCGGCGAGGTTGGAAAATTTCCTCAAAGAAGATAAACGTCCCCGCTGCCCTTCAATTAGACAACTAAGAAAAGCCATTCAGTAAGGATTGGTAACAATCTTTCTCAACAAATCGTTACCATTGCAGTGAGTTCAGTTTTCAATGGCTGCTCTACACTCCAGACCTCATACTCGACTAAAATCAGCTCAGTAAATAAATAAATATTACGTCGATGCAAATTTTTCAGTAACCTTGGCAAAATATTCCGATAAATTCATAGTATGAAAAATGATGCTACGAATTAATAGGAATAAAGTAATAAATATATAGGAATGAGGGAATAAAGTAATAAATATATAGGAATGAAGGAATAAAGTAATAAATATATAGGAATGAAGGAGGAAAGTAATAAATATATAGGAATGAAGGAATAAAGTAATAAATATATAGGAATGAAGGAATAAAGTAATAAATAAATAGGAATGAAGGAGGAAAGTAATAAATATATAGGAATGAAGGAATAAAGTAATAAATATATAGGAATGAAGGAATAAAGTAATAAATAAATAGGAGTGAAGGAGGAAAGTAATAAATATAGAGGAATGAAGGAATAAAGTAATAAATATATAGGAATGAAGGAATAAAGTAATAAATAAATAGGAATGAAGGAATAAAGTAATAAATAAATAGGAATGAAGGAGGAAAGTAATAAATATATAGGAATGAAGGAATAAAGTAATAAATAAATAGGAATGAAGGAGGAAAGTAATAAATATATGGGAATAGAGGAATAAATTAATAATAAATAGGAATGAAAGAATAAAGTAATAAATATATAGGAATGAAGGAATAAAGTAATAAATATATGGGAATAGAGGAATAAATTAATAACGATACAGGAATAAAGTAATAATCATTAGATTATTTTCTTTGGATATCTACGACTGCATGCTACCGTTTTTGCCAAATGATTTCTTCCATCACAAAAGAAGGCCACTCAGTAAATTCTTCAGGGAAGTTTTTCGATATCTTGAAAATGTTACGAACGTTAACCAGACAAAGAATGTTGCATGGATCAAAGCAAGCTCTAGTCGGAAATTGAGAGATTCTGACAATACTGCAAGTGTGGTAGAGCGTCCCATAAAAGCCTCATACTATTTACTGCATCGAACTTGCAATTTGAAGAAAGGCGTTATGATGCAGTAACATTATTGGTTGAATAACTTACATAAAAAAGAGAACTTTTTTCTCTCCTAGCACCATTTTTAAGCAAGCCAGTTACTCATTATAACAATATGCAATAACAGTTTGCCCAAGTTCAAGTGATTCATAAGTTCCTTTGAATCTCACCAAACTCAAAGACGGTAGTTGATGATGTTGAAAGCTCTAGTCACGATTATCTTCAACTTGAACTCTTGTGGTAAATCCATGTTTTATCATTTGCGAAAACCATTTTTCTGTGATGAGTAAAAAGCGAACGACACGTAATCTATCTATATGTGATGGTAGCGAAACGATTATCTGCGCAGAACGCAGAATCTCGGGGACTCGAGTTCATTCCAGTTCTCGTCTAGAGAGACACGTCTCTTCTCCCTTCAGTTATGTGTTAAATAACAGGGTAGACTAGTGGCAGCCATTCTAATAGAAAGACAACTCTGAATTAAAAAAAAGTGGAGAAGCGAATCGGAAAGTAATTCACTTTTACAAGAATTCATAGTAATTCTTAAATAATAAAGAGAGATATGTTCGTGTCCTACTTTAGCAGGGACACGGCATTAAAAAAAATCTTTAAATATTAAATAAAAATTATTTCTATTATTTTTTGCTATGAATTCAATTCTTTTTTTATTGCATCAGAAATTTTTAGGTACAATTGCTAAAAAAAAACAGTATCTAAAGTTTAAACGCCAAATTATGTTTCTTTCCCTAAGTTCTTGTGGAACCCGTTTTCCTAGAATGCAAAAATATAGCGAATGTCTGTAAGCAGCGTATTAACGTAAAATGAAAACACAAGCGACAAAGAGTTGAGTACGGGTTAAAAAAGTCCTTGTAACATTTTTCTAAACATTGTACAAAATATGATTCTGGGAAATTTGTATATCATACGAATAGGATTGTGGTTTATCTGCATATCATACAAATAAGATTGTGGTTTATTTGCATATCATACGAGTAGGATTGTGGTTTTGTGGCATTCGCTTTGTGATTGTTTTTTTAGAATTGCAAAGAAATATTTGTTTTGTTTGTTTTACTCGACATATCAACTCAATGTGTCATTTAATGCCGAAATTTAATTTTCTTTCTTGCACTTAAACATTCATTTTTTTTTTTCAAATAGTGAGACTGTTGTTAGTTATTTTTGTATTTTTTTAATTATATTTTTTAATCAGTTTAGTTTTTCTCTTAGAAACTGGAATATGTAAAGTAAATCAGTATTTTGAAAAAGTTATTTTAAGTTTGTTGTTTGGTAGTATTTTAATTGGATTGAATTAAAATTGCTGCAGTTTGTTATGTCTTTTATGGTGAATATTTTTTGGCATACCAGATATACTGGAGGATCATCCTTTTTTAGGATATACGAATGGGTTATCATAGTATGTCCATTATGGGGCCTGGACATAATCGCTCCTTCTCTTCTAGTTTGCTGTTTCTGATGCCACAGTTTACTGTTCGAGTAGGTGTTCCACAAAGAAATGCATTAGGGTGTTTGGAAAGCAATTACCACTGCTATATATAACGAGTCAAGTAACCAAAGTAGAACTATGGTTGAATGATACCAGATTACTTTACTACATGAATTCCAAAAGGGTAGGACTGCTACTGAAGCATTTAATAAGAGTTGTGGAGTATCTATGAATACAGTGGTTATGTTAACTTTGATTTAAAAGGAGACTTTCGGATATCTGATAAGCAAAGCCGGTGTAAAGGTCTTGCAACCCCCGACCCTCAGAATTTATGATACGGGACCCCCACTCTGCTACATCTCAATTTTCATGAGGTAGTGTTCATATAAAACTAAATTTTACTGTAACCTAATTATGTATAATAATGGATCATATGCAATATAGATGAACAATTCAACTAGAAAAATTGAAAATAAATACATTGTATGTAAATACAAATTAGAGACATGTCATAATAGATCATTCCATCTTAAATAAATCAACAATTTGCGTCAATTTTTAACATCAACTTGAGCCCTTTCTCGTTAAAAATTTGAAGAATTTTAACACATTCAAAATTATGGACAAAAATAATGAATTTTATATAGTCTTTTGAGATTTAGCATGAATAAAACACGCACCAGTCTCGCTCTAGAAGACGACCCACTCTGAAGAGAGAACCTTTCTGACGGGCCTGAAGATTAAACCTACACATGAAAGCATGAGAGATTTGGCGTAATAACTTAGAAACTACAAAATTCAACTACCCATAAATGAATTGAGAAAACTTGCAAAAAGGAAATTTGGATTCCTATTTTTCGCTAGTCACAAAGTTCCCAGTATCAGAAGTGTCAACCTTTCAATTTTTGTTTCGCATTGTTACAGATAATAAAAAATGAATTTTGCGTGTCAACGGAAAATGAAGATAGCAGTTATCACAAATAAGTAACCAACATCAACACCAATGTATGTGTGTGTGTGTGTGTGTGTGTGTGTACGTATAACAACTATTGTTATACTTAAAAATCGTCAGGGCCTGACGATTGCATCTAGCATGAAACAGACTGTCGCCTCTAAGTTTTGACTTCTATGTTCACTCATATTTACACACGCTCTATCTCTGATATTGGGCACTTTATGCCTAAATATAGCACATCTTAAGACTATATTTCTTCATATATATATATATATATATATATATATATATATATATATATATATATATATCAGTGTGTGTTTATATGATAGTAAGTCTTTGACTTTGACGGAGTTATTTAGTGAAACTTGACCTGAAATTTTCAATGTATAATATACGATCTATATGAATTATGTGTGCTGATAGAAAAAAAAATTGTATTAAGTTCTAAATATTTGTTTTGTAAAACAAGTGCTTTATTCATTATTAGGCTAAGAAATTATTGATGTAAATAAAATGCTTGTCTTCATGTCGGTTTCAATTTCATGTTTGTCGATATCTGCAGCAGAATGCTGCCAACCAAAGAGTAATAAACAAAGAAGTTGAATAAAAGAACATTCTTGCGAAAAAAATATTTTGTTGGCAATCCTGACATAGGCTTCTCCTTCAGTTTAGTATTAGGTATACTCTAAAACCCGTTACTTGAAAAATAAATCGCTTGAAACTGATAGCAACTGGCTTTCATTTGATTTGTATATTTTCTTTTCTTCCTGAGATGTTTTTACAGCTAGGTCGACCAGTATAGCCCAAGGCTAAAGCCGACTGTTAAAATCCAGCCACAGTGGTGGAAATGCAATGAGAAGGTCACGGTTTGGTCTCTACCTGGTGGGTCAATGCCGTAAAGCGCAAAAAGACTGGTTTAAGTATTATGAATAAAAGAAGTATCATTTGAACTATTATTTATATTATCATCTTCTTCTATGCGCCATGTCTCTTCAGGACATTGGAAATCATAGCTCACCACAACTTCCTATCCTTTGTCGCAGCTAGCAATGTTTGCCTTTTTGCTAGCACTAACAATCCCTCTTACACAAACTCGTTAGTTAGGTTACTCGATGGTTTCCCCTGTCCTCTTACCTTCTGTATATCCTGTGATTATCAAATTCTCCAAACCCTCTTTACTCGTTTGTCCTAGAGATTTCTACTGTCTCATTTCTAATGACATTTGTGTTACACCATAGTCCAGATAGCGCAGTGGAAAGCAGAGAAGCCGCGATTAACAAATATAACTATTAGAATAGAGTTATCAACTCCAGAAACGGTGTTATGATAACAAGCATTACCAACTCGATCCCTAAAAAAGATAATCAGAACTCTTGATTGTTTGTCCCCTGTTCTGCTTTGTGTAAAAGAACCCTTCTTTTTCTTTCTTTCGATGTTTACCAAGTTTTGTGTAGTCTTGTACAAATGCCGCAAGTATAAGGTACTCATTGAAAATCGAAATCTTTTCTGCAGTTGCCATGAGCTTGCTAATCATTACTTTTGCACAAGGCGCCTTTTCTTTACACACACACACACACATACACACACACACACACACACATATATATATACATATATATATATATATATATATATATATATATATATATATATATATATATATATCAGTGCAACATTTCAAATTCAGTTTAATCCTGGTAAAATTTGGACTAAATTATGTTCAAAGCTTTGGCGCTAAAAATAGTTTTTGTCCCAAGAAAGGTAACGATGACTGTTTTTGCCAAAATCAGTTGTCGAATGTAAAATCAGTTTTGAGCTGTTACAATAAGGATGTAACCACGTTTAACAATTGAAAATGACCGACATATGTTGGAAATCACAATAATAAATCCTGCTATTTCGAAGCCATATATACACACACACATTTGAAGCCAGCAGAAGAAGAATCATCTTAGATGGAATTCATGTATTTAACTTTACCCGTGGCTGCTGGGGAGTAGATTTAATTTTCAACGGATTCAATATATATATATATATAAATAATATATATATATATATATATATATATATATATATATATATATATATATACATACAGTGTAACCCGGATAAAAGAGACCCGGATATAAGAGAGATTTTCTCTGGTCCCAAATTAGAGCCTGTGTTAATGTAAACAAAATAGACCAAACCCGGATATAAGAGACTTCTCCGGTCCTGACAACTCTCTTATATATCTCTCGTATATAACAGGCCATCCCATAAGTTCTGTCCGAATTTTAACTTTTTGTTAAAATAAACGAAATTTAAAGAGTATTTTATAATGTCTAATGGAGCTGAACATTATTTTTATGTTTAGATGCATTTAAACTGATCAAATTTTATTTCCGAGAACAATAAAATAAAATTTTGTTTGATTAAAACCCTGCTAACATGGAAGTACCCAAGAATCATTTGAGGCACAGAATGCTTTAGGAGTTCAAGAAAGGAAACTCAGCAGCCGAAGCGGCTAGAAACATTCACTCAGTTTATGGAGAGGGATGTGTAAATGAAAGAACTTGCAGAAGATGGTTTACAAAATTCAGAGGTGGAGATTTCACCCTTAAAGATGAAGATCGAACCGGACGTCCAGTTGAGTTTGATGAAAAGCTTCTTGAAGCAGCCCTTGAAGAAAATCCTGATTTAATTTATCAGTTGAGGAATTGGCAGTGGTTCTCAGTTCAAACCATACAACTGTTCATCGTCATCTTCAACAACTTGGAAAAGTTCCTAAACTTGGAAAATGGGTGCCTCATGAATTGTCTGAAAACAACCTCAAATCCCGAGTTGACAACTGCTCTTCTCTCCATTCTCGCCAACTTGTTTCACCTTTTTTGGATAGACTTGTGATTGGCGACAAAAAATGTATCTTTTATCGAAATGTTAAGCGTCGTAGACAGTGGCTTGGTAAAGGGGAAGGACCCCAGCCATAGCCGAGAAGGGAACTTCATGGGCAAAAGTTTCTTCTTTCAATGTGGTGGGATCGTCAAGGAATAATCCACTTTGAATTCTTACCACCTAATGCAACAATTAATGCTCAAATATACTGTCAGCAATTAGAGCGTTTGAAGGAAAAAAAGATCTGCTCTAGTGAATCGAAAATACCTTTAGCCATTATCAAGGATGATTCGATTTTTCAGCTTAATTGAGTATGTGCGTTGTTGTCGTGTATGTCTTAGTGTGTGGTAGGGATGTTTTTAATTTCCGAATACGGTTAGCACATTGTGGCTTTGTTCGTAGTTAATATTGTTTAGAGTTGGCTTTTTCTTTTTTATTATTAAAGCTTCCATTATTTTTAATCTTTTTTTACAGGTGGATGCAGTTAATATATTTGTGTTTTCTACTAGTATGTTCCTAATGGAGTCTGGTAAATTTGTGTGTGTGTTTAAATGGGTTCTAATGGAGTTGTGATCAGATAGGTGTAACGTAAGACGTCTGGATAAGCATGTGGTTGTGTAGCCGATGTAATTATTTATGAGTCCGGTTTGATCAGGAACACAGTTCCTTAAGGGGCATTTGAACTCATAGATAATGTTCGAATCATCCTTGATAATGGCTAAAGGTATAGCCGAAAGCGCTCGGAAATATAAAACATTTGGACAGTTCTTATACACCCTTTGTCCAGAAAAGAAAGCTCTTGTTACAACACAATAAAAATTAAATAAAAACTTAACCGTCGTATCTTGTCTGTCGTTTTTAATGAAACATGCATATATATATATATATATATATATATATATATATATATATATATATATATATATATATATATATATATATCCTTTAAGGAACTTAACTTCGTTCCTGATGAAACAAAATGAATAACTATATTGAACATTCCACTACATGTCTATCTGATCATAGTTTAATTAGGACTCATTTAAACACATACGGAATCCTACCAAACTCCATCCGCAACATACTCTTAGAAAATATAACTATAATAGCCTCATCGTCATCCTCATGTAAAAAAAGACAAAAATAATGGAAGCACTAATAATAAAAAAAGAAAAATCCAACACTCAACCACATCGACATCCGTGTTGGGAAAATTAAAAAAAATTCCCATCACTCTAGAAACATATATAAAAATCTACACACTCTGTTAAAATAAAAAAATACCAAAACCATCCTTGATAATTGCTAAGAGAATAGCCCTTGGATATCTAAAACATTTGGGCAGTTTTTACACACTTTATGTCCAGAAACGAAGTCACTTATATGAACACAAGAAAAATTGAGTAAAAAGCTTAATCGCAGTACCTTGTCACTCGACTTTAATGAAAATTAATATATATATATATATATATAGAGAGAGAGAGAGAGAGAGAGTCATTCGCAGACAGTAGTGTTTCTGTATCACAGCTCCTCAGTGCAACTAGACATCCGAATGCTTCAAGCCAGGATCGAGAGAGACAGACAGACAGAGACTGTGTATGATAGAGAGGGGGTAGAGGAATTATTGAAAGGAAGATGGAAAATAATAATCACCAATTGTTACAAGAAACCAAGCAACAAAAAAATGAGGAATAAATTTAAGGTAAATTATTAAATGAATATCAGAGGAATTTTGGTAAGAAGACACACCGAAAATTTTAACTTTAAAATTCATTAATTTTCTTCTATTATTATAGGAAACAGTTTTTAATCAATCAATTTGTTTTTTTTGTTTTTTTTTACTATTTATCAACCTTTTACATGCTATTTAATACCAGATAATTTTTTTAGATTATATGAATTTTGGGGAGATAAGAAGGATTTACTGATACAGGCCCTACTAATTAGCCCATAGCTAGGTTCCATAGAATTAACCCAACCGTATTTGCGCGTAAGTGAATATACCGAAACCGTCTGGGATTAGAACTCGGCTTTCCGATTCCGAGGCGTGATCCATTACACCAGACGCAGTTACAAGCTTATAGTACCAGGTATTCGTAGGCAGTCATCCATCTAGGTGCTGGATATGCTCAACGTTGCTTAACTTCCGTGACTATACGAGAACCAATGCTGCAACTTGATATGGCCGTAAGAGGAGAAATTGTACGATTTTCGTCTATAGCATTTCAAATATATATAATTTTGTAATGTTATGATAACTTTAATAAATAAGGAAGTATTAAGACATTCAAATATATTCCTTGATTATGAATCAAAAGCTGACAATTTGCTTTTTTTTACAGAGTTCCTATGATTCTTTAATTCATTTATGTAAAACAAAAATGTATATTTTATAAGAATGTTTTTATACATTCTGTAAGATGAGAGGCTATAAAAGCTTTTTTAGATGTCCTTTTTTTATTTTCTACACTTTTGTCAGTAAAACTTAATTGAATTTATACACATGTATAGAGAAATATATGCATATTAAGGAGATTTATGTACATACCTTTCTGGAATGGTAACATTACACGTGCTCGCAAATCTAATAAAGATGCATACACACTTCTATTAAGAACAAATGCACATAGACTGTCATTATAATATATCTAGTTTTCTCGTTTCCTGGGTAATAATAAAAGTCTGCAACAAAAATTGATGACTTCTTCAGTTTACGAATATGGCGTTGGCCAACCATAAATAACTCAAGGCAGATAACCACAATAAAAAATACACTGTTTTAATACGAAGAGTTCTAAACTACATAAATAAATTCTTTTCCCCTTTCACTCTACTTTATTGAGCCCGAAGCGAGAAAAAGGGAGTAAGCATAAACTGCAAGACAGAATGCATGGTCATCAGTAAAAGGAGGAGCCCGAAATTCGATTTGCAGATCGAGGACACTAAAATCAAACATGTACGGAAGTTTGAATATCTGAGAAGTGTTTTGACGGAGGACGGTAGGTGCGACGCTGGGACCCGAAGACGGATTGGGATGGCCAAGGATGCATTTCAAAAACTGGGCAGAGTATTGCGAGACAGGAGGATTTCTTTGGTGACAAAGATAAGAGTACAGAGCTGCTACGTGGCATCTGTCTTCTTATACGGCAGCGAATGTTGGACGGCCTCCTCAAAGATGAAGACGAGACTCGAGGCAGCAGGGGTGTGGTTCTACAGAAGGATGCTGAGGATATCGTGGAGCGAATGTGTGAGCAACGATGAGGCCGTGAAAAGGATGCAAACAGGAAGGAAGCTTACACTTAACATAAGGAAGAGGCAAATGAAATTTCTGGGACACATAATGTGAAAGGAGGGCCTGGGGAATCTGATACTCACAGGACGAATAGAGGGAAAGAGAGACAAAGGAAAGCAATGCATGACATACCTGGTAAGTGGATGACAGAACTTGTTCTGGGGAGTTGGCAGAGACACCAAACTTATTGAGAGCCACAAGGGATAGGTGGAAGTGGAGAGCCATGATCGCCTACGTCCTGAAAGGACACGGCACATAAAAAGGAAAAGTAGATGCTTTATCTCACCAAACCACCAACATCTTTCTTTTTAAATTGTGATTTCTTTTTTTCCAGCAAGCTGGTTATATATATAGTCCGAAATTTAGCAGTTGGACATTGGTAAAATTTTGATAAAATCTATTTTAACTGAGAATTTATTTACTCGACATAAGTTTTTAATCGATAAATCTAAAGATATTATCATGCGTAAGCACAAAAGAGCGACATTTTGTTTTTGAAAATTTTGCATATGGAGAACAGTTTTATTTTTATTTTATTTTTTTATTTTTTATTCTATGTTTTTTTTTTTTTTTAAGTATTTCACCCCAAGCAAGGTGTGAGTGCCACTAGCACGCAAGGGGGTACAGAAAGTGGGAGCAAGAGTAAAGAATCGTGAAAGAGGAAAGGATAAAGAGAAGGACGGGGAATACATCAAGGCATCTGAAGATGTCGATTGACATTGCATTTGAATAGTTAGAGATTATAGCTATCAGGGAAGCAATTAAGAGGAAGGAAGTTTCACAGACTGGAAGTGCGAGATATGAAGCTATCGAAGTAGAAGAGACGGCTATATTTACCCGTTTCGACAGTGAAAGGGTGGGACTGAGATGCCGACCTAGTGGCACGTTTAAATTCATGCAGTTTGGGAACTAGTGAAAATAGCTCATCGGAGCAGTTACCGTGAAAGTATTTGTAGAAAAGACAGAGGGAGGCAACGGCACATCTGACAGAGCGAATGTAGACGAGATGCCAGATCAAGGCCAATCACATTGCATATCTGTCTCTGGATTTTGTCGAGGACCCTAAGACGAACAGAGGGGGCCCCAAGATCATATATGACAGCAATATTCCATGCAAGGGCGAATGGTTGATTTATATTTTTGTTAATAAAATTTTCTTTTGGCAATTTCTTGAGTAGGGAACTTTAGACCATTCTGTCAATCATTCGAGAAAAACTCTTCGAGAATGTAAGTAGTTGCGTGCTATTATGAATTGAGAAAAAGGACTACATTAGTAGTACGCAATTATCAATGACGTAAGCAGTTACAAACTTGACAAAACAAACTACCTCGACTTCACTAATTTAAGTGCAATACTAGCTTGGTAGATAAGTCTTATAATTTCAGTATTGAAATTGCAAGTTGTAACCATAAATTCTATGCTAATAGTTTATTCTCCCGCACTTTCCTGCTTTTCTGTCAATTCAGTCAGTCAGTTAAATGCCATAAGTAACACGATCACGTTTTTTTTTTTCAATCCATAACTGACTAGGCAGAAGATTTTCCTGTTGTAGGTACCCATTTCTTTTTTGGTAGACCCGTTGCCAAATCGGTCTGTTCCGCTATTCAATCCATAGTTGGAGGGAGAAGAGATGGATTCATATCTTTCCCATGGGTATTTGCGCATAAGCAAATCTAAGGAACTCGATTGGAATGACGAACTTGTCTCCGATTTCTCATTCCGAGCCGATATCCATTACACAACTACGCACATCCTGTCAATTACTATCTTCAAAAAATTTAAATGCAATGTCAATTGTCATCTTCTGTCTCCTTGAATCCTGTTCTTTTAACTTGCTCTTTGCTTTTTTTCACTTTCAATAACACTTTGCATCTTAGTGGCTTTTTATCTCCTTGTTTGAGGTGAAATGATAAAAAAAAGATAACCCTTTAAGAAGCTAAGGATCATTTTGTGACTGTATTCATATTAAGTTGTTCGGAAAATAATGTCTGTTTTTAGAATCAACTTTTATTCCTGAATTTGAATCAGTCAAAATAGGAGATCTGAACATCTATACATTTCTGCCATTCTTCTGTTATTATGCCTTTACAATAAAACTCTAATGGTTTGAATGCCAAGAAATCTTTAAATGTAGTTTCTGTATCTTCTTAGCAACGGAATGTCATCTGGTTAAAAAAAATTGTTAAAATGCTTGAAAAATTAGCAGTCAGTGGGCGAGAGATCAGGGGAATATGGTGGATATGGTGAAGTCTCGTAACCCAAATCGCTGAACTTCTGCAGTATCATCTTGGCAACATGTAGCCGAGCAGTATCATGAAGTAGAATTGGACCACGTCGATTAACCAGTGCTGGTTGCATTTTTATTAATTGAATGTACATTTCATCTAATTGCTGGCAATAAACTTCGGCAGTGATTCTCTGGTTAGATTCCAGAAAGCTGTAATGGATAACGATGATGGACCACCAGAGAGTTACCATAATCCTCCGTTGGTGGAATTTCGGTTTTGGAATGTATTAGGGTGCTTTGTCATGATCAAGCCACTGAGCCGATCGTTTACGATTGTCATAAAGGATACATTTCTAATCACATATCACTATTCAATCAAGAAATTGATTATTCGAATTTCGCAGATGCAGCATCGAACACATTTCAAAAGGTCGAACTCATGTGGAACTCATTTTATCGACTTTCACCTTTCCATCTATCTTGAGATGGTTCGATATTTTTGAAATGATGAAACTTATTACCTGAGACATTTCACTGACACCTTAAAGTGGGTTTTCTTCGACTACTTTTTTCAGATGTTGATTGTTAATTGCAGATGAACGCCCTTTCCCAACTTAGTCGCCAAGACTTGTATTCCCACTGTGAAACTTCAGAAACCAGCGCCCTACTGTCAATCACTGGATCCTTCATCCCAAGCTCTGTTAATGTTGACAGCAGTTTGAGAAACCTTATGACCAAGCGTGAGATCATGTAATAAAAAGTAATAAAAAGTAAACCCATCTATTCATTTTTCAAGTTCAAGATAAAGGGTATATATTGTTTTACGTTAAATTCTGAAAGGTACTGATATAGAATTAACGAGAATATAGAATTAACGTTAATCATTAGGAATGAATAATATATTTTTGTACAACTATTATAATAATATATTAGAACACAAAATGTGTATTCTAAAATCAGACATTATTTACTAGATAACCTAATATTATGAAAAATATTCCCATCCTAAAATGATAAAAAAATCAATATTTTTCGATTTTGGCAAATATCATGGAATGAAAATGTTGATTGACAAAAATTATTACTCATATCCATATTTTTTTACGAGCGGGCCAATCGGTTTAAGTGGTGTCAGAAATATTGCCAATAATCTATCAATCAATCTATCTATCTATCTATATATATATATATATATATATATATATATATATATATATATATATATATATATATATATATATATATATATATAGCTAAACCTAGAGAGCCAGAAAAAACCTACCAACGTTTCACCTAAGCGGATCGTCAGGGAAGGCTGGCTCCCTGACGACCCGCTTAGGTGAAACCTTGGCAGGGGTTTGTCTGGCTCTTTCTTTAGATTTAGTTAGGTCTGCTCTACTTACCGCATTGAGCACTTTATTTAGTTATTTTGCGTACTCGTATCGTTTTTTTTTTCTTTGGGCTTTGAACTCGTATGCTGGACGTTTATTTTCGGATGACGTACATGTTCTTGGTTCTTTCTTTTTTATACCTTTTTTCCATTGGGTATTTGCAAATCAAGACACCGAAGGCTTTCCGAATGAGTGTAGTTTCTTATACCTATAGGATTTCTACTAATATATATATATATATATATATATATATATATAAAATTTCAACTTAATCCATTACATTCACTTACGTGCTAATAATCTTGGGAAAAGTGTGAATCCTCTTCTTCTCCCTCCAGCTATGGGTAAATAGCAGGACTGACTGGGTTCTATAGCCTTGGATGGCAACTGGTCTAGGAGAAGGACAACTCTGAATTCAAAACCTGCGGAGGGTCGTTTGGGTCCTTGTGGCACTTAATGCACCAGGTCTCTAAATTCGGCCCTTCAAAAAGTGTGGCTGGTCCTGCACGAAACCTTCACCACTATAATCAAATCTCATGTGCCGTTGTCGGGCTGTCGATTTCCTGGGAACTGATCTGCTTGACCCTCATACGTCGAACTCGACAATATATATATATATATATATATATATATATATATATATATATATATATATATATATATATATAATGAAATGGACTAAATCCGACACTTTAATAACCTATAAACAGAATATATATACAGGGTTATTAAAAAAGAATGAACCGATTTCATTACGCAATAATTTAATAAATAAAAGCAATAGAAAACCCCAGCCAAATCACAAGTATTCTACTCACAAACTACTTTTATTTCCTGTCTTACAAGTGTACAATGTGGCCACCACCTGCAGCACGGGTAACATCAATGCGATAAATAGAATCCCTCCTAGACGCGTATCACCATATCGTGATCCACTGATTTGATCGCTGTTGTTATTCGATGTTTAAGATCATCGAGGTTTGTGGGTAGAGGTGGAACATAAACGCGATCTTTTACGTATCACCACAAGAAAAAAAATCACACACGGTGAAATCTGGAGATCTCGCAGGGCAAGCACAGAGAGCAAGGTCTTGAAGAGTGCCTGAACGAGGCGTAGTCTGTAAGATTTCAAATGTAGACGTCTTAGAAGAGATCGCAAGCTCACGGTTAGCTTGATTTGTGGACTTCCGTGGACTCGCCTCAAATGCAGCATGAATTCTCGCCACTTGTTCTTCCGAAACTCGTGGTCGTTCTGGATTTTTTTTCCTTTACAGACACCCTCTCTCTGAAAACTGTTTAAACCACCGTCTTAGGGCAGAGCAAATTAATGTTGAAATGCTTTCGAAAAGCACGTTGCACCGTGACAACCTTTTTTTTTTTTTTCGCGAACTCGACAACGCAGAATGCCTTTTGCTGAGGACTCACCATTCCGGGTGTAAACAAATAACTGAGCATTGCCGGAGATATGACGCGACTACAGCGCCCCCTGTGGCAGTCATTCAAAACTCAGGAAACTCCTCTTTCAAATAGTCACTGACTCATTCAATGACGATGCTTGAGAACTGAAGCAATGCTTCATGAAATTGGCTCATGTTTTTCACGTAGTTTACTAGTGGGGAAGTATTTTATGCAGGCAGTTTTTTTTTGCCATATAGTACTCGATATGAAAAGGTAAGGATAGAGCCTTAATAGAATTTATGTGGAAAAACTTATCACTTAGCTGAGTGGTTTTGGTTCAAACAAGGCGACTTCGAAGTTTCGTGAATGCATTGCGCAGTATTGATTTCACTCTTCAGGGCTGTTGGCTTCTTTCACAATTCAGTTAAGTGATAAGTTTTTCCATATTAATTCACTCTCTCCCTTTCTTTCTCACCCTCTCCCCCCTCTCTCTCTGTCTCTCTGTCTCTCTCTCTCTCTCTCTATATATATATATATATATATAATTTAACACCTGGAGGCGAATAGTAAAAGGTAACTGTGTTAAACAAACGTCTCCTTTTAATATTTGTATTGTCTTGAATTATATATGTGATTAATTTAGCAGTGGCATTTTTTTAGCATGCGTTAACCCATTCAAATAAATAAATTCAACTTGCTTGATATCACTCTAGAGTGAGAGAGAGAGAGGGAGAGAGGGAGAGAGGGAGAGAGAGAGAGTTGACAAATTGTTTTAAAAAGGTTTTGGCCACACCCATTATACCCGCAAACACATGCACATAGAAAGAGAAATCATACACTTTTAAATATTCGCCTTCTACCTTGTAGTTCTTTTTCCCGTCCTGTGACTTTAACATATTCATTTATTCCACGCTAGTACCCCTACTGCCACACGGACCTACCCGTTCCAATTCCGGTATACAATTCACATCTCACGCCGTAGTTCCTAAAGATTGTGGCTTTTACCTTCTCGATGAAATACAAGACATTGTTTTTCTCAAACTAAACTGCCAATGTTGATGTATGTTCCCGCGCTGTGTGTGGTCGTTTCTTGTAAACTCACTTTTTCTCGCCTCTGCCCAGGTGGGAGGGGCCCACAGCTGTCACTCAAAAACATGTTAACATTGAATACGCTGCATACAGAAGATTAGTTTCGCAAAGCTGGGACAAGGCTATTTTTATAGTAAGATCCTTTGGGTATTGCTGACTGAAAATATATACGGCCTCGTGTACATCAGAGATGGTGTTAAGCCGCTGTAAGTTTAATATGATAAAGATTCTCGGCGAAGTAATAATGTTCTTTGTAATTTTGTTTTTGTCATTATATAGTATTTAAAGTCGATAAAACCCAACATTATTAGCTAGCAATATAGTTGGTGATTAAAATGTAGTAAATGGCAATTTTAGACTAGGCAATAAATCCCCTTTTTTTCCAGTATGAATCTACTTAGCATGTGAACAAAATGAAACAATCTAATTCGTTTCGGAAATCGTCTGCCTAAGAATGAGAATTAATGTACTTCCTCTACTAGTTTTATAATATATAGGCACCGCCAAAGTTTCTCCAAAAAATGAGCATACATAATGAAAATAAAATGCCCAAAACTTAATAAAAATAAAGTTTTATCGTCCAAATCTTTCTGTTATTATTAAGAGAAAAGATCAAAGGTATTTTATGGAAAAATTATTACTTTTTAATCCTTTTTAAAACCATGGAAATTAATTCTCCTCAATACACCAGCGCTCTCCTCGAATTGCTTTCACAATGGTGTCCTCTGAATGGTTCCAGCATTCCCTACCATATAGGAAGATTGCTATTAAATCACACTTCAGTAATTTATTCTTTGTTTCTACCAACATGTTTAAGATGTAGTAAATTGTAATTTTAATCCAAGTAATGAAACCCCTTTTATTCTGCAGATGTTTACTTGGCCTATTGAACAAAATAAAACAATTCGTTTCAGAAAGCTCTTACTTCAAAATGAGAATTAATATACTTTCTCTTCTATTATTGCTATATGCCATATCCTTTTAAGACATAAGCGATTATGCCTCTCCACATCGTCCTGTCTTTTGTTACACTAAGTAACTATTGGCTTTTTTTCATCCTTCATTGTTTCTGTTCTGCTCTCCATTAACTCAAACTCGTCAAAATAGATTACGTTGTTTCCCGCTGCTTCGCTTACCTTCAGTCTGCCCTGTAAGCGTTAGGTTTTCCAAACTTTATTTCTTCATTGTTTTCCAGACATTTCAAGTGTTTCTTTTTATTAGAATCAGTTTAATTGTAGTTTTTCACTCTTTAAAACCTCCTCGTTGCTCACATGTTCTATCCATGGTGGATGTGAGGGTGGTGTAATGGCCAGTTCATGACATTCATTTGTTTTTTTATTGTTTCACTCCAAGCAAGGTGATAGTGCCACTAAGACACAAAGGGTTACTGAGGGTGAAAGAAAATTAGAAGACACTATTGAGGAGAGAGGACAACATTTGAACATGAACCAGGAAGACAAAAAAAAATGGCGATTGGCGTTGCATTTTAACTTTTGAAGATCTGATTTCGGAAAATGTGCCATAGGCTGAAATTCATCAGAGGTTTTTAACACGATACGGCGACAGTGTACTACCGCGTAGAATTGTGTATCGAGAATTTTAAATATGGCGAAACATGCGTGACGCACGAAAAAGGAGTAGAATGTCATCAATCTCCACCACTGATTAGGAGATTCAGCAAGCTTGAGAGATGGTAATGGCGGACCGGCGAACTATCATTGATGAGATAGCATGTTCTCTGCATATTCGGATCACTGCTCTTGTTCCTCCTTGGTTCACACTGCTAACGGAGCGGCCATGTTTACACTGTAACAGCAGCAAGAAAGCTGACGCGATCAAGCTTAACTGTCGATCATGTGATCATAATGGTTACAACTATAAGCATATTTCAACAGTATTTGAAAATACACTCAGTTGTGGTTTAAATAATAGGACTTGTATCTGAAAAAAAACATTGCTATTCTAAAAAAATTAATGATTCTTATTATTCAAAAATGTCTCGGATTTAAATAATCCACAGAACGTTGATAAGCTGTAAAAAAACAAATCAAACAATCAATATATCCATGGCATATTCAGCATTCGTTGGTAGAGCTTTAAAGTCTCTTTTCCATCTGTGAGGAGATTTTTCATAATTCACTGCCATATAGAAGATTAGATATCACATTAAAGGTCATCTCTTTTTTCTCTGTTTTTACATTTTTTAAATTTCAGTATTTGCTCAAGTTCTGAAAGACATCTTTCCATCTTCTTGCACGCCTTCGGATTTCTGTGTCAATCCGCCGTCAATTACTGCCCCTTCCAGATAGTTCTACAATCCTTCTTTCTTCATTATGTGATCGAGGAATTTCAGCTATCTCTTTCTAATTATTAGCAGCATTTTTTTTTTTTTTTTAGTTCTTATTCCCCTTAAAGCTCATTACCCACATGTTCTGTCCATTGGTCTTCTCAGGATTCGTCGGTAGAGCTACGGCTTTGACCACTTTATCTCTGATGAGATTGTCCATCCTTCACTGCTGTATAAAAGATGGGATATTACACAAGAGTTCAGTTTTACTTTGTTTCTAAGGAGATTTTCCTATCTCTTAATCGCTTTTACACAATTTCTGAAAGGAATCCTTTGTTATTCCTATGCGCCTTAACGGAAACAATTTATGAAGCCATCATTTCTTATTGTACGCTGCACGAATACGGCGTTCTGCCAGAATTCGTTTCGTATAACAAACATCTTGTCCTACGAACATATAAACAGTTGTGAGTTTTACTTTGATAGTGATCTTATAAGATTACTTAATTATATTTTCATAGAATATCTTAATTTTATGGTTATTAACCAAGCTTAGTTTAACTTGGCAAAGCCATAGCAGTAGAATGAATTTCAAACACGTTAAACTTACGAATTGGTTAGCAAGGTGATTTTAACTAACCATAACGTTAATAATAATTTATTTGGTAGTGTATGATTTTATTACGCAACTCGAGTGTTTTTCCTTCTATCGCGAATAAATATATATATAATAATATAGGTATTTGTATTTATTTTTAAATTTCGGATGTATAAAGTAACTCGGATATAAGAGAGTTGTCGGGACCGGAGACGAAGTATCTTATATCCGGGTTTCTCTTATATCCGGGTTTTGTCTATTTTATATACATTAACACAGGCTCTAATTTGGGACCAGAGACAATTTCTCTTATATCCGGGTCTCTTATATCCGGGTTACACTGTGTAACGATTGCCAACGTCAAGAGAAAAATAAGGTATTACAAAATCATTGAGTGATAGGAACACATCGTTAGAAATTGCGCAAAGGCTGATCAAAGAAGAAACAAAAAAGAAATTGAAGCCATTGGCATGAAAAACTGACTTTAATAAAGTCAGAAAAAGAAAATATTTGTTAAAAATGAAAAGAATAATAATCAAGAAAAGTGAATTGACGACGAAGAAAATATTTGAAAAAGTTGAAGAATTGAATACAAAGTGAAACATTCAGATTATTAAGAAAGCCATGAAATCAACCAAACTAACCACCAATAAGTAAACATTATAATGTGGAACGTGTACTACGTTGGATGAAGAAGTACATGAAAATTGATTTGGTGATAGTTCAAGACAAATACAAAAACTTACTTTAAGTGCATGGACAAGATGTTTTTCAGTGAAACAAGTTACAAGCAAGAAACTTTGAGTTAAAGAGCCTATATATAGAACAATACTTCTTCACGCTCTGCAAAGTCAACTAATGCCTACCTTGCTAAAAACAGTTTCAGAAACACCAAAATAAAAGAAAAGTCCCGAAACTCACGAGATATTAATCCAATATAAAAAAAAAAAACTTACCTATCATTAATATTAATCCAATATAAAACAAACTTACCTATCATTAATATTAATCCAATATAAAAAAAACTTACCTATCATTAAAGATATATATGGAAAATAATATTAAAGTAAATAAAATTTCTGGGAAGCAATAAAAACTGCTGCTCGTATTGTCAAAAAAGTAGAAAAGCTGAAAAAAGTCATTAAATGAACATTATAGACAAATATAAAATCCCAACCCTACTTGCACTGACATTAGATGACTCACTAGGAGTTGATATGCCATTAAATAAAACAAACAGAAATTAAATGAACATTTAATGAATCTTATAGTATGTTAAGAAGCTTATATTAATATGGAAAATACTAAAATAATAATTTAATGAAGTGTATAGGAGAGTGTGTTGATCAAATATATATTTTTGTGGTTGATATCTTTTGGATTTAATTATAAATCAAAAAAAGCCTGCTGATCTCCGCATATTTTATCTAACAAGATTTCTCTAAAATTTATTGAATATTATTAGGCCGGTAGACGAAAATAAATATACTGTTTAATAAATAAAGGCGCGTCTCCTCAAATACGAGTATACACTGAAAATAACGGTTAAGTAATAAAAATCTATCGAATCAATAAATAAAAAATCCTTCACTTTCTTTAGAAATTTTTATGGTTTACTAAGTTAGGATACCGGAACTATTTCATCCATTAATCCTGGATGTGCAATTTTTTTAGAAAGGGGATTACCTAAAATTTTAAATCCACCAGCCCTAAGATTACCATTATACAGTAAGGTAGATCAAGCAAAAAGAACTAAAATGTTAAGGAAACTTTATACAGTAATAGGTAAATTTCGTTATTATTATTATTATTGAAGATATAAAACCCTTCAGGAGGAGAAAGTTCCTCTCACCCGAAATGAGATCGTAAATTAGTTTTTAGAAGAATCTTCGAAATCCAATAGGTAGCGCCAAATTTTGGACCTATAGTGTATTATACACAAATAAATAGAAAAAAATTGTAATTTTATAGGAGTAATTTCTGTATTAAGAGGAGAGAGAATTTGATTGCTTCCTGAATTTTGAATCTTTTGTAAAACGTACAAAAATACCAACGTGGATTTACTGAATATATTACGAAACAAAGTTCGTATATAACTTTTTTTTATTAGTCGGCTGATAATTTTTACTAAGAATATATATAATTTCTTTCAATGGTAAACGTAATTTTTTGACCAAGGATCTAAACGTTTATTCATTTCTGAACAAATATGTATTTTATTGATTAAATCATTTGGCCTATATTCCGGCCGTTAAGCTCCGACATGCTTATACTTGTCAACTCTGCATAATGATCTAATACATTTTTTAAAAAATTTAACCTAAAAATTCTTTTAATCTGAATCTGTTTTTTTTTTTTTTTTTTTGACTTTCCATTTTAGTTTTGAAAAAAGACGTTTTGTGTGGTTTGTGACGTCGCATGATTTCGGACCAGTTGACGCATTTCAAGTAACAAACTCTCTGTTCTCAAAGGCATACGAGAATACAAAATCTCAGGGGATAGATGACATAAATCTCAAGGTCGCCGGTTCGTTGCTGTAATCACTGTTCATAGTCGCAAGCAGTAAAGCTGTCTTATGAATTTGAAAATGTTTGAGTCATGTTATCCATCTGGTCGCAAATCTTCTGAGACTTTGAACTCTCGAGATCTAAAATCTCCTCGTGAGATTTTCTTTCAAAGAAATCTGAAAATGCCTTAGTTTTCTTTCTTTCTTCAAGGTAAACTTCTTCACACACACACACGTATACATGCAGGTGAAAGAGAAGTTCTCGCGGTTTCTAAAGAAAAACTTTGATTATTTAGAAACCGTGGTGACATTCCTTTCACACGCACACACACACACACGCACACACACACACAAACACACGCACATACATACATACATACATGCACACGCACACAGACACACAAATGCACAAACACACGCATATACATACATACAAGCACACGCACACACTCACATACATACAAACGTACACACACATGTGTGTGTGTGTGTGTGTGAATATAGTCTAAAGTAAAACATATCTTAGCCGATGCGTTTTGGCTTCTGATAGCCTTTATCAGGGGAAATGTAAAAATTTTATTTTGCAACAAGTATTTATACACAGAAGTTAAAATGTCGTTAGTTTTTCAGAATTATTGAAATAAAGAACACTCATAAATATACTTCAGGTTTATTGAAAGTCAAGGTAAATTATGGACGATGTTTAGTGAAGTAATTTTATGTCTAATAAACGAAAGGGAGTAAATGTTGTTATTGTTGAATTTTCTATAATCTAATTATTATTTATGTTAATTTAGTTTGAGAATGTGATGTATTATATATTTTAAATAATAGAAAGTTTTGTATTTAACTGTTGTTTTTTTTTTTTTAATCTTTTGGAAGTTTTATAGTCATGTATGTTGGCTTGGGAAAGAAGTATTTCTTTTAGGAAAGAAGACATTTAAAAAAAATCGGGGTCGCAGATTCATATTTTGGTAAGATTCGATAGCGGCAATTTTTCGTTTAAGTTACTTTCTTTTTTGATAAGCGTGCCATTCTTTAGATCAAATTTGTAATTGAACCTTTTTCTATGTATGACTAATACATTTGATAAATTGTTTGGCATAAGATACTTTTTGTGTTCATAGATACGCTTTTTTAAAATTTCTGAAAGTTTCCCCAATATAAGTAAAGAACAGTTGTGGCAGTTTATTTTATATATACCTGCTTGATAATTATTATTGTTATGGATATATGTCTGTATTGTTGGTTGCTCATAAAATTCCTTTACTTCTTAAAGTCACGTTAGTACATGCATGTGTCTCGATATGTTTATGTCACTCTATGAGACCTTCCACGAAGTTTATGTGTTTCTCAAATAGCTTAATAGTCACAACGTCAAGAAACGAAATTAGAGTAGTTTTAAATATTTGTTATTGGATATGCCTGTTATTTCTTATCGGAGGCTTGAACCCAAATATCCTTGGATACTATTGTCTTGCCATTTCTTTATTCGCTGGTAAAAGCACAATGATCCAATGATATTGAATGTGAGAGCGATCCTACGCAATTCTCTCTCGTTGTAATCGGATAATAAACATGCATTTGTGAAAAGGATGGTTTAGTTTGGTTTGGTTTATTTCGTTTTACGGCATATCAGCTTCAGTGTATTATTTAAAGCTGACAGGATTTTTACGATAGTGTGTGTATGAATAGAACATATATTTTTTGTAAGAAATCAGTTTCTAGATCAAGTTTCATTGACATATTTTTGTAAAGAGGATTTTTGTCGAGAGTCAAATGTATTAGTGGCAATATTTCTTTTCAAAAATGTATTGCTGGTATTTTTACTGTAAAAATCTATTTTTATACTTTCATAGTGTTTTGACCCAGTTTGGGGTTAACTATTTGCCCATATTTTGCCTAACAAGTGCTACCACTACGGGTCTGGGTGGGTCTGGGAACACCAGCAGTTAAGAGTTGGTTTCATGCTCCTCAAGACCTCCTCCTATCAGAGGCCTTGCTGTCGGGTGTAGTTTATCGTCGTACCCAGGACTATGTAAAAAGGTACATTTGATGGAACAAATGGAACATTTGAATAGCAACCAAGTGACATTCTAAATGTATCTCTGTTTTCGAGTTGCTAATTCCTTCATGTGTGTTACCGTCTTCTCTGCTTACACCTGGTGTCTGTAGATATTCTCAAAGCTTCACTTTGTCTGGCACAGGAGCAAGACAGTCTTGTCGCGAAAGTCTGACTTCAGAATGAATAGCAAACTCAATCCCAATGGCTTGCGAGATTTACATGGTACCCATCGCTTTACAACAAGTGTCCATATCTTATATATCCTGTTCTATTTCTAAAAGCATCTGAACCTGCAAGTGCAGTAGAGTGTAACTTATGCGACGTTTATTTTCTGTGTAGAGTCGCGTCACGATTGATTGTCGATCATGATCTTTTAAGAATTAGAGAAATATTAGGCTGAATCATAAATAATTTCCGTTTTGATTTATCAACTTTTTTGTTCCAAATATAAAGTACAATAACATTTCATTCAGTTATATATTCGCTATTAGTTGCAATAACTATTTGCCGTAGCTCCCTTTTCAGTAAAATTTTGTACGTTTTGAGGTAAAATAGTTTTCGTTGAACTCTTGAATCAAAACGTTTAGCAGCAATCGATAATGCAATAACTGGTAGTCAGTTAAATATCTGGCAGAATAAGCCAACCTAGTTCCAAATGTGTTATTCTTGCTTTATGCAGTCTTGCGTTTTAGGTAGGAGAACAATAATTTTTCTTTTAATCCACTGTGTATGCTGCTACTACCACGCAAATACTAAGGCATGTCAATGTTCTCTAAATTTATTAACTGCCATAGATGATCAGTAGTTAGAATGGCACATTCGTCATTACAATTGATTCCTCAAAACGGAAGTTACTTATGAATCAGCCTCACATAATAACAAATAAATATAAATATTGAAGTTTTCTTCTCTTGCCGCTAGGGGGTACAAAATCTGATTTTATTATGATATAAGAATACCTTCTCGCTAACATTCAATCAACTTCTCTCGACTTTCTCTTTTTGTCGTTTCGACAACAAAATAAAGTTGCATCGCCGTAGGCTAATTGTCATTGAGATTAGTCTATTTGGCCAATTGGCAGTGAGTTCAATCTGCATTAAATGACCCCATATAAAAATTTGACACTAAATAATCCAAGGGTTGACATGTGAAACGAACCGAAAACGGAAGATATTTTTCCGCCATTAAGTACTTTTTCTTCACGCAACTACCCACAAATCGTATCTAAACGATTAGCTCTGCGATTTATCCGTCATATTCTTTGCTCCTCACAACAATGACATTTGACTTTATATTTTCAAGTGCTTGTTGCGTGAGCTACAGTAGTGATTAGTATGAAAAAGGTCTTGTACAAGAGATCCGTCCAGGATAATATAACACATGTTAACGGAAAACAAATGAGAGGTAACATACGACAATGGAAGCGAGGCGTTGTTAAATTGAAAAGGAGAATTTATTTACGCTTTCGCCTAGAACAATATAAAAATAACCAAAAAAGTCCTTGCCGTTTTTGATTTATTAGAAAAAAAATGTATACAGTAAATTAAAAAATGTATACAGTAAATACCGTTAGTCTCCAAAGTAAAGCCCATCGGAATTCAGAACCTTTTAGCCAACGTGCCTCCAACTGCGTAATTCCCTGGCGGTAAAAATCAGGTGTCTTGGACGCACTGAAGTCTACCGTAAGTCTGTCTCATTTACGAATGATTTCCCACTAAGGTGGTTGTCCAGGGAATGGAAGAAGTGGTAATCTGTTAGCGCAAGGTCCGGAGTGTAGGTTGGATGGCACAGTATCTCCCAGCCAAGGCACTGTATGAAATCTCTGGTCATTCGCACCACATGAGGCCTGGCATTGTTATGGAGGAACCATACACAATTGCGATTAACCAATGCTGGCTTCTGCTGCTTTAGTGCCTGTTTTACATGTTCCAACTACTGCGAATACACGTCCACCGTGATGCTTTGACCCGTTGATAGTAGGTCATAGTGCACCACTTGTCGACTAGTTCACCAGATACAGAACATGATCTTGCGTGAGTGCAAAGGCGGGCATGCGGTACGAGGTACAGGGTCCTGTGGCGACATCCAATGTCTGGAACGCTTTGAAGTGTTATACAGGACCCACTTCTCGTCACTGGTGAGCACTCGATCAAATATGAGTAAGCTGCTGTACTAAGAAAGCAACGAGAAACAGGCTGTCACTCGTTGTTGATTGTTGGCTTACAATGGTGTGTGGGGTGCCTGCTTGCTCAATTTGTACCCATCCGCTATGCGGTACAAGAGAGGTCCAACTGACTCATCAGAAACCTGGAAACGTTCGGCAAGCTCACCACAAGTTTAGCTGTTGCTGTTGTCCTCCTCTATGGGCACCTTCAGAGCCTCGTTATTCGGAACCTGTGGCCGGCCATTACGGAGTTCATCACAAAGAGACAGTTCTCCCGACCTGAACTTCTGAAACCAATGCCTGGCGGGGCCTTCACTCACAGCATTATTCCCAAACGTTTGACGTGTTTGGCGACGTGATGTGACTGAGGACAAGCCTACGTTAAAGTCATAAATCAGACAACCCTGAATGAGCTGTTTCGACACCGCCCATTTATTTGCCGCTGCTCGAGATAAGACTGATGTGTGTGTGTGTGTGTGTGCGCGCGCAAAGCACCTGCATTGGCCAAGAGCAATGCTCCTACTCACACCGCTTTTCCGGTACGTCACGCACTCATTTGCGTATCAGTGATCAATTCTTACCATACGACGTAGAAGCAGCAAGGACATTTTTGGTTACCATATATAAAAATGATTAGAGAGTTTGTCTTGGGATTCCACCGCTACTGCAGTTATAATCGAGCTCCTAGCGCCTCTGTAGCTGTCTTCATTTGCCAGGATCGGGCTTAATGGGCACGTATCTTCATGGGATAGGCCTTCTGCCACTGTCGAATTGAGGTGACTTTCTATAGTGTTAGAATGACTCAGAAACAAACTCTTGAAGCTGCGCGGATCTTTTCTGATTGGTCACAAAATATATTTACAACAATTTTAATTTTTCTTTTTTGTCTTGGAAATGGATACGTGGACTCGGTCTAAAATGATACCATGTTATGACATTTGAAAGGTCAATGTGGAAGTGAGTTCTTTCGTTTCTGTTGAAAAATAGGAGTTCCCACAGGCGACAACAAGCTAAGTGTACTTCATTTGTCTTCAGTTACAACACTGAATCAGTTTTCATTTTTTTTTATCCCTTAGAGTCAGCCTTCATTAGCACATTCAGCTATGAATGTTTTTTGTCCTTTAAATTTGAATTTTTGTTCCAAGAGTCGGAGTTGTTTTTTATTTGATCGTATTTTTTTATTTACTCTTTGTTTCCCCTCCAAATATCTCATCTGATCTGTCCTACGGTCTTTTCAGGTGCATGCGGATTTTCTAGGCAGACAGGTTAGCATCATTTGGCAAAATAGTCTTCTTACTACACATCTTGGTGCGTACTAAATTAGGCTAAGTAAATATCTTTCTCCCCCTCTCTCTCTACACATACACACGCGCGCACCCCCCCATATATATATCTATATTAAAGATATAAGGTTTGGGGTGTTCTAGCTATAAAGGTCTGAACTGGTGGAACTAACACTTCCCATGAATATAACAATAGAGTAGTGATATGGTTGCAACGTTGAGTGTGTGGGAAAGTGTAGAGAATGTTTTCCTCAAAAAGACAGCGTAAATGATTTTTAACTCTATCAAGGTTTCAGAGTGACAATTGAGTAGCACTAGTTCAAATATTACAACAATACTTACATTTTTGGTTCAGTCTGGTTCTTTTGGCCTAATTTGATAAAGCATGGTAGTAGTCAGGTACCTTGGGTCTAATCTGATAAGGCATGGAAGAAGGAGTTCGGTACTTTTAGTCTAATTTGATAAAGCATGGTAGAAGGAGTCAGGTGCCTTTGGTCTATTCTGATAAGGCATGGTAGAAAGAGTTAGATACTTTTAGTCTAATTTGATAAAGCATGGTAGAAGGAGTCAGGTACCTTTGGTCTAATCTGATAAGGCATGGTAGAAAGAGTTAGGTACTTTTAGTCTAATTTGATAAAGCATGGTAGTAGGAGTGAGGTACCTTTGGTCTAATCTGATAAGGCATGGTAGGAAGAGTTAGATACTTTTAGTCTAATTTGATAAAGCATGGTAGAAGGAGTCAGGTACCTTTGGTCTATTCTGATAAGGCATGGTAGAAAGAGTTAGATACTTTTAGTCTAATTTGATAAAGCGTGGTAGAAGGAGTCAGGTATCTTTGGTCTAATCTGATAAGGCATAGTAGAAAGAGTTAGGTACTTCCTGCGGCGATAGAAGGAGTCGACAATTTTTCCAGCATTGATTGTATATGTGGATCGTATATATGAGTTCTACTTGTGATCTAGAGTGAACTTGAAACCCTGTGACATTTGACCTGAACTTCAAAATAGCTTACATGCTTCTCTTTGAGTGAAGAGATAAGATTGAATAACACAAAAACTTCCACAGGAAGGTGAAATAACGCAAATTATCAGTATCTCTTTACTAAAGATTGGTCGTCTACTTTTCAAATTAGTTCAATATATAATACTATTGTCAACTTTTCTCTACCAAGTGAAAAGGAAAAGATTTGAACACTTGTTAACACAAGCTCGCCTTTTTGGAAGATCGAGTTCGCCCTTAATGAGGAACAGGGTCTACCCGCTAATTGTTTGGTAAAAAGAATTAGTCTGTGGGTGGGTGTTTGTAAGCTTGTATATTTTTATCAGTGAGTGTTGATCTACCAGAGAGCGTAAAATTTTATTAACGATGTTTCGAACATTAAGGCCGGCAGACAAAAATAAATAAATATACAGCGAGCCTACTCAAATACGGATATTCACTAGAAATAACGTTTAAAGTGATATATATATATATATATATATATATATATATATATATATATATATATATATCGCGTGTGCCGGTACTTGTGTGTGTATGTTTTGGCGCACTGAGTATTATTTCAGTTCTGTGCCTGTATTTTAGAATGAGTCTTGCGTCCATTTGTGTTTTGCTCTTCTCGAATATTCTACTTCCTTGCTTTGAAAATATTCGGCTAAAATCCTTGCAACAGTTACGAATAATGCGTTATCATTTCCCTGAAGATTATCTCCTTAACGATGCCTGGCAAGCTTAATAAATACTTCGTACAGTCTTCCACGCTGTCTACAACCCTACAACACACACAGACACACACACATCAAATGGTGAATAATATATATCTAGCTCTTATCTTCTTCATGTTAGACTTGAGAAAAGACTTGTTCACACTTTACTTGTGTCTGGGCATTCACTTTATTATCTCTCTCCCTTTTTTCTCTCTCTCCTTTTCTATCTATCTATCTATATATCTATCTATCTATCTATATATATATATATATATATATATATATGTGTGTGTGTGTGTGTGTGTGTGTGTGTGTGTGCGAGGGGCATTTAAGGACATTTAATTATCCCTATATTACTTCCTTCAAACTAATAGAAAAGTATTTGCTTTCATTCCGATCCCCTCCAACATGGCAGATAAAATGCTAACACAAGAAATGGCTGTCAGACAATCATGTAGCCTCTGAATTCGCCAGATTTAAATCATATGAACTACTATGTTTGTAGCGTTGTTGAAAAAGAAACGAACCGATATCCTCAAAATATCATAGCTTCACTGAAGGCCGACCTTGTCCAGGTGATATCCGAAATGAATAAGGAGCATTTAGTGCAGCTATCTCAATAATTCCAGTCCCGTACTGAAGAAGTCATCGAAGCTGAAGGCGAATTCATAGAACAATGGAACTATAGGAGCACTTTGCCTGATGGGAAAAGGAATGAAGGTTTGATTCCTGTCTCGAGGCACATTTCGTTTGTAGGAATTTTCGATATGGGCTGGATGATATTATTTCAGTTTAAAGAAATATAATATTAGAGTACAGGGTTGTCAACTTAAACACGTGTACCCACTAACTTTAATAGTATATATATATATATATATATATATATATATATATATATATATATACACGCGCATATGTATTTAATACTATTCCGGTGTCCCATATCTTGCTAACGAATGGTTTGCCCTACCTAGTTCCGTGATTTATCAATTTAAATGTTGGCGTGACGCCATGTGTGATGAAACACTTGCGGTTGGAGAGTCAGATTGGATAACACGTGTCTCCCTCTATAAGACAGAGTAACAGTAACCGCTCGACGCAGTCAGTTTGTGAGTCAGCGATTGTACTTCATTTGATTAACAACCCGGGTTGCGCTTCCGTATATGCTGACGGAGCGTTCAAGGTGCTGTATAGTGCTCGGCCGGTTAAACATTTACGTTTTTTAGAATCTGTTTACATCGATCGACTTTGTACAGGTAGAATGAGAACTTTATTCGTACTCTGTGTTTCATTGGTGGGTCGTGAGTAATTTTGTTGTTTTATACTCATTAGGTGCTTATTTCCACCGATTCATTAGTATTTTTTTTAGTAATACATTTATTTCAGTTGTGGCTCCTTATTTACCACCCAACATTTGTTTACCATTTTCAGTTTTACCGTTTTTATTATTGTTGTTCCAACGAAACTTTCCGAAGAATTGTTGGACGAAAAAGGTCCTTTTATATATATATATATGTGTGTGTGTGTGTGTAAGAGAGAGAGAGACAGAGAGACAGCGAGAGAGTTCGCAAAATAATTACTGATTCGCTGGAGGCAGTCGTCAATGATGTTTTATTATCGGGGGTTCGTGTCTTTCAATCTAAGACCCGCACTTCTTCCAGAGTTGACGCAATCAGGGTTGATCAGAGCTTGATCCTACAGTCCACATTGGGATACCATTTCATAGACCACATTTTCATTTTGCCAGCTTAATAGGTAATTCCCAAACATTATGTTTTAGTGACGTCACCACCAACCAGTGGCCTTCAGGCATTGGTCAACCGCCTTCTATTTAATTCTAATTAAGCTGTCACTTTGATTTGGCGACATTTTCCGTAAAATACTCTAATGAAGATTCAGGATATCTTGCTTAACTTTACAGACATTTCATTGCAATCTCAGTAAGAGAGATAAGTAATGGAAACCATAGTTTTCCGCTCTTGTTTTGATCATGCAATTAAAAGTGATATAAAAAAGATATGGTGAGAACATGTTGGGAGCAGAATGACGCAAGACTATCAATAATCATATGATCTAGGACAATTATGAGTGATTTGGTTTGTCTGTTTGAGCAAGTTTATGTACTCACTAGCAATTAACATGGCTTATAAAGGTATACCATGAGCGCTTTAGAATTAACCCGAAGCAGAATTATATAGCATTATTAGTATACTAATTGGTCTAAAACGGCGTATCGTTAAATAGTTGGAGAGATGACTGATCTAAAGGCTGTATTAGAAAATCGGCGAAGATGGAGAGTTAGTGTCTGACGAGAGAATGGTTTGGTCTACAGTTAAGAAGTAGCAAATGATTATGACAGCGAGCAGGTCACGTCTGAAAATCGCTTGTTTATTTCAAAAAGTTCCACCCGAGTGAGTCAGTAACGAACAAAAAAGAACGGGCGCAAGGTTTTGTTGGCAGTTGCAGATCCGCGGGCGGAAATAGTCCCGGCCTGTTCGTTCATAGAGTCCCAGCGGGGTGTTATTATTTCAATTCGTTTGCCGGCTGCCGTTATTTTTTGGAGTCTCTTGAGTTGCCTCTTTGCCTCGGTTCCTTGTAAACCTCCGCAACAACTAAAACTGCCTGGGGATGAGAAAAAAATGATCAAAATAAGTAATGGTACGAAAGACTGGGCGAGAGAAGGAAAAAAACGAATAAGAGAAAGTTGTGGGGAGTTAAAAGAGCTTGAAAAAAAGAAAAGTAAAAGAAATGAGAAAAAAAAACATAGGTAAGTAGATAGAAGGTGCGAGAAACAATGAAAGAAAGGAAGTGAAATAGTAAGAGTGATAAAAGGTGAAGAAAAAAGTTTGGATTAAAAGAAATGTTTGTTTACCGCGGGAATGGAAAATGCCGTGAAATAAGATAGAGAATATGCGAATGGGAAAGAAAGAGCGAAAGTGTGAGAAAAACTGAGTAATAAGATGTGTATTTGAGGAAGAAAAACAGAAATTGCAAGAAAAAAAGAAAAAAAAAACGAATCAGAGTTTATTTAGAGTAGGCGAAAAGAATGAATAAATTTTGGAAAAAAATGAATTGATTGACGATGAGAGGAAAATTGGAGGGAAAATGAAAAGAAATTAAGATGAATTACGTGAAGATACGAAACAGAAGTTAAAGAAAGGCAAATGGATTTAGACGCGTGGAAATATGGAAGAAGAAAAAAAAACAAGAGGAAATAAAGAAACAGAAGATAGCGATAAGGAATTTAAAAGTCAGTAAGAAAGTAAGAAAGAAAAAAAGAAAGAAAGAAGAAGCGCCTCCACCCCCCACCCCACCCCCACCCCCAAAAAAGAAGAGAGAATAAAAAGAAGAGGGTTGGTTGCAGGAAAGAAAGAGAAACAAAAAAAAAAGAAAGTGTCATAAAAAGGTGAGAGTTGGTTGGAGGAAAGAAAGTCGAAGACTGAATGAAGCAATACAGAAATCAATAAGGAAGTCTTAGATATGGAAATATATATATGCGTCTCTGTAGCACTGTATTAAAATATGTATGCTTATATTCACGCGGATTTGAATGTGTGTTTGTTTGTTGTTTGCATTCATGTGTGCTTGCATGTGTGTGCATGTGGGCTTGCATGTATGCGTATATGTGCTTGTATATGTGTGTATGTGTGTGCGTGCGGGTCCGTCTGTGTATTTGAGTGTATCAATATATGTGTGTATACATACTTGTGCGCCTCTGTGTGTGTATGCGCTACTGTGTATGCACGCACATGTTTCATGCGTGCGTGCATGTGTGCATTTGTGTGTACGTGTGTATGTATTTGTGTATATGTATATATTATGTGTGTATGCGTGGGTGCGCACGTGCCTCTGTGTGTGTGTGTGCGTGTGTGTCTGTGTGTGTGTGTGTGTGTGTGTATACTGGTAGTATGTATTAATCAATTTTTCATTTTGACACCTGATCCCTCCAATCCGTTTAAAAAATAATTCAATTTTATGTGAATGAGTTTGTTGTGATTTAAAGACCACACCATCCACCCGAAAAAGCTTAATGATGATTGGCGTAGATTTTAACTTTACCAATGACGCAATGTCTTTTAGCGCATAGGATTATGTATACACCGATAAGCCAAAACATTATGACTAGCGGCATGGAACGAAAATGACAGCGACTGTATTGTAACAACAGCCCATATCACTGTCGAAGATATATCAACGGGTAAATCTGCGTCAAGTACTTAACTCTGATGTGTTGAGTGCTGAAATTATGAGCAAGAAGAAAGATTTCATTGATTTTGATAAAGGCGAAACTGTTAATCGCCAGAAGACTGAGTCAAAGCTTTTCTAAAACGGCGCAGATAGAGTTGTGCTGAGAACCTAACTGCACTATTCCATGGAAGAAAAAATCACCATCCGGTAAGGCATTGTGCAACCTAGATGTGAACGTTAACTTTCCTACCAAGTACAAGCCAACAGTAGGCCTACTGTGGCACACATTATAGATAGCATTAATTAAGATGAAGGCAGGAATGCCTTCCAATGATCGAACTTTTTGCTATCTACGCCTACAGCAGATTGCACACTAGCCCGAGATAGTTATCCCCAAAGAGCCCGGCTCGAGGCTTTTGGTGTGGTCCACTGATCGCTTCTGTCAGATCTGTTCGGAGAAGCTGATCCGGTCTCCTAATCGCATTGATACTGTGACACAAATTATAGATAGCTTTAATCAAGTTGAAGAAAAGATTGTCTCGCAATTTACGGTAGACCGAACTTTGTTGCGCATGAAGCTGTGTAAAACGTAAAGACTAACCAATGTCTACTAAGCATTCTCAACTAGCTTACAAACGTTGGAACCAGATCTTGAATTAGTGAAAAAAGGTCGCCTCATCCAAAGCGCTTCACATTCTTCTGATTAAATTGGATGCTGAAATATAAGCATTATTATTTCCCTTTTTGATCTACAGCCAGAATTTTCTATATCATTAAATTTGCGATCATTAGAGTGAATGAAAGTTTCGACATATTTATTTAATTAATGATACAATGAATTGCTAATAATATACGAAACAAATGTTTCATATAATCAACTGGTTCCAGAATATTCGCTTCTGATGATTTGGATCTCCAATAGAGAAATGGTCATGGTGAAAGTCTTCACTTGACAATGAACAATTGAGGGTAGCTATGAAGACTCATCCACAAGCAAACACATGGCCATTAAGAGCAAAGCTTGAAGAGGAAACGGTAAAAACACATCTGGCTCAAATCAGCAGAGTGAAGAAAATGCAAAAGTAGGTACTCTATGATTGATGATCAGTAGTTCACACCAGAAATTGATTACTTCTTCTATGTGCCATGTCCCTTCAGGACGTAGGTGTTCATGGCTCTCCACAATTTCTTATACTTTGTAGATCTTAGCAATATTTGTCTTTCTCTTGTAGAATGGAGAAAGTAAGATTCTTTGGGACTTTGAAATCTAAACAGATCTCACTCTCCAAAACAAGAGATCAAAATTAATAATCACAAACAAACCAAATATTCTGCCATATAGTGAAGGCACAAGCAGTATGAAGCGGCCATATATATGGTGCTTTACGGCCACATCACGTTACAACACAGGTTCCGTTACTATCACCGGAATTAAGCAAAGTCGAGCATGGTCAGTACTTAGATGGATGACTGCTTGGGAATACCAGGTGCTGTATGTTTGGATGTGCAGGTGGTGTAATGGATAATGGCTCGGAGAGTCAAGTTCCAATTCCCGTTAAGTTCGTTATATTCACTTACACGCAAATACCCTTAGTAAAGGTATGAATCCACCTCTTCTCTCCCAGCTATGGGTTAATCAGTAAAACGTGTATCACTAAAACCATTGCTATCTCCTCCCCCCCCAAAAAAAAATGCGTGCAAAATATTCAGATATCAGCATTAAATAACCCCTAGCAACAAAAGCAACCAATCAAACAATGGAAAGTCAGTAAGAGCACTGAGAGAAGTGCTAGAGAGGTTTTCGAGGAAGCAGCTTGATCTCTAATGAGAGCCCCCAGGCACCTCTGGTGTGAAAATGCACGAAAATGGATGAAAAGTAATCATCTATATCCACCGATGACAGATTGCGCACTAACACGAGATAGTTCTCTCCAAATAGCCCGGCTTTGAGTGGCCGTATTTATTTTTCCCCTGGCTACATGTAACTAACCAAACAGAAATTGTTGAAGTGATGCCCTGATCAACTCTCTCGCATCATTTCGGAGTTGCTGACCGACTCTCCTAACCAAATGGTGAAAGTTCGAAGGTGGTCATCTCTGACCAGGAAATCTTTAGTTTGACATTTTCATCTATTTTTTTTTTTTTTTTTTTTTTAAGCGTTTCACCTCAAGCAAGGCGGGAAGCCACTATCACACAAGGGGTTACAGAGAGCTGGAGCGAGAGCAAAGAGGAGTGATAGAGGAAAGGATGAAGAGTAGGATAGGGGATAAATCAAACCATCTGGAGACGTCGATTGACACTACATTTGAATAGTTGGAGATTATATTAGGTTGGTGGAAAAATAATGACGTAATAATGTCGTTTTTTGACGTATTTTTAACGTATAAAAAACGACATTATTACGGCATTATTTTTCCACCAACCTAATAGCTATCAGGGAAACAGGAAAAGGGGAGGGAGTTCCACAGGCGAGAGGTGCGGGACATGAAGCTATTGGAGTAGAAGAGACGGCTACATTTAACAGTTTCGACAGTTTCATGTTAGTATTGTAAAAGCCAACAGACAATAATAAATATAGTCTGTTGGCTTTTATAATACTAACATGAAACTAAATTATTATGAATCATACAAATAATTTTTTCAGTTTAATATAATTATTACTACAATATAATTATTACTAGTAATACATTCTATTCAATTCCTTTTCTTAAATAAGAATTAAATAAAGAAAAATAATGTCAATACCTAAACGAAGAGTAAAATGGATTCATTAAGCCGTAATATTCACGAGAAATCAATGGAATAATAATAATAATTTTGTAAAACACTCCAGTGCTCCAGTGATCACTGGTACTGTAATTTCTTTCTTTACTAGTTATTCCAAGCTATAAAAATGTCATATTTTAAATCATTGTAAATTTTGATGTTCTCCTTTTCCTTGCTTTCAATTCTATTGATTGATTTGTTTTTTTACGGCTTAATTAAAACCGAATCATATTTTTGGATTATAAGAATTTTTGGAGATAATAAAGATTTTCTGATACAAGTCTTATAATTTAGCCAATAAAAGAGAGGAGAAGAGGTGGCTTTATACCTTTCCCTTTGCAC
>OZ010572.1:52590919-52603419 GCA_963932145.1 Acanthosepion lycidas | reverse complement strand
GCTTTCTTCTTTAGGTATTTTGCCGCTGCAGTAGGCGCATTATGCTTTACTGGCATTTCTTCAGCCCTTTTGAATTTGTTGGTTTCCTTTATTACTGAATAAAGTTTCTTCTTTCATGTTCTTTGACACAAATCATCATCCAGTCTTCTGTAATTTCCATGTATCTTTGAAGATCAATTGTTGTAAGACAGTTCTAGTTGAACTAATCCTCTGTCTCCTTCGGATCTGGATACAAACAGACGACCAACCTCAGCCTTAGGATGATACATGCGATGGCAAGTGAGAAGCTTTCTCGTTGTGACATCCATTCGCTTGATATCAGCTATGGTTTAATAACGGATGTTGAAATTGTATTGCACCACAGGTGCAGCTAAAGTGTTTATGGCAGATATTCTGTTTTGTGAATTCAATTCGGTATTTAACACCAGACGCACACGCCTGTAGTATTCTTTTCTTTCTCCTTTATTTGGTGTATTCCATCTCCTTCGTTGACTCTTAGATATTTATAACACTCTTCTTGTTCCAGTTCCCTAATTGTGTGACAAAATCTAGATCTATTGGGTATGTTTCTGTAATTCTTCCTTTCTTGAATGTTATTTTTGCACATTTATCTAATTCAAAATCTATACCAATGTCATCTCGAAACATTGTACATTATTGAGGATACCCTTCAAATCCCTGTTGACTTTAACAAAGAGTTTGATATCATTCATGGAGAATAGGTGATTAAGCACTTACTTTTTTTACTTTGTATCCATAGCTATTACTATTTAGCTCAGGCGAAAGGGGGATTAATGGCAGACAGAGCAGAAGGAACGACAGGGAGTCTCATTGAAAGATTCCACGTCGGATATTCAAACAATCGGAAATGGCAGTGCCCTTGGTGTGATTTAGGCATAATGTGTGGTTTTCCATAGTTTCATGGTATATTTAAGGAAATTTGCTATCACCAAGGAGATCTTGCACAGTTCTAAAGTTTTAAGGATTTGAGAGTGTGGCACACTATCAAAAGCTTTACGGTAATCTATCCAAACTCTGCTGAGATTTCTCTCTTTTTCCTGCAATTTTCCAGGGTCATTTTATTTATTAGTAGTTAATCTTTGCAACCATATAAACCGCTTCGACAACCTTTCTGTTCCAGAGGAAAAATGTTGTTTTCATCGAGAAAAATGTAAATGCAGTTCATCAAGACCGACGTAATGAATTTATTGTTATTGGCCTATAATTTTTTTAGATCATCCGTTTCATCCATTTTTGGTAGGAGATGATAAGTAATCCCTTCAGTGATCCATTCTGGAATTTCATTTGGGTTATTAATTAGCATTGGTAAAGTTTGCGCAAGTGTTTTGTCAGTTGATGACAGATAACAGAGACAAAAGTTAGGTATCTTGTAATTTCCTGGGGATTTCCATTCTGGGGATTTTGTTAGAGTTTGACTAGCATTATTCTTGGTTATATTTTTCTAATCTTGCATAGGTTTATTATTATTATTATTATTATTATTATTATTATTATTATTATTTCTAATTCAATAATTATTAAGCAAATATATTAGCAGACATTATGTTCCTTTTGATATACACTAAATTATAATTATATATATATAAATTCTCAGTATTAATAGGTAGCACCATTATTATTTTAATATATATAGGATTATTACAAATATAAAATTTGGCATTTAATTGATTGATATTATATTCAGCATCCCGACTCAAGTGTTTCATAGATGAACCGTTTTTGTAATCGTTAGGTCCACTCGTCAGGAGATTGTCTATTCGCTGAAATTCACTTATCCGCATGCCAGCTGTTTGTTCCGAGTAGAAGTTACAGTTTAGATAAGATAATAGACAGCTCAAAAGGTTGCGTGATTGGGATCCAATGAATAGCAAACGTTGTAGGAAAATAGCAGGCAGAAGATGGAAAGATAGGATAGCAAGTCATGGCAGTGAGAAGTACAGGCATGGGTGTTACCGAAGGATTTTAGAAAGACTTTTGTATTGCAGTGGACTAGTAATGATAATGAAGAGTATATATACGGGAGATGGTGGAAGCATCAGAATTTATTTTGTAATCCTTTCTTGGTCGAATCGAGAACTTTCCATCATCCCTCACGCGCACAAACACACATACACATACATACACACACACACACACACACACACACACACACACACACACACACACACACACACATAAGAGATTATTAAGAGAGGAAAATACATGTAAGAAAGAAAGATAATGACAAAAGGAAATAGACCCTCTGTTTATTTCTGGCTTTATACATACATCATGTTTTAAGATTGTTATACTATATTGCTCAGAACTTTACACACAATTTCGGCAAGTTCCTTTACAAGCTTCCCCTTGACATCGAACGGCCCACTCAAAAGTTTAACTGACATCCCATGTTCGATCTATTTAATAAAACATAGGTAAACGTCATGGCATTGCAGGAAATGATTAGTGGCAAGCCGAGTTCGAATTCAAGTCGCGATCGTCATGTTTACTCTCTTACAAGTATCATCTCTTCTTCCCTCCTCCAATTATGAGTTAAATACTAGGACACTGAGCCCTTCAGACTTGGTTGGCAGACAAGGCTGTATTAAAAAAAACTAGTTGGGCATGGGGCTGGTAAACTCTATCCCATAAAAACCCGCTTACTACAGAAACCACAGCAGCAACGCTGTGTTGAGTACTGTGAAACCCCTTACGCCTCAATGAAGCCTACGGGACTTGACAGATTTGGACCCATACTCCTCGATGAAGTCTACGGGATTTGAGGACTGTGGTCCAATACTCAATGGAGTTTACGGAACTTGAGTGAGGGGGTAAATGTTATATATCTGTTCATCTCCTAAGTCAAAAAATAAACGAATACAGAAACATCACCATTGATATAAAAATATCCCAAGGAGAATATATAATCATAAGAAACATATATTTTATTGATTACTCCTGTCTATGTGAATAAGAGATGTAATAACTTTTACCTCTTATTATAGCCTCCTGGAGGGCAAGAGTCAAGGTTTTTTTCCCAAATATCTGGCGATAACTACATAACAGAACAGAGAGAAAAGCATTGACATAACTCTTCCTAAAGTATTAGTGTTAATTGAAAATGAACAGCTGCAGCTTAGACTCGGACTCCTTTGACCGACACCATTTTTCTTACTGATAACCGTTATACCATACGCGCAATACAATAATTCAATTAAGAAATTAGGATTTGATCAAAATTAAGTGTTTAAAATGATGTGTGATAACCTTGGCACTATAACAGAGATGATAGTTCAAGTCTTGCTCAGAGCAAGTTCGTTTGCACTATAGGATTTTTTTATAACCCCCCCCCTCTCTCTCTCTCTCTCACACACACACACAATATTGCATACAATAAGAGAAAATACATTCACCTACACACTTATATACGCACGTACGCATTCACCCTGATAAGAAAAATATGTATATACAAATGTATATAAGTATATAAAGGCTTTAGCCCATGCACTGAAACGAATGTTCCCAGTGCTTCCGGCGTGCGTACGTGTTTTATATATATATATATATATATATATATATATATATATATATATATATATATATTATACCCACATCCGTACCCACGATCCAGATGGAAATATTTAGGGAGACTTATAAAATGCAGAAAACTGAAATTTACGACGTTATTCCCCTAAGCCTCTTAGGTTCTGACGTGTCAATGTGTTCAGTAAGCGAGCCTGAAGATTTCAATATTATTTGGCTCGCTTCTTTCTCTCATGGGTTAACGCTATGGGTGGCCCCACCAAAAATGGCCACTTAAAACAATGAGCATTTTTCACTATATATATATATATATATATATATATATATATATATATATATATATATATATATATATATAATGACGAGCGGCCAGCCAGAACATCTATGATTACTATCCACTATAATATGTCTACAACTGTAAATAATTGACATCATTTTGCTAATTGCCTCTAATAATTCCGCAGAGAATTTCGCAAATTTATACCCACGCACAAAAACAAATAATTAATTTGTTTCATGACCTTTTCATTTATTTATTTACTTTGTTGAGCGTTTTACTGTTCATTCTTACTGATTTACAGCGCATACTCGAGTCTACGATCGTCGGGGTTTGGAGCTGTCATGGGCAAATCATAACCTGCGGGCCACATATGGCTTGTTTTGTTTTCTGAATGACACGCCTAATTTAATGAGCAGAATATTTATTAAAATTTTGTATTTTGTTTCATTCTCACTTATTCACTCACACACTCTCGTGCGCAGTGGGAAGCTGGTGTCAAAGGGAAATAATTATTAAATTCCTGAGTAACCTCCCTTACTTATTAATGCCTATTGTGTTTTGAGTACAGTCCGATTAAACCATGTACATAACAATGATTATGTATAATGTTTCTTGAATTTTGTAACTTTTAGTTGAAGGTAACGTTCTCGGCATTTTAAATCATTGGCAATTTTTATTAAGGAAGATCATACGTCTAAAAATATCTTGCTTCAGAAACGTGAAACGTTCATGTCAATGTTTTTCGCTGGAGGAAAAATGTATTTTTTTTCTTTTGAAAAGATATTTTTTGTATTTTCAAATGAATAAATTAGAAACAAACCGCAGGCATCAACATGGATCATCAGTGATAATATAAGAAATCTTCACTTTTTACATGGTGGAAAAATCTTTTCTCCTAATAAAGAAATACCAACTTTTTCCCCATTTCTAAACCAGATACTTACGCGTATGGTCTTCTGTAATGAAAAAGTTCTCTTTACTTTCAATTTTTTATTAGTGCGGTCCACTTTATAATGAGCAATATCTCATGCGACACACTGGTCAGAAAAGGTTGCTCATACCTTGTTTAGAGCGTATACTATACATTTCATTGGTCATCCACCTTTATAACTTTCCTTTCAAAAGCTACTAATCATTGCATCCACTGAAAAAAATTTTGAAATGTTTCTCGTAAAAGTTAATATAAAATTACATGTAATAATAACCAGTCACTCTCATACTCAACATCCACTCATTTATTTTGTTTAATTAACCATTTTTTCTTCTTCGTTGTTTAAATAATTTTATGATTCAGAAAACGAAATCATATTTAATTATTTTCCCTGTTGAAAATTTTTTCATAACATTTAACTGAAATGAAAATTACGAATTCCTTAGTAAATGTTTAATATTTTTTATCGCACTTTTGTGCGATAAAAATATTAAACATTTACTAAGGAATTCGTAATTGTCATCTCAGTTAAATGTTATAGAAAGTTGTCTGATCCATGTTACAGATAAAATAACGGCAGAACATATATATATATATATATATATGCGTGTGTTTGTGATGTTAACGATAAAATAATGGTAGAATATGTATGTTACAGATATATATATATATATATATATATATATATATATATATATATATATATATATATAATTGTGTGTGTCTAAATGTTTACACACTTAGTAAAGCCCTAATTCTGTAATATCCTTTCTTTTACAGAAAGAGATTTATGTCTGAAATGGCACTTGACATGAGAAAATGTGAATGCAGTCCTTGAAACGACATTTACAATTTTACACACACATATACACGCATACTCTCTCTCTCTCTCTCTCTCTCACACACACCCGATGGGGTGTTGAAAAGTTCTCGATTCGACCCACATTCTAAAACCTATCCAAATGATCAAACATCGGAATTTTTTCCTTTATATAAAAGAGTCCAAGCCAAAAATACTAATCTTACGTTATTTAACAATAATTCGAATATGGTTGGTGGTCTTTTAAGAAGTCCTTTCGACGTAAAATCATGGCAGCATTCTCTCGCACCGCATAAGATTACTTTTAGTTCTACACAATGAACCTAAGAATACGAACACTGAAAAACTACCCCTGAAAAAACGAAAACTGTAAGAACATGAGAGAAACTCAAAAAATAAATTTTCCTAGTCTGTCACATTCAATGAAACATATATATATATATATATATATATATATATATATATATATATATATATATATATATATATATATGTATATATATGTATAAGGTTGGTGCAAAAATAATGTCGTTTTCTCACATAGTAACATATGTGAGAAAACGACATTACTTTTGCAATAACCTAATATATATATATATATATATATATATATATATATATATATATATATATATATATACGCTAAATTTGTCTAGCAATTGTCAGCAGAGTAGCCATTTGTTTGTAAGATAGTTAAATGTACACGTGATGCAAAATCAGAATTTTATAAGTACACTGAATACCAATAATTGGAAGACCCCTGAAAAGATACTGAATAAGAACATCTCGATAGGTCGATAGACTCACTGATATTTGTTGACACCGGATCATACATGCGAATAGACCTTTTAATTGTTCCATAACTGCTCTCTTGGGCTCATATGAAATAAATGTGGTGGCCGCAGCTTTAGTGGAAAATCCCGAAATTGCCCCTCAAACCAATTCCAGACAACTTTGGAAAAAAATGAAGATCGTTATTGGGGCAGATGGAAACTATGAACATGTACAAAGGCTCACGAAGCAGTGCAACGTAGAAATCGCCGGTGAATATACGTGCTTTGCTTGATTAGTTAACCAACCTATGCCGTATGAACACAACCCATTCTGTTATGGAATCACCAGAGTTCTGTACGGCTGTTGACAACTGAGGTACATGGCCTCATGGGTTCTGCACTACACGAAACTGCCAACAGCCCCAAACCATTAGAACCACTTAACCTTTTGCCAAAACACCAGGTTCATTTAGTGACGTCACGAGCCCAGGTGAAATGCTGCATCTGTTGTCGTGGTCTTAACAGGTACACTCTGGAAGTCCATGGAAGCTGAAAAACACTGAACTCACCTGCAAGATATGCATTTGCACCTCCTGCATTGAATGTGGGTATTATTTTAAGCCAGTGTCACTTGTTTGCTACCACATACTATATATATATATGTATATATATATATATATATATATATATATATATATATATATATATATATAATTATTATGCATCTTTGTACATTGAATTATATAAAATGTATGTTTATTCATTAGTTGGAAATACAATAAATTAAAGATTTGTATGTGTATGAATATTTGTGTCCCACCACTCTGTACATATATATATATATATATATATATATATATATATATATATATATATGTGTGTGTGTGTGTGTGTGTGTGTGTGTGTGTGTGTTTCTTATTGCTATATCTGTTATATTTGGTGGATAGACATGTTTGAGTATACGCCTCTGTTTTTAAAAGAGTATATTTTCATCAACTGACCTGGGTTTTTAAAAGAGCATATTTTCATCTATCGGCCTGTTTTTTGCAATAAAGAAAATGAGTCCTTCGGTGCTCTCCTTTATTAAATACTCTCGAAATCCCAAGCCGGCAGACTGAAGTTGACTGTTTAAAAAACACAGGCATCTACTCATCCACTATCTATAATGTATATAGCAAGAAGAAATAATGGCGAACTATGGCTAAAAGTCCATTAATTCCTTGAAAATCAGTTGCTTACATGCATATATATATATATATATATATATATATATATATATGCATGTATGTAGTGACCTGCTTTATGACACACACACACACACATACACACACACATATATATATATATATATATATATATATATATATATATATATATATATATATATATATATATATATAATTTTTTATGTTTCAAGAACAATTTTGGAGGAAATATTTTTTATCAGATTTGGTTTGTTTAAGTTGATGCAACGACACACGCTCACGAACGAGAGACGCTGGGAAATTTTAAATTTAGAAAAAAAGTTTTTTTTTTATTATATGAACACCAAGGCTATTTTTTTAATTATATGAACACAACAGAAACATTAAAAAAAAAAAAACAGCATATTAAACGCATTAGCTGCTGACTCTAACATGACTGACCACGAAAATGCAACTCTAATTAAAAGAGAAGACAATTCACTGAGACGAAAATGTTTAGAAACTGCTTTAATCACAAGTTCATCAACAATAAATTTGCTTTCAGGTTCTTACACCGTTTCACCTTTCCTAGCAGATCTTCTGTTATCACAAGATGATAGAAACAAATCTAGTCAAATAAAGTCCAAAAGGACGAAACGCGTCTCACGAAAACTTATATATATATATATATATATATATATATATATATATATATATATATATATATATAATCCCTATTTTATACAATTTTATCAAAAATGACTGAAAATGTACTGCGATTAACCTTTTTATTCAATTTTTCTTGCCATCATACACTTGTCTGGACATAAAGTGTGCAAAAACTGTACAAATGTTCTGTATGAGAATGAGCTTTTCTATTAGCCATGACGAAAGTTTTTTTTTTAACTGAATAAGTAGACTTTTGTAAATGTTTATTAATAGTGATGCGAAATTTTTTTCCATAAAATCAGCAATTTACGGCCGTGTTCCTAGATAATATTACTGAGTGTTGGCTTTTTTTAAAATTATTTTTAATGCTTCCATTATTTTTAGCTGATTTTTACATGGTTGACGCTATGATGGCAGCGTTTTCTACAAATATGCCGCGGATTGACTTTGGTAGGTTTCCGTGTGTGTTTAAATAGCTTCTAATTGAGACCATTTCAGATCATCTCAATTACGCATTTAAACACAGTGACGGAACAGCTGTTCTCGAGTGATGAAGCGATGAAAGAGACAGGGCGCCTAAAACTTAAATTTAATATTCTCCTTCGTGCGCATGTGTAGTCACATCAACGTAGACATCGCTTTAGCCTGAAGGATGGAACGCGTGACAAGAAAGCTTTTTCCACTTTGTCATAGTTATTCTTGATATATATATATATATATATAGTCTTAAGATGTGCTATATTTATGGGATAAAGTGCTCAATATCGGAGATAGAGCGTGTGTAAATATAAAAGTGAACATAGAAGTCAACACTTAGAGGCGACAGTCTGTTTCATGCTAGATGCAATCGTCAGGCCAAATAAAAAAATAAAAAAATAAATAAATAAAACAAGCAAAATAATTTAACCCAAATAAATAAACGACTTCCGGTAAAATAACCGCCAAAATAGACTACCCACAATGCACCACTGACCCGTATATATATAAATAACCGAGAAAAATAACAACACTCGTGACCTGACGATTGCATTTAGCATGAAACAGACTGTCGCCTCTAAGTGTTGACTTCTATGTCCACTTATATATATATATATATATATATATATATATATTATTATTATTATTTATTTAAAAATATGATTCCAAATATGTATGTGTGTGTGTATGTGTGTTATATGTGTGTGTGTGTGTGTGTGTGTGTGTGTGTGTGTGTGTGTGTGTGTGTATCATGGTAATTTAGCCACGCACCCTTAGACTCTCTCAGCTATAAATACGAACAGGTACTGCTTTTTGGCGTGTGAAGTTTCCAGCAGTCAGCTTTGACATTCGGACCGAACATTTTTGCTGTAACACTCTCGTTTGTATGTTTGTATTACTCTTTCTGTTAATATATTTGTTTAACTCAATTCCTCTCTTCGTGTCTTTATTTCTGGTGCTAACAAGGCCACAACAATATATATATATGTGTGTGTGCGCGCGCGCGCACACACGCGCGTCATATATATATATATATATATATATATATATATATATATATATATATATTTAAGTTATAAGGAACTTGGTAAACCGAATTGGTAAATCCAAAGAGGATGAAATCCTGAGAGCTCAATGTTAGGACAGAGCTAATATGTAATGAAAAACAAATCACTTTAATGTACCATTTGGGAGATTTACCTGATGATCCTGAATCCTTAAAAAAGGATTTAGGGGAAATAAATTATCGTAATGGTACATTAAAGTGATTTGTTTTTCATTACATTTATATATATATATATATATATATATATATATGCAGTAGCATTAAATCGTCGAATACGTCCAGCTTTTGTGGATAATGCTGTAAGTTGAGAGTTCTGTCTCTTCGTGATTAACCCCGCAGTGGCTGTCCACATGTCTTGAAAGATGAGGCCCCGAAGGCAACCATAGAGGAGGACAACAGCCAAACCTGTGGTGAGCTTGCCGAACGCTTCCAGGTTTCTGAGGAAACAGTCACACTTTACCAGCACTGCATAGGGAAGGCACCCAATTTGAACCGTGTACCTCACAACACAAGGCCACCTTTACACACACGCAAGATCATGCTCTGTATCTGGTGGACTAGTCGACAAGTAGTGCTACTACCAAAGGACCAAACCATCACTACAGATCTCTATTCGCATCAGTTGGAACGTGTGCAACAGGTATTTGGTTGGTGCAAAAATAATGACGGTTTTTGACGTATTTTTTAACGTCAAAAACCGTCATTATTTTTGCACCAACCTAATACTTAAGCAGAAGGAGCTAATATTGGTTAATCGTAATTGTGTATGGTTCCTCCATGGCAATAGCAGGCCTCATGTGGTGCTGGTGGTCAGGGATACCACACGGTGACTTGGCCGGGAGACGCTGTGCTATCCATCTCAACCTTGCGCCGACATATTGCCACCTCTTCTATTCACTGGTCAACCACCTTCGTGAGAAATCATTCTTAAATTAGGCAGAGTTGCGACAGCGACTAATAGACTTCTTTGCCCCTAAGACACCTGATTTTTACCGCCAGGGCATTGCACTGATGGAGACAAATAGACAAAATGTTGTGGATGCCGATAGGGATTTCTTTGAAGACTAACACGATGTCAAATTTATTGTACATCTTTTTTTTCTAATAAATAAAAAAAAACAAACGGCAAGGACTTTTTATGGTTACCTTGTAGATTGGCAGCTAAGTCTCATCATTTTGCAGTTGAAAGAGCTAGATATAACTGAAAATTTATGCTAGCAGTTGTTCTTCTCTTCTTTCCCTGCCAACTTTAATCTTCAAAACTTTTAATACAATATCAATCACCATCATCTGTCTTAATTCCTGTTCTTTTATTGTTCAATCTCTTTAATAATATTTTTTCTCATATTCTCTCCCATTCCGTATACCCTTACCTCTTAGTGGCTTTATTGCCTTGCTTGGGATAAAATGATTAAGAAGAAAGTATAATCAGAAAAAGCGACAATAATAGAATATAGCAAAATTCATTAGAAAATAATCATCGTAAAAATATATCTAACATTCTTCTATGTTCCGTGTCCCTTAAGGACGTTGGCGATCATGGCTCTCCACAATTTCGTAGCTCTTAATAAATTGTCTTTCAGCTATCTCTTCTAAACTTTGTTCGGCTATCCATCTACTCAAGCTTGCTAAGTATGTTATGCGTTGTTTCCCTCTGTTTCGCTTGCCTTCAATCTGTCTTGGGAGTATCACAATGAAGTGAAACAAAAGTTGCGTAAAGAATCGGACAGGATAAGGTTGCAGGATGATTTCAAGCCAAAAGATGATTTATTTCTCAATATATTATATATCACATCCGAATATTTATAGGTCATTTCCTTAAACTGGTAAACTTTTATTGGAAACAATTTCTCACTTCATACGCTGTATGTCATAAGGAGTATATTTTTATATTTTATAGGAAGATACTTCGAGTATCTATGCACGTTCATGCACATTGTGGGCAATATGAATCACCAGAAATACTCGTAAAGATTCCATAATTTTCCTATTTGAATTTTCTGTCGAATCTTTAATTTTTTCTGTTGAATATTAATGGCGATTTCTACGACAGAAAAATATCTCTAAAAATTTCCCTATCGTATCGCTAAAAAAAATTCACAAAAAACAATAACAATCATAAATATGAATGCTGGTCGTTATTTTAAGAAGTAAGGGGATACAAATGAAAAGATTTGAAATTGACAACTTTTTCCATTTCATTGAGCACTCATTATACACTCCTATCTTCTCTTTCTTTCTTTCTTTCTTTCATATTCTCACTGAAACCAAGTAGCGTATATTTTTTGTCTTTCGACGCAATCAAAATTGTTCACGAGGTATTGGCAGGAGACGTTAAGCACTTCATTCTTTCTTTCATTTTCGCATTGAAATTAATTATCGTTTCTATGTCTTTTTCGTCTTTCTACAGCGATCAAAATAGAATAGCCCATTATTTAGACGGTATTGGCAAGGCGTATTGACCGTGCTAACTAAGGGAGGAACAAGTAGAACTATAATAAGATATTCACCAGCAAACGACAAAAATAATATATCAAGAACTAATGAAAATCTATTTTGCGTCTTCAGTAAATTAAATTCGCCTTACATAATTCTTTCAATTGCCCATGTTGACGTTCTGAACACATGCTATCTTATATCCTATATGGTACCACAATTCCCATAGTTTTTGGTTAAAGTAATGTTCTATTTCACTAGCGATATTTTCAGACTGTGCTTGATTCAATACATTCAGGGAAATATAATAATTTTTTAAAT
>OZ010572.1:52538419-52585919 GCA_963932145.1 Acanthosepion lycidas | reverse complement strand
AGATATGGGTATCGACTAAAAATATAACGTTTAAAGTGATAAAAAACTTTATCGAATTAGAAGATAAAAAAAATTACTTATATATCTCTATCTATAAAAGGCAGGATGTGTGTGTGTGTGTGTGTGTGTGTGTGTGTGTGTGTGTGTGTGTGTGTGTGTGTGTGTGTGTAACGAATGCACGGCCGCAATTTTCGACGGATTTGCACCAAAATTTACATGCACATGCTCCAAGTTAGCGGAAAGGCGAAGACCGACTTTACATTTCCCAACTCCCATCGATAGTGGAAATATTCGATTTTTTCATGCTTCTACAGCTGTTTTCATGTAGTTTGCGGCCATTTTGTACTGGCCAGAGTGAGAGCGAATAGCTGGCTGCCACGAATAGGCTGGAAGATTCTATTCGCCAGTGAGAGAGCCAACAGCTGACTGACACGAATGTTAACTAGCATGCTAGCATGCAAAAAAAATCGATAGCGGCATTCGTCACAAGGGGGAAAAATTTAAATCTGCATGGCCCTTTACTCCAATTGGCTCATTCGCTTTCTTAAACTCAGCGTCTGATTCCGCAGAACTGGGTTGGGTGTGGAAAAGTATTTGCTGTTAACATTCTTTTATCATTCGGTTTTTCCAGTTACGAGACCTTTTTTAAATCTGATCATTTTGTGTTCATTTTGTTTAGTTCTTTTTTCGTAACAGATTTAATGTTTCGTATAGAGCTTAGAAAAAATTCGCAGTGTGAGATAGGCAAGAAGTAAGGCATGTAGCAACATCAGCACGGCAAAGGGCACTCCTTTAAAGGCAAGGAAGGGCAAAAATATTTTAAGTCAAGTGATAGCGATTGCTGTATGAGTTGTACGATTTTTGAATCAAGCACGGGCAACGCCGGGCCATGCTGCTAGTATATATATATATATATATATATATATATATATATATATATATATATATATATATATACTTTGTAAGCTACTGCATGATCTGTTAATTCAAATTTGGAGATCAGGCCATGTTTTTCGGGACTTCAAAAATGCCTCCGTGTAACATCTCTACAAGAAAAAGGTCTTAAAACAGTATACGGTAACCATAAGGGAATCTCACTTTTGTCTAACAGTGGAAAATTTTTGGCGGGGGTCATTCTTAACAGAATTATAAAATATATTGTCGATGCCATCTACCCTGTGTTGATTTCGCTCCGGTCGTGGCACTATCGACATGATTTTTGCCTTACGTCAGGTTGCAGAGAAGGTTCGTGGGCGAAAACAAGGAGATTTTTTATTGTATTCGTGGACCTTACTAAGGCCTTTGATATTTTGTAAACAGAGAAGTACTGTGGAAAGTTCTTCAGAAACTTGGTATTCCTGGCAAAATGTTGAATGTCATCATTTCATTTCATGTCGGTATGCAAATTAGTGTTATATCTGATGGTCAGCGTTCTGATCTATTTGATGTCACTAATGGAACTAAGCAAGCCTATGTCATGGCGCCTGTTTTGTTTGCACTGTTCTTCTCGGTGATGCTGAGGTATGCTTTTAGTGATTCAAAAACTGGGGTTAAATTTCATTTTCGAACTGATGGAGGACTGTTTAACTATCAGCGGTTTAAGTCCCAAACACTTTTACGTACCAGTATTATGCGCGATCTACTTTTTGCAGACGACGCTGCCTTTGTAGCAAACTCTTTGCAGGAAGCTCAAGATTTACTCAACCGGTTTTTTGTGGCATGCAACCATCAGCGTCAAGAAAACTGAAGTTATTCATCGGCTTTTCCCGACACCGAAGCAAATTCTAGGTGTAAAACAGAGACACCCTGTTTTTAAGTTTCCTGAGGTCCCTTTACAAGTTGATGGAAAGAATCTCAAGTATATGGAATATTTTAAATGTCTCGGGATTATGGTAAATTCAAGTGCATCATTTGATGAAGAGATTGTTAATCGCATTGCAAAAGCCAGCGCTTCCCGTGGTTCGCTGCGTCATAGGTTGTGGAACGAAAGGGGAATAAAGCTTTGCACTGAAATCGAAGTGTCAAAAGTTGTTTTGTCAACTCTTTTGTATGGCTCTGAAATTTGGACACCTTATAGATGGCACACTAATCGATTATATGTCTTCCATAAAGGCCGTCTCCGTACAATCTGTGGCCTGACGTTTGATGACCTTTTCAAGAAATGCAAGATTAGTATCATCTAGAAATTCATAGTGGAATTACAACTGCGTTGGACTGGCCATGTGGCAAGGATGAGTGATGATCGCATACCAAAAATTATTTTCTACAGTGAACTCCATAGTGGTAATAGAAATGTTGGTAGACCTTGGCTCAAGTATAAAAATAAACTGAATAGCATAGTTTTTTGCGTCAACATTCCATTCAAGAACTTTGAAGAAGTAACTATGAAGAGATCAGGGTATCATTCCAGCTGCCATGAAGAAATAAAGTACCATCAAGCAGTAAGCTTCATAAAACTGCGTGAAACACAAAAACGAAATAAAACAGCTAACAATGTTCCTGCTGCACTTGCATACAATACTTACTCTTGTACTGTTTGCTGTCTTTTGTTCAATTCTCGATCCGGTCTCAAAAGTTATGCCCGTCATAGGCATGCAGATAATTAGTAGGTGGTCGGCGGAACGTCATACATCGAACTCGACGGGAGAGTCCATCATATATATATATATATATATATATATATATATATATATATATATATATATTATCCCTAACCTAACAACACGACTGAAAATTGTGTTATGCATGTTTTATTAACATCCGCACTATATGTACGATATATTATAATCTTATATATATATATATATAGATAATATCAAATCCGTAGTTCCTGCTCTCTTGTGACTTATTTTTAAAATAATTTTTAACATATTGTCTGAATAAATTTAAACCATTTTGTAATTTTGGTCTAATGAGGCATGTATTAAAAACTTATCTGCTGAAATAAAATTCTATAAAAATAATAAATTTATTATCTGATTTTTTGATGGTGTGTTAAGTTATTTCTTTGGACACACGCACACACGCGCGCGCAAAACACACACACGCACATATATATATATATATATATATATTACTTCTTTGTTTTAGGTGATGGCGTCTGTCGGATTGATGGAAAAAAATAGCTCCTTTATTTTATATATATATATATATATATATATATATATATATATATATATATATGGTGATTGAAAAATAACTACTTATTTTATGTATGAGTGACCAGTCCTTTTTCTTTGGGGCTGTTTTAAGAAGCAAGTCTACTATACCAAACCAAGAACTTGAAAGGCGAATACAAGACGTTATGTCCTCCATACCACAAGTGCTCCTGATGAAATCAGTTTATGGGATTCCTGGGCGGCTCGAGAAGCTGGTAGCGAAATCTGGTGCCATTCTCAAATTCAAAATAAAACCTCATGCTAAACGTTTTCCTAGTATATCCATTTCTTGTAAAAATTATAATTAATAAATAAATTTTAAGTATTTTAAAATAGGGAGTACTTTTTGTTGTGGATTCCGAGATGAAATCCAGTCTCCAATGAATAACAAACGCAGGAATGAAATATAACAAATAAATGTATTGGCGTAATAATACAATTGGTTAGTAGATCTAGAAATGCGGTTAGTAGCAATAATAATATATATATATTCTGGGGAATTCAGTATCGCAGTAAGACTTCCTTCTGAGTCTACCTGCTCGCAACTGTGACTACTAAAAAGCGGTTACCTCACAAGTACACACTGCTCGAGTCCACTTGCATGAAAACGGAGTGGACCTCATAACACTTTTCAATTTCCTTGTGTGTGTGTGTGTCTATATATATATATATATATATATATATATATATATATATATATATATATATATATTGTGCATATTTAGGCAGCATATTTTCATTCAAATTGAGTAAGAAATATACCAAAATTTTCTTTCGAATAGCTTTTATTTTCACTCAGTAAAGTAATCAATATGATATGTCTAAATTATTTAACCAGACCTGTTTGAATATATATATATATATATATATATATATATATATATATAACCAAACCTGTTTGAATATATATATATATATATATATATATATATATATATATATATATATATAACCAAACCTGTTTGAATATATATATATATATATATATATATAACCAAACCTGTTTGAATATATATATATATATATATATATATATATATATATATATATATATATATATATAACCAAACCTGTTTGAATATATATATATGTGTGTGTGAAGTATACTGAAAGAAAAACGCAGCCCCTCCTGACAGACCCAACGAATCAAAAAATATACCCATTACCCACTAGCTCTATAACAACTACAATTGAAAAGAATTACTCAAAACTCAAAATGAAATTTGTCGCAGCTACGTCTAACACAAGAAAAGATGTAATCGATATAAAACAAAACAATTAATTAAAACTTGAAAGAAGAGTTTTTCTCTATTACTTGTAATGATTAGCAGAAAGAAAACCTTGGCGAAAACTCGAGAAGTTTAAATAAAACTTAAGTGAACACAAAAGTGTTATTTCACAAAACAAAGTATTAGTTGCTCACCATAAGGAGACTGTCTACAATTTTGATATAAAAAATGCTACTCTAATTAAAAGAGAAAACAATTCACTAAGTCGAAAAAATTTAGAAAATGCTTTAATCGCTAATTGATTCACAGTAATTTTGAGTCCAGGTTCCTACAGTGTTTCACCATTATTGACAGATCTTTTGTTACCACTATGTGTAATATTTAATACCAAAGGTGATGAAAACAGAAAGAAAAAGAATCTAAATGAAATCGGTTAGATTATATACCCAAAACATATGAATTTTTTAAAAATCCCGCAGCGTTCCTCGTTCATGCGCACCGACATAAAAACTTAGTCCGATGAAGTCCTAAATGACGAAACGCGTCACACTAAAACATTTTCCACTTTGTCATACACCTTTCCCCCAATATTTTTCTTGATATATTAAAATTTATATCTCGTTATTCCATATATATACCGGGCGTAACAGCAAAATTGTCCAAATCGTGTAACACCAAAATTGTCCAATTGTTAGGTTAACCTTGTATCTTAGAAATGATTAAAGATATCTTACTGTTATTCTCTGAGGTTTTTATAACACTATTGGACTCTATTTTGAACAATAAGAATGTAGTTAGTTCTAAATTGAATTGATGATCCCTCTTGCTGTTGTGACCTCCTGGTCCAGTTCTCTCTAATGATCCTTCTTTTTTTAAAACTTATTTACTTATCTCTTGATGGTTCTTGAATGGACTTTGAAGATTGAAGCCAGAGTGTGAATATTAGTATCATTACTGACGGCTTGAATGATATTTTTCGTTTCACTATTGCTCAGTTGGAAAGACATAGTGGGTCTGACACAAAATGATTTTAACCTGTTCTCTCTCTAGATTAAAAATTAGAGGATTTTTAAGTCATTCTTACAACAAATGGTTTCAAGATGGCTCAACGTCTTATCTGAAAACTTGGAAAAAAGAAACTCAATTAGTTTAGTAGTTTTTTTTTAATATATTAAACATTTTGTGGGGTGGACAATTATGCCATGTTGTTACAGGATTTGGATAATTTTGTTCTTACACCAGGTATATATATATATAATGTACTTTCAAAATTGTTGTTGTGTATGTGTGTGTATTTCACGTATAAGTGATAATGTGAAGGTTTTTTTTTTTTCAATGGCTGTACAATATAAACATGGCCACACCAACAAATATGTGTGTTCACACATTTTGTATCTGACTTTATATAATGGATACTGAAACCTGAAAAATTTGACAACACTATAAAGTTTCAAACAAGAAGTAAGTTCGTGCCCATTCCGGATAAAACAATCTAAATGCAGAAGTAGGCCACAAGATTCAATCAAGAAAAGGGTTTTTATCAGCATGACTGATCTGTAGCCGATCCGACAATAGCTTTGAAACCCCCAACAAATTGTAAACCTTTTTTTAAGGAAAGAGGTCATCAAATTCCATTGCGCGTGTTTCCCCTTTGAATATCATTTCTTCGTTTATGAAAGTTACAGAGAAAAAAAGAAAAGAAAAAGACAAACAACATGGCGGCCATCGTCTTCTGGGCAATGAGATTGTTTAATGTTACTTTTGAAGCCAATTCTGAAATACTTGGTCTATTTCTGCAGCTTCTTTTTCTTTTCTTTTTATGGAGAATTCCTTTTCGGGCTGATTTGAATGTTTGAAATTTTTCTTCCTCTGATTTTTTTTTTCAAATGGTCAGTCAACCTTAAGCAAATTTATTGTCTCCGCTTGCTTAATTTCAATCACCTTTATTGATTCAAGCTTTGTACTACCACCACATCACTACTACTACTACCACGTAACATTTTTTTTACGTTTCTTTATTTTCTTTTCTTTTCCAGTCGTTTTTCTCTTATCTGTAACACAAGCCTTTACACCATTGCGTCAAGGTAACAGCAGCAGCAACAGCATCACGAACCACTTCAATACCATCATCGTTATCATCAACAGCATCACCGGTTCGTTCGTGTGTGGTCGCGAAGCAGTAGAATGTTTGTCTGTGTCTCCGAGATCCAACCCGCAATAAATAGCACACCGAGTAAAATAAACAGATATTCGATTCCACCATTCTTCGGCATGCCAACTGATAGCGGCATTTTTGTTGACATAGCAGCTCCCCCTGGCGAGAGGCGCGCAAAGCTCGAGTAGTAATTGGCTCGGAGATTCCGATGCTATTGAGTTTGACCAGAAATAAACACGAGGGTGATGAAACATGGCCACCCTCCACCACCACCGCATTGAAGGCAAACTAATCCTGTTCTACCAGTTTCTAGCCAAAGGAGAAGAAAAAGAAGAAAAGGAAGAAAACGCAGGAAAAGAAAATGAGTGGGAAAATGAAGCACCGGGAAGAAAAAAAAGGAGGAAAAGCTAAACTGATAAAGAAAAAGGTTAGTGAGATTAACGAGAAAGAGTAGAGCAAGGCAAATGAGAGAGATAAGGAGAGAAAGGGAAGAGAAAGAAAAAAGAATGAAATCAATAATTGTAAAGAAGAAGAAGAAGAAGAAGAAGAATATTTAAGTGAGAATGATGAAATTGTTTCGGAACTTTTCCACTTTTTCTCCTTTCAAAAATCACTTTAAAGGGCGGTTCCCGCAAGGGGGTTCTTGTTGCTGACATCTCGTAGCCACACACCACCTCTCATCCCAGGAGTACCCTTCAACCTGCCAACTTTCTCCCGCACAGTAAACTTTGCTTTTTTCGTTTGCACGATATTTGCATACCACGTGACTTTGAGAGAACGTTCAGATGGGGCACTACCGTTTTTCAAACAGCCTCTTGAGTTTATGGGACTGAAGGAAAGTTCAGTTTTTTCTTCTTTTTATTTCTTTTTTTCTTTCTTTTTTCTTCTTTTTTCTCTTTTTTTCTGTTAGGCTTTCTTTGAGGAGATAGAATTAGGGTAGGATCGGTGTTAGGGGAAGCGGGATCCATTGGAACTTGGTTGGATTTGCTGACACTGGCATTTAATTAGAAGGTTTGAAAGGTACGTACATTCTCACATATACATACCAACGCACACACACAGCAACATACACATACATACACACACACATATATATAGTGAGTATGCCAACATAAATACATATACACTTTTACGAGGATGTATATACTGTCTTGTTTCCCCTACTAAAGCATTACCTCGCACTTCAAATAAATACACACACACACACATATGTGTATGTGTGTGTGTGTGTGTGTGTACAGAAAAAGAGATAGAAATACGGAAATATAAATAAATACGCTGTACGAGTAAGTGTAAGAATTTCTATGCACAAATATATATATATATATATATATAGAGAGAGAGAGAGAGAGTGAGAGAGAGAGAGAGAGATATGGAGAGAGAGAAAATTTTGAAGAGGCTTAGTTAAGTTGATGGCTACATATGTAAAAATGTAAAATAACAATACTTATTCAGATAGATGCAAGGAATGCTCTTTTCCACCCATGGAGACTCCAAAAGATACCCGGGACACAATATCAGCTTTTGACAGAAAAAAAAAACTGCCAAACTATTTTTCCACCGCCATTTGCTCTTCATTTCGTGTATTAACAGCTATGCAAGACCACCCATAAGGTGACTTGTTACACACAATACTGTCGCCACTACTGAAACGCATCACCAATCGCCTGTGTTCACATCCATTGTTTGGTCTCTTATGAACATTCGATGAATATCAACGGCTGTAATTGTTTTCCCATGCAGGAATTCAATGCCACACACCGTTTTATATGTATTTTCATGTCAGACGACATTTTGCAACAATGCCTAAATATGGGTTGTAGGCATTCAACCTCTACTGCAGAACTACTAACATCTACCTCTGACGTAATGGGCCAACATTCTAAAATAAGAGACATTACTTCCAGTGCGATAAACATATTGCTTAACTTAATTTGGAACAGTGCCCAAAGAGAATCGAACTCATTACTCATGGTTCATTTTATTGATTGATTAAGTAATTTGTTTTTTACGGCTTGTCAATATTTTATAGATTATTTAAAACCAGAAAATATTTTTAGATTATAGCAAATTTGTGGAGATAATGATTTACTGAAAAAATGTTTGCTAATTAACCCATAGCTGGGGGAGAAGAAGTGGATTCATAACTCCCCCAAGGGTATTTGTGCGTAAGTGAATATAACGAAACCGACTGGAATTAGAACTCGGCAATCTGATTTCCAGTTCGCACGTCAAAGAGAGACACGGAAGTAATTGTCAGCAAGACATATGGACTAATCGTACAGTTTAAATTTAATCAGAAGCTACTTGTGTTCTTTTTCGTAATTGGAAATGACATAAAACCCTGAACTCTGCTTCAACACCATATATCTTTATAAAATTCTTGTTACTGGGATGCTATGTTGGTTGAGCACCATAACAAGCTATTCTCTGGTAATAACTTTAGTTGCCAATGCAGAATCAGAAAAAGCTGCTACATTCATCATCACCATTTACGGAAGAAACTTATATATTCTCCGTTATCCATAGAGGTTCTCCAAGCGTAGCTTGGATGTGGCACAAGGCCGAAAGTATAGGGCACCCAGTGAGGATCGAACTCACTACTCAGTCGTAATTGTTCTGGCAAGACAAGCCTGTTAGCCATTACACCACCTCGAAGTGCCCCTCTCCGTTATCCATAGAGGTGAGTAGACAAACACACGGAGACACATATACATGAGCATATATCTTCGTCTATTGAATATATCCTTTTCATATAAAATGAAGATATCGATGTCATATTAACTTAGTTATCAACCACCAAATGTCGAATCTAACAAAAGCCAGAATTAAATAGCAATTTATAGGTAGACACACAGACCACAATGTGGAGAGTAAATTCAGCGAACCGAGTTCAAATTCAGTCCGAGAGAGTTTGTGTTCACTCTTACTATCATTAGGAAAGTTTTGAATTCCCCTCTTTTTTTATGCTTAGGTTCATCCAAGACAAGGTTCAAGACCCTTTCAAGATAAAGGGTTACTGTGTAGTATTGTATCAGCGTAAGAAAAGGCAAGAAGTGAAGCTCATAGAGTTATGCATGAAAGGTAACAGTTAACCCTAGACTTGAAGAGGTCAAGATTGTAGTGATTTGGAAAACATCCTGCCGTGAGTCTGTTCCACAAAGTAGCAGTTCTTGGGGATGATTCACTCTTGCGTACGTGACACGGTGGGTATCAGTTGTAAAGGTCAGGACAGGTGGGACCAAGGAATGTAGCTCGTTAGAATTCTTCACCGAAAATTTTATCTGGAATCTTAAAGCCTGAAATCAACTCTATGAATTAAATATTTTTTGTTGAGTGACCATTTTTTAAAAATTTTTTGCTGAGAAGGATTTAATCCTATTTTCATCGGTTTTCCTTCTCTCGGGTCATTATTGAGTAACAAGTATAATTGACTGTATTAACATGTTTACTTCCCCCACCACTTCTATGCTTAAATGTAAAGAAGAAGAAGAACAAGAAGAAGAAGAAGAACAACAACGACGACAACGACAACGACAACGGGTGACTACTTAAAATGTCTTAGTCACTTTCGTATTTTTCTTGGTATATTATGGCTCAATGTTCATTGATCAAGTATTGTATTGGAGACGGTTTACTGGTATCCAGAAGAATTACATTACATCATTTTTTATACTAAAGTTCACCTAATACAAGGTACAAAAGCGACTCAAAATAGAGGATTACTGTGTGGTATTGTATCAGCGTAAGAAAAGGCAAGAAGTGAAGCTCATGGAGTTATACAGGAAAGGTAACAGTTAACCCTAGACTTGAAGAGGTCAAGATTGTAGTGATTTGGAAAACATTCTACCGTGTGTCTGTTCCACAAAGAAGCAGTTCTCAGGAAGCAGCTGTTCAAATGGAACTTATTTCTTCCTAATGGAATACACTAGTGAACGTGGCATGGCGGGTCCCAGTTGTAAAGGTTGGGGGTGGTGGGACTAGGGAATATAGCGCGTCAGAACACACATGTCATGGAAATAGCGATAGACTAGCGAGAGGATCATGACGTTTCGTTTGTGGAAAAAAGGGTTGTAGGGTCATCTGATTCAGTAGCTACAAAGACTGGGCCCTCTAGCCTTGGTTGGCAACCAGTCTAGCAGAAAGACAATAATGAATTCAAAACCGTGGAGAAAGCAACAGGAAACTACTGTACTATATTTCCCAGGAACAATCAGAGCAAAGCATAATTTAGATTTATTAAAGAAAAATGAAGCTGTTGCTAGGCATTTATGCCTATATCCTAAAGGATTGTGACACTTAGAGAAAGAGAGAGAGAGAGAGAGGTCCGATCCATCATCGTCATTACAAGTATATTAAAGCTCATATTCCAAAAGTCAATACGTTCGTGGAACTGCAGCGTTAACCCAATTCCCAATAATTCACAAAGTACTCATGGCTCGACAGGTAATTTATGTATCGATTCAGCTAAATTTATTTATATAATTTCACAGGGCTATTTTTTTTATATATTTTTTATTATCATCAATAAATGTGTGTGTGTATATATATATATATATATATATATATATATATATATATATATGCATAAACACATGTATCTATCTGTTACTCACGCACACACGCACACACACACACACACACACACATATATATATATATATATATATATATATATATATATATATATATATATATATATATATATATATATCAGTCCGTTAGGTTTCTGGAGTACATAATGAAGGAGGGCTTAGAGAATCTAATATTGACGGGACAGATTGAGGGCAAGAAGGAAAAGGAAAAGAACGCAAAATATATTTAGTGAGCTAGAGTAAATGGATAGCGGACAGGGCTGAGGAGAAATAACAGAAGACAAAGAGCTACAAGGGACAAGAAGTTGTGGAGAACTATGATCGACTTTTTGGAACAGGAGTAGATGTTTATCCCTTGTTTTATGTTTAGGATTGTGTTTCCAGTTCCTTCTAAAGTCTGCCTCAACTTTATACTCCTAAGATTTGTTCTTTCTTACGCTAATACAACTCCATACAGTAACTCTCTACCTTGAGTGGCTCTTAGGCCTTGTATTGGGTTAACGATAATGAAAAAAAAAACGCTCTTAGGGGACATGGCATATAAAAAAGAAAACTATATATGAGACACTTAATTGATAGCTCAGATTGAGGAATCGAACAGCGTTCGAATTCCAGTCGATTTCGTTACATTGACTTGCAAATACCCTTGGTTATGAAACCATGCCTTCCTGCCATCTATAGATAAATAGCAGGATGAACTGGGGCCTACAGCCTATGTAAATTTAATCATCTATGTATGTAAATAATATATGGCTGCTCACTTCCGATTATACCTACATGTGAGGGTAGTGAGCTAATCGCTGCAGCAGAATTCTACTCAGGTTCATGTGTCTTTCTTCAACACCGACAGAGTCAAACAGTGGCTTATACTACACCTGTGCTGAACAGAATTTAATTACAACGTCTAGAAGAAAGCGCGTAATCTGACCTGATCACTAACTGAAAAATTCCACTCAATTACTTGTATTTCGTCCTAGCAAAACCATCAACAGCTTTCGAACATTTCACTTACATAGCTTGGATCAGTCCGTAGTGTGTGGTTTTTGTGGCATTTTCTAAAAGTAATATATACTGGGGTCGTCACATCAGGACTGTATTATCAAAAGGTCACCTCTTTGACAAATTGACCATAGTGAAATTGGATGTTGGGTATCATGGCCAAAATGCTAAAGTTCTCACCGTTCAGCCACGTGCCTATGTAACCAGATAGATATATCTCAGCTACGGTAAAGCGACGATTAGCATACACAACTCATTTTGTTACTAAAAAAACTTGATTCTCAACGACTTCTCTACGAATCCGTTTTTGAGCCAAAAGTCTTCTTCTTCTTCTTCAATGTACTGTGAGCCTTCAGGACGTTGGCAATCACGGCTCTCCACAATTTCCTGTTTACTGTAGCTCTTAATAAATGTCTTTTGTTATTTCTCCTAAACCTTGTTACGCAATACATTTGCTCAAGCTCATGAAGAAGGTTATGCATTGTTTTCCTTTGACCTTCTTGCCTTCAGTCTGTACTGCAAGTATAAAATTTTCCAAGCCTTCCTTTACTAATTACGTGCCTTAGAAATTTTAACTGTCTCTTCCTGACGTTAAGTATAAGGATTCTTTTTCTAAATCTTCGTCGTTGTTCACATCTTCGGTTCATTATATTCTCAGCATCCTTCTGTAGAACCACATTCTGTTGATTCAAGTCTTTCATCTTTCACATATGGGAGAACTGATATCACGTAACAGTTTAGTACTCTATTTTGTTTGCAACGAAATTTGTCTGTTTCTTTATAATTTGCTTAGCTTTTGGAAGGCATCTTTGGCTATTCAAATGCGCCTTCTGATTTTGTATTTTTGCTATCTCTCCTAAACCTTGTTCTGCCCTTCATTTGCACAAGCTCATTGTTCCCCCCCTTGACTCCCTTCAATCTGTCCTGTGAGTATCAAGCAATATTCCAATCCCACTTTCCTCATTATGTACCCTAGAAATCCCACTATCTCTTTATGTTTTGATTATAAGTATCATTTTGTTTCCATTTTCACTAAAACTTTGTCATTGCTCACATGTTCGGTCCAAGGTATTCTCAGCATCCTTCTGTAGAACCACATTCACGTTGCTTCAAGTCTCTTCATCTGTGAGGAGACTGATCAGCATTCATTGCCATATAGGACGACTGATATTACATAAAAGTCCAGTACTCTTTGTTTCTAATTAAATTTTCCTGTTTCTTAATACTTTGCTTAGCTTTTGGAATGCATCTTTGGCTATCCTAATGTTCCCTTGAATTTTAGTGTCGCACTTTCCGTCCCCTGTTAAAACACTTCCCAGATATTTAACTTAATTGTAATTGTTTGATTTTGATATCTCCAATTTGCATATTGGCCTCTACCTTTTGTTAACAACCATGAATTTTCTCTTCATGCAGTTCATGTTCAGTCCTTTATTCTCGCTTTCCTTCCCTATATTCTGTCCTGTGTAATCTGCATATCTTATGTTGCTAAGATTGTGGCCGCCAATAATGAATCCTTGTAGCACTTCTAATTCTCTCAAAATCGTCTCATTATATAGGATGGATATTATTAGGTAAGTTACACCCCTTTCTATTTTTGTATATCTACTCAACTCCGTATGCAGGCGGTTTGCTGCCAGTATAGGTTCTTGATTATTAAATATATCCTTCCCAAATATGTCAGTTCCAAAAGTTCTTTGCGACGTACTTTATCAAACACTTTTGCATTATCAACAAAACACTGTTACATATCCTTCTATACTTGTATTTCTCAAGTTGATATAATTCTAAGCGTAAATATCGCGTTCATTATTCCAGTGTCTTTAACGAACCTGCAATAATCTTGTCCTATTTCCGGTCTGATTTTGCTACGCGTTTAACAAACAAATTAAAAGTTGGTTTAGTCCAACAAATATGGTCATTTTGATGACTGTGAAAGATGCGTGATAATTTGTGGCGGCTCTGATCTTCTGTTTGAAAACCAGTATTTAGGATAGAGATTTTGAGGCTAGTAAGACACCATCATTTTAGAAATAGACACAACACTATCCTGTTTACGTTGCGGTACATGTAAAATCTGTAATACCTACTTTGTGTCAATACTTATCAATTTCTTATCTATCAACCTTAGCGAAATTAGTGTAGGGACAGACATGTTACGCCGAATTCGAACACATATAAACATGTATTTATGTAATTTATATAATTCAAGTATTAATATAATTGTGCAAGCACTTAATTTCATGTGTCCTTTCGTTGTTCGCATGTGTTACTATATACCTATGCGTAACAAAACACATAAACTCTAAAAAAATAAGAAAATACTATGAGAGAGAATTGGAAAGAGTGAGGAAATGGTAGTAATCATTTTACCAAAAGATAAAATTAAGCAGACTTGTTATCAAAAAACTTGCACGGTCATATGCGTGAACACACACACACACAATTATATATATGTATATATATATATATATATATATATATATATATATATATATATATATATATATTTGTATATATTTGTCCATGCTTAGGACATTGCCGCCACATATGTTCCGGTGCTCCTGCTATTTATCTAGAGCTCCTTGGTAAAATACAAAGAATCAGCAATATTATTGGCCCTGTTCTTCTGCTTGTGTGACATGGTGCAGAGTCCTGTTGCCAGAGTCCTGTTGCCAGCAGATACCCAGAGCAGCACTATCTCCTCAAGTCTGAGTCTGAGGCAATGTGGGATGATAAAATGGAGGCATAACGCCACCATCACTAGTGATCACCACGAATAACACGATTAGACTCATCCAACTCTTTCCGAATCCTCTGCATTGTTCTCAGATTGACACCCAAACGCTCTGAAATGCGCATATTAGATCTTCTGGTACCAAGGAGTATAGCCTGCCGTTTCCAAATTTCTGGCGGAGTGAATAGCATCAAGGTGTTATTTTTCTCACAGACGGTGCCCAACTGACCCTACTATACTGTTCAGTCGACAAAAATATAAAATGGCGACAATTTACCCATCACACCCTGCATATGCATGCATTTAGTAGCCTGCATTATGATAAATTGTTTTTATCCTTTCTACCCATGCAAGGCGATAAAGACACTAAGACGCAAGGGATTAATGAGTGTGAGTGAACATAAAAGAAGAAGATAGAACAATAAAAGAACAGGAATTAAGAAGATACCGATTGACATTGCATTTAAGTTTTTAAAGATCAAGGTTGACTAGAAAGCATGAAGCCGGAAGAGAGCTGTACAAGAGGAAATACGAGAAAAGAAACTGTTAGCATAGAACTTACGGCTGCATCTAGCCATTTAAATTTTAAAATGCTGAGATTTTGCCACTACTGTGCTTAGGTATCATAAAAAATGAAGTTCATAAGAACAATTACCATGAAAGTATTCATAGAAAAGTCATAAGGAAGCTACGTTACGGCGGTGGGAAAGTGACAAAAGCCAAGATGCCAGGTCATGAGCAGTAACATAGCAGATTCTTTATATTTCTCAGGAATATCTAAATACACAGCAGAAGTACCAGACTAGTAATGTTTGTACATTTCCTTGTGAACCTAATGGAATATTTTAAGCCCAGGTAAAAGTTAAGATTTTCAATCCTCTTTCGTCTTTCAACTGTAGACAAAATCAGCTTAACAAATATCATGTATGAACGTGTATTTTTGTTTTCACTAAACTGTGTAAATTTAAAAGTACCCTCAAATCTTCAAATTACAAATTAGCGTTGAACCTACACCCTATCCTAAAGGCATAGCGCGCGCTCCCGTGTGTGTGTGTGTGTGTGTGTGTGTGTGTGTGTGTTTGATAAATATCACAATTTGCAAAACCAATTTACAAAACTTATTTTTGGAAATAATTTGTATATAAACTTGTTCAAAACCCAGCCTCATTTTTTGGATTTACTTCACACAAATGTCCTTTCAAATTTTGAACCCATATTTTCTCTCCCCCACAACTATAGGCTAACTCGCAGGGTAGATTGGTCTCTAAAGTTGAGTGGCAATCAGTCTAGGAGAAATATATGGCTAATCACAGATAATAAAGAAACGGTATTTATGGAGAGTCATGGTCGTCCAAGTGACATTGCATTTCAAAGAAAATCCTCAATAATCATAGCAAATCTGAATATAATGTAATGTATCTCAATGTAATGAGATAGATAGATAGATAGATAGATAGATAGATAGATAGAAAGAAAGAAAGAAGCAGGAATATGTATGTATATATATATACGAATTTTGTGTAGAATGAAAGAACAATACTTAATAATACGTGTGATTTTTCTATTCCTGTATACACACACTTCTACCCATACCTATAAGTCGGACATGTGTACTTTTATGTGGAGAGCTGTTACTTCGCAGCTCAGCATGAAAAGTACTAAGCTGTTCCAAACCCATCATTGATATCTTGCCGAGATTGTTTTTGTGTGTAGCTGCTAAGAAGGCACGGACCACCCACCTCAACCTCTTGTCATCTGTCTTATTGAAAAATACGTTTGAAGATCAGGAATGTGAAGATCTTTCTTTCTCCCCTGGTTCGTACTACGGTCTCTTGTTTAAGGTCTCGTCTTTTCATCCATCAAAGTCCAAGCACATCCGTTAAAAGTTAAGTGTTAAACTAAAAACCAAAAGAATTTTCCGTACGAAAATTGCACTCGGATACATGCGTTTCCACTTGATTGGTTTGATTCGTGGTGAATAAATATTTTTTATTGTTTCCTTCATTTTATTGTTTACTTGCGAATGGAGATAAGTATTGAGTTTACCTTAAGTGAAGCAAGAGGTTGTCGATACCCAAAAACCACTGTCACAGATTTTGCAGATGATCCAACTCTTGTATCCCACATTCTTGAAGAAGCACTATTTCTTCAGATTAGAATATGCAACAGCACAAATAGAACTCTCGCCAATCTTAAACCTTCGTTCCTGCACTGACACTCAAAGATAACGGAGTATCAAAAGGATGATTTTTCCTTGACACCGCTATTATTTTAACTACATCCACTGCTCGGCAATTTCTATTGTTTTAAAAAGGGATGATTGGAATTGTAATAAAACTAAACATAGGACGAAAATGAATTTATACAATTTTTTTCGTTCTTGAGAATTTACAGCAAAAAATATTAAATACTATTTATTTATTAGATTGCCAGAGAATTAAACAAAACGTTAGGCACCAGTTTACACTATATGATCGAAATTATGGAAAAAGATGAAGAGGTAGACCAATAAGAATATTCATTGAGGAACTCATAGATGGCACCAGAATCAAAAAAGAACTGGATAAACCTATAGATGACGAAATTGGTTGGTAAGAAGTTGTGAACGTTTGAGAATAATCAGATAGATAGATAGATTAATTAGACAATTTCATCCAATGTATTTAATGACTATAAGATGAATTTTGGCTTGATAATTTGAAAAAGTACTCCCAGTCACAACCCCCAAAGATGTTTTTGGTCTTTGTTCATCAAAGTCATGGACTATCGTTTCCTCATCGAATCTCTGTTTTTTTTTTAATCATTTCGCCCCAATTAAGGCGATAAAGACATTGATATGTAAGGAATGACAGAGCGTGAAAGAGTTTGAGAAAAACAAAAGCATTGTTAAAGAGAAAGGACAATAAAAGAGCAGGAGTTAAGGAGACAAGATAATGGTTGACATTGCATTTAAATTTTTGAATATCAAAACTGACCGGAAAGCAAGAAGCCGGAAGAGAGTTCCAAAATTGAGAAGTGCGAGAGCAGAAACTTTTAGCATAAAAATACGGTTACATCTAACAATTTCAATTATAAAATGATGAAACCTAACTGCCAATCAAGTACTGCGCTTAAACTAGTAAAGTCGGGGTACCAAAGAAGAAAGCTCATCAGAGCAGTTAACATGAAATTATTTATAGAAAACGCAGTAGTAAGCTATGTTATGGCGGTGGGAATGTGCCTGAATCTGTTCTGCAATAAAAGAAGATAATCTGGATCACTTCAACTACTGCATTTATTACAAGTATACGTCAAAAGTTTTATTTTTTTATACTATTGCCCCTCCTATACAAGAACCTCACAAGGTAGAGGGTTATTGAATGAGGTCGCTGTAAGAGCGTAAATGGAGGAATTAAGAAGTTCATATGGATATGTAGGATAAATAAAGGTTTACCTTGAAGAAGTTAAGAATATAGTGTTTGCGGAAGCACCCTCTTGGGAGTCTGTCTGACAAAGTAGCAGTTATGGTGAAGAAGCTGCATGAGTGGAACTTCCTTTTTACCAATGAAATACGAAAAGAATAAAGATAGTTCGACCCTATGTACGTGGCATGGCGGGTCCTAGCTGTGAAGGTCTGAACTGGTGGAACTAAGGAATCTATCTCGTTCAAACATTTACCAATGAAATAGCGATAGATTAGCGATAGGCATGCAACGTTTCATCTGTAGGAAAGGGGTTGTAGGGTGAAAGATAGTTAATCACCCATAAGTAAACGTTTTTGAATTCTGTCAAGACCGGAAAGTAAGCACCAGCCCAGATAAGGCAATAATACTCCATTTTTGATCTTAGCTGACTCTTTTAAAGATAGCGCACGATAGGAGGAGTCAGGTACTTTTTTGGAGCGATACAAGGAACTGACTATTGAGTATTTTTATTGACTTGTGTAATATTCCACTGATGTAACAACAATCACCATTTCTCTCAGGTTTTATCGTTACGTCGCCAAAGAAAATGGTAGCAAAACATGGTGGTATCTGGCCTTTCTAAATAATTTTTTTTTAAAAATGTATTATACTTGGTAAAACCAAGATTTTAAGGAGAAAATTATCCCTAATAAAAAAAATACTTTTAAATGTGGATGACATTATAGTACTCAGGAAAAAATATTTTGCGTCTGTTAGTAACGGAAAATAAAATAAAAAGCACGACTTAATGCACTTAAACTGACGTCAATATTCTTGTAACATTTAGAATTATTACTATCATCTTGATTAATATAGATTTTATTATTATAGGCACAACGTTTCGACCAAATACGCTCTGGCTATCATCAGGTGCTCTTTGATTGACTGGTATGGGATATTTTTGAGTATTGTGATATTTTATCCCTGTGACATCAGTTATTGGTCGTTCCTGTTGAATCGGTGCTTCACTACCTGATCTAAGGATTGAACTCCTGACAGAGTATCACAATAATCAATCCCATATAAAATCAATCAATGGGCACCTGATGATGATGAAAGGGTACTTGGTCGAAACATTGGATCTATATCAACCAAGACGAGAACAATATTTCGAAATGATACAAGAATATTTCTTTTATGTGCCGTATCCTTTCAGCACATAGGCGATCAAGGCCCTCCACATCTTTTTGTCCTTTGTAGCTCATAATAAGTTTTGTCTTTTTGTTATTTCTCCCAAACCCTGTTCTACCATCCATTTTCTCAATCTCGTCAAAAATGTTACGCGCAGCTTTCCTTTATTCTGCTTTCCCTCAATCTGTCCTGTGAGTATCAGATTTTACAAACCTTCCTTCCTCATTACGTGTTCGACAAATTTCAACTGCCTCTTCCCGATATTAAGTATATAAATTTCCTTTTTGTTTCCATTTTCTCTAAAACTTTGCCGTTGTTCCCATTTTCAGTCCATGATATCCTTAGCAACTTTCTGTTGAACCGTATTTTTGTTGCTACAAGTCTTTTCTTCATATTTGAGGAGATTGTCCAGTATTCACGTAACAGTTCAATACTGTTTTCTTTGTTTTTAATGAACTTTTATCTGTCTCTAAATTTTCTGCTAAGCTTTTGGAATGTGTCTTTGGCCATCCCAGTACGTCTTCGGATCTCAGTGTCGCGCTTTCCGTCTTCTGTTAGATCACTTCCCAGATATTTAAATTGTCAATTACCTCAAATGAAACTAAATTTTGAATTAATGTGTAACAAATTTCGGCTATATATGATCAAAGATCGCCATGAATAATTCTTCTGTTGATTACGGTAACGAGAAATGTTTTCAAAAATAATTGTTAAAAAACAATCATTCGAAAACATTTATTGGAATTGCAAATTGCTTGAATGAAAATTAATCGACACGACAATTACATTAATGCAGATTATTCGAAATACGTATGTGGTCTTGCTTTGAGAGAGGCAATGCTGATTTAGCTAGAACTAATAACGCCCTTGAATGATGGCATAGGGCTTTTTTGCAGCAAGTGTCATCCCATCATCCCACAATATGGAAATTCTTAGACGCTCTTAAAGGAGAACAGGACTTGCAAGAAATTCATATTGCAAAAGTAAGAGCAGGTTGCTAAAATATCAAGAGCGCCAAGAATTACCGCGACGTCAGTGGAAAACTTAGAAAAATTAGTGGCACCCTTTAACGAGTACTATTCAGTAGTTGACTATTTGCGTGAGGTATCACATAACTTAAGGTTATAAGTTCTTCTTACTAAATTAATTTATTAACGATATTTGTATTTCGAATAATTATCATTTGTGTATGTCCTCTTTTAATTTTTACATATTTATTGCAATAAATAATTTTGCATTTCGAATAATTATCATTTAGTATAATTGTCCTTTCGATTAATTTTCGTTTAAACAATTTACATTTCAAATAAATGTTTTTCGAATAATTGTTCTCGAACAATTATTTTCAAACAATGTTGACATAATCGTTGCTATTGGGTTATGAAAATCTTTGTGTCTTCTTTGAAAGAGGTGTAACTTTAAAAATAATTAAAAAAACAATTATGTCATCCTTTAAACGGCAATTACTACACAGTATATCTGATTCAGATTCTTATGAGTTATTCCATTTATTCGAACTACTGTTCTTATTTTGATTATTATAGGAGTTATTACAGACATAACATTTCGGCTAAGTACACTCTAGCAATCTTCAGGTGTCCATTATTTTGGCTATGGGATATCTTATATGTCGTGATCATTGTCTATTATTCAGGAAGATGCGTATTCAATATTGGCATCGGTTAATCAATTGTTGCTATCGACGTGGTCGACGGTTCTATTCCTAGATTAAGTAATGAAAACAGAGACGAACAGGACCACATCAGGTCGAAAATATAATATTTGTTATCGCATTTGGGCGGGAGCTGCCGAGTCCTCACTTTCCAGTCTCGATAGACTTCAAAAGCGTCTCCGAGTCCTTGTGGGTGATGAATTATTTTCCACCCTCCAACCCCCACTCTCTCTCTCTCTCTCTCACACACACACACACACACGCGCGCGCGCACGCGCGCAGGCAGGATGTAGCAAGCCTGTCACTGTTCTATCGCTATTTCACGGAAAGTGCTCGGACAAATTACATTCCTTGGTTCTCCCAGATCTAAGACTAGGACTCGTTATGTCACTTATATTGTAGCAAACTACCCACAATTCCGTATTCCATCGGTGAAAAGTCAGTTCGACTCAAGCAGCTTCTTGCGAATCAGTTTCATGGAACCAACTTCCATGAGGATGTTTCCCCGGTCACTACGATCTTAACCTGTTCAAATCTAGGTTTAAACGTTATCTCCCCTTCCTATCCGTATAAACTGCCTATTAACGTAACGCGTGGTTCCGGACCATATGTAAGGTGAACCTTACTGTAAAAAAGATAAAAAAACAAAACAAAAACAAAAAAACAAGAAATGACGTCACTGAAACAAAATAATACAACAATCAACATATATAAATTATCTTACATTAACCAAAATAAAGAATACCTGTTAATGGTCAGAGATTAGTTAGCCGAAACGTTGTAATCAAAATGAGGGAAATTGTTCAAACAAATCGAACACATGAAAGTATTCTGACAATTTCTCATATCTAAAATTGTCATCATCATTCGGATGACCGGGTGTGGTCGTAGGATCGCTGAGCTTGCTGAACACCTCACCAATTCCTTCCATATATCTAGGTTGAAAGCCTGAAACGTTTTCATTTATTAACGTGTTTTGAGCTACTATTCCAGGCGGAGCCCATCCTTTTTCAGGTCAAACCACAGCCGATGTCATCTAACTTGAAGCTTCGCCTTGGTTTACCCCCATTGAAATTAAGTAAGTTACTCGTGGATTTCTCCGATTTACTCGCCTTCACAATGTCATGTGAGTGTTAAATTCTTGAACCTTTCTTTCTTCAAAATGTGTTTCAGAAATTTCAATTGTCTCTTTCTAATTGTTACCTTCAGTTTCCATGTAGATCTTATCCTTAAAACGTAAGCGTTACCCAACCTCTGTCTATGGTATTCTTAGCATTCTCAATGGTAGCGCTTCAAGTATTTTTGAGGAGATTGTCAATCATTCACTACCATAGGCAGAATGAAATATTACTTAGCAGTCCGGTACCCTTTTCTTAATACTTTGCTTAATTTCTGAAAGACATCTTTTACAAATCCCTATACACCATCTGATTTCTGTGTCGTACGTTCTTCCATCTGTTTCTGCGCTACACAAATATTTAAATTTCCGCATCTGCTTGATTTTGACGTCAATACATACCTGGCAACTTAAGCTGTCTCTTTTGCTGAAAACAATGCGTTCTGTCATCTTACAGTTTATAGTTAGTCCTTTCTTTCATCGACTCCCTTGTGTGACAGTACTTTCAGTTTTCTCTCTGATTTGACTATTAACAGCGTCATCTAGAAAACAAAGATAACTAAACAATAATCATCGTAAACAAAGAGAATATTTGTCAGTGAGTAGATCATACAGTAGATCACAGACTCGATTGAAAATATGTGAAAATAGAGATTTCAAACGTTTAACCCATCATTATCGGCGCGCGTGAAATAGTCCCGAAGAGATTTGTAAGAAGATAAGTATTTCATTCCGAGGTTGAATGGAAACTATCCAGACGACAGCGTTACTAGAGCACTGAGAAAAATCATGGAGTATTGAGGAAATTTGCTATCACTTGATCTCCAGCGACTGATTGATTGATTTGGTTTTTACGGCTTATCAACCCCTTGTGGGCTATTTAAAGCTGAAATATATTTTAGGTTATAAGAATATTTTTTTGCGAGGTAATATTGCATTAACAATTTCTTAGAATAACACCGATTTTCACAGATAGAATTCCTACTATTTAACCCATATCTATGATAGGGGAATGATTCAGACCTTTCCCAAGGGTCTTTGCGCATAAATGAATATAACGGAGCCGACTGAAATTCGAAATCGGGTCTCCGATTTAACATTTTGAGCTGATATACAGCGAAAGCTGGAACAAATACGCTGAGGAAGTCTCCCCCGACGAAAATGTGGAAGCAGCAGTGCACGAAAATATGAAAGGATCTGAAATATTTGTCTGAGGAAATATCGCCACTCCGTAGAATGAACAGAAACCAAGGAACATGAAGAGATTAGATTATAATAGAGATGCTATCAGTCTTAGACGATTTCAGCATCGACAAGATTCAGTTATTTATGTGCCATGCGTGATACACGCTTAGGCGATCATGTATCTTTCGATACATGACTGGCGAGGCAGATTTTTCTTTCTGCCATAGACCAGTTGCTATCCAAGGCTATAGAACCGGGTCTGTCCAGCTATTTACCCATAGCTGGGGGAGAAGAAGAGGATTCATACCTTTCCCAAGGGTATTAGCACGTAAGTGAATGTAATGGATTCGACTGGAATTCGAACTCGGCTCTGCGATTCCTCAATCCAAGCCGCTACCTATTACGTCACCGACAAGATTACGGAAACAATAAATGAAATTTACAACAGTGTCAACATTAGTAGATCCATCTTTGTCTATGAAACCAGGTGCAAGTGAATGCAAGATCAATCAGATGATCAGCTTAATAAGTCACATAACTAAGGTTATCATCGGAATTTTGATTTATAGAGGGCATAGCAGAATTAAACCGAAAATAGGACAAGAGCAATGGGGTATCGTTCAATACACGGAAACAAGAAATGCAATATTTATGATGCGAATGATATCCGAAAGAGCAATACAAATGCAGAAGGATGTATACTTATGTTCTATAGACTATGCAAAACCATTTGATAAGGCACTACACAAAGATCTATTTGAACTGTTAGGGAAACCGTGATTGTAAGAAGACAGAAGGTATAGTTATCAAAAAAAAAAAAGGAACAAACCAGGATCGGAGTTACGAATTTAGAATGTCAAAATCAGGGAAGTATGAAAATTTATATATCTAGGAAGTGTTTTAACAGATGACGGAAAATGTGACACCGACATCTGAAGGTGCACTGGAATAGAAAAAGAACCCTTCCAAAAGCTAAGTACAGTATTAAGAAACAAGAAATTTTAATTAGAAACAACTTTTTGCTATGTAATATCAGTTCTCTTACATGGCATATGAAGATGATACTTGAGACAATGTGGATGTGGCTCTACAGAAGGATAATGAGAATATAATGGATGAAGCATCTGGTACTAAGGAAGTTGTAAGGGAAATACAAAGAAAAATGACACATATTTAGAACTAGAATGTGACTGTCTAGAACACATAATGAGGACTGAAGGTTTGGAGAATTTGACACTCACTGGATATACTGAATGCAAGAGGAACGAAGGGAAACAAAGAGTAACGTACTTAACGAGCTTTTTAAAAATAGATCACAGAAGAGAGGGATAGAGAAACACTGGTAGTTGTAGAGAGTTAGGATCATTCATTTCCTGAAGTGACATGATCCAGAGAAGAAGAAGAAGAAGAAGAAGAAGAAGAAGAAGAAGAAGAAGAAGAAAAATGATTATACTAAGATATTTGATTAGTATCTGAGAGTAATAAAGGGTGTTTCCTTAAGACAGATCAAAGTCAGCAGTAAATAAATCAGGGTCATTGGTGAAAATTTATTTATCTATTGGATTATGTTATTTAAATCATGGCAATTATGCGTAAAAAATAATATCGTCCAAAAGTCCGGCAAGGTTTCGGTGTCACACCTCCACTCGATGGTCAAAATTTTTGATGTCGTTGCTCCTTAATCTCACTAATTATGACTTATCTCACTAATTATGACTTATCTCACTAATTATAACTTATCTCATCCTACAGCTGTTGAATTGTTGTTGGCTTGTTGGAATAGACCTTACTTTTGAGATGATCCTAAAGGAAGAAATCTAAAAGCGTTAAGTCGTACGATCGAGGTGGCCAATTGACTTCGCTGTTTCAAGAGATGACGCGACCTGGGAACTTCTCATTCAATAAAGCCATTGAACGTCCATGTTCGTAATATGCTTCGATAACTTTGGCACGTTGTTTGATTGTTAATCTTTCTATGGTTGAAATTGCCAAAGACTTAAGTTGTTAAATCTGAAAGAAAAAGAAAAAAATCATTAGATGCTAAAACTTAATTCACATTTAAAATCGGTCCAAGTTATTGGAACAACCTTCATAAGCTAAATAATAATTCTATGAATACCAGAAAGTCTAAGATGGCGTAAAGCTTATCAGAATGAGAAATAGAAATTCTTCTCTCTGCTCTTTGTTCCACGATTAGACGTCTTGACGGTATATTACGTTATTGGTGTGCCACGATTGTTGACTAAGAAAGATAGGGAATGGGAAAACTGGACCACTACTCAACTGTTAACTATTATCTCCAAATCAATTTTGGTATGGTCCAATCATACTAAAAATCATTCTCAAATTCTACATTTCTTTTAGGTAATTTCTAAGATTCTCTCTGTGTTTTACAGTGATGTTTTCTGGATGACATGCCATTTTTTTCAAAATACAGCTGTTCGCTATTATTCCCTTTACTACATAGTTATTATTTAATTATTCCATATAAAAGGCAGTTGAAAACGTTTCCAGTGTTTCAATCAAAATCGTGTATATAAATTTGAAGCATCATTTTCATTCATTAACATATTTCATGTGACTTTCTGTGACATATTTTAGCAGACACATAAAGAAGACTGCTGGAATTCCTCGACAAGTTAATAAAGAAAAAGTCAGAAGAAAGAACTAACAATCGACTGCCAGCACCATTTTTCAACCATTAATATGTGGCTTTCTGAGATATCATATTTTAGCGAAATTGTGTGTTGTCATGAAAGAAAATTTCCGGTTGTGAATTTGATTTTGAATTGTTCGAACCGTTGACAAAATGTTTCACATTAAGATAATCAAGGATTATGCCTTCAAAATGAGCTGAATTTAGAAAAACCTCCAATTCCAGCTGTATGATAATTTCCAGTGCCGTATTTACCACCAAAAGGTCGGTAATACAATTTACTGTTAGAATTCTTTGTCCCAGGAAAAGGAATCAAATGCTTACGGTATAATTTGTTTAGTTGAAGATTATTCTGCACCAAAGAACGATTTCTTTCGTATTGGATTCTCTGAATAATTTTAGTTTTTCATCGCCACCTTTTCTTTAAAAAAGTGCTTTTTTTATGTCGAATAAGAAAAGAAAGACAAATCTTTAAAAGTTGACTGATGTTCCTTTCTATAAGCTCATGTGAAACTCATTTTCCTGACTACAGAATATTTTTTTTTATTAAGGCTTGTAAACGATGTATTAGTGTTGTCTGCAGAAGCAATAAAGATTTGAGTAAACTTCAATGACACTTCTAATATATTAGATGTGTGCAAGAGTTCCCAGTGCCCTATTTATTTATTGAAAACTAGTGACTGATGCAAGAGAACTTTTGAAATTGTCCACACGCCTAACACACACACACGCACACACACACACACATATATATATATATATATATATATATATATATATATATATATATATAGGGAGTCAACTTAAGCATGAGTATCCACAAAATAACGTTTGGTGTAGCAGGATATATATATATATATATATATATATGACATCGGATGTGTATATGTTTCACTATCATTCGTACTATTGCTTGATTAGGAAGCGAAACTATGTCAGACTTAAGAGCCATCTAATGAAGACTTTGTTGTTGGCACCACAATTGTTGTATATATATATATATATATATATATATATATATATATATATATATAACAAGTCGAATATATTAAATAAAAGGAGAGGAATATTGATGAATTGTAAGTACAGAAAATAAATTTTTAAGGAATTCACCCCAAGCAAGGCGGGAGTGCTACTAGCACGCAAGAGCTACAGAGTATTTAGAACAAGAGGTGTATTTGAGAAAAGGATGCAGAGAAGAACGGGGAACAAGCTAAGGGTGTCAGATGTCGATTGACATTACACTTGAATATTTGAAGATTATAGTCATCGGGGAAGCAAGTAAGAGTAAGGGAGTTCCACAGACAGGAAGTGCGGGAGAAGAGACGGTTACATTTGACCGTTTTGTCAGTGAAAGGGGCCGAGATGCTAGCCGAGTAGCTCGTTTAAATTCAAGTAGTTCGTGAACCAGCGAAAGTAGCTCGTCGGAACAGTTGCCGTGAAAATACTTGTAGAAAAGACAGAAGGAGGCCATGGCATGTCTGTGTCATAGCTATTGTAGACTAGATGTCAGATCAGGACCTATCATTTTGCATATTCGTCTCTGGATTTTGTCAAGGAGCTCGAGACGTACAGTGGGAGCACCAGGCCGGATGGTTGATTTATAAATTTGAAGGATGGAATCAGGCGAGAAAAACTTTCTGTCACGACACAGAGAGCCAACTTTCCTTGCGGTAGATGAAGCTATTGATTCAATGTATTTATTCCACATCATGTCAGTGGACAGCATGAGACAAAGAAGGCATAACGAGGTGCTCTCAAGGAGTTAGGGATCAGCCATTCTGATGGGAGACAGGAAGTGTTCTCAACCAAGGGGATGAATGTGATTTCGCTTTGTATATTCTTGTAGGGATAAAAGCCTCGATTCCAACTTTTACCCAGGATGAGACCCCAGACGCACATTTTTGGACGGAGGGGGGGGGGTTAAAGACGGTATTCTAGGGAGCATCACAAAGGAAATCTTGGAACGAGTCCCAATCTGCTCGTTGATAATAGAAAGATGTTCTATTGGTAGGAATTTCTTTACGGAGGGAAGAAGTATAAGGAAATGAAAACAGACGCGACGGCATAATCAGAGTTGCCAAGAGGGCATAGCTGCATGTCTCGACAAGACCTTCCTAATCGGCCAAACTAATGAAACAATAGTAATGAGGAAGAAACTACATTACATATTAAATATCTTATCTTGTGCAGTAAAACCTGCCCATAACATTTTCGGTACATGTGTATATACTCATTATTACTATGTAGTCTTTACATGTTTATTCTCATATATATATATATATATATATAAAGAGAGAGAGAGAGAGAGAGAGAGAGAGAGAGATTGGTTCTGTTGTAATACTTCGGTCCATCGCGTGGTATGAAATCATAGAACCACATCTTGAACTTACGATCTGCGTCTGCTATTCCGCGATTATCATCGTCACATAGCAATTTTCTATGTCAAAATAACAAAATATCATCTTTATATCTTTGTTTCATGTCTGTAAAACTATTCTGAGGATGGCTCATGTGAGCCGAAACCTTAGGACCAACTTAATAAAAAAAAATATCCAAATGTTGGCCAATTTTTGTCTTTATTTTCACCACAAATGAAAGCAAATTTAATAATATATGTTTAGTTATATATATATATATATATATATATATATATATATATATATAATAGAAAAGTTCAGAGCAGATTACATTAGAAAGATTTTAGAGTCGCATGAAAATAAGTGGATACAACGTCTAAAAACAAAATATCCAGCCGGGCTAAATCACAAATTTAACAATATATAGATATAATTCAACAAATAAAAAAACCTACCCACATTTCTCACCCACACAAGACAGACGGGCTTACGGAGGTGTGGAGGCCTCACACTTATACACTCACCCACACGAATATACACACTTACACACATCATACGCACTCACTCCCTAATGAGCCAAATGATAACACAGACCCACAGCAATACATACGCTTACACATATCATACTCACTCTCTAAGAACCAAATAACACACACACAAACACCAAACAGAGACACATCCCCTCACCAAGTCCAATAAAACTGTCAAACTGACCAGAGAATTCATAGCAGCATGTATCTATCCAGCTCTTATCTCAAATAACAACTTAAAAGAGACTGTTTGACCAACACAAGGAATGTTAAAAGATTCATGTTAAAAAGATAAAAAAAATAAAAAAGCAAATGAAAACTACAGACAAAAGTTCATTTTCTCCATCAAGACATTCATTTCTGTAGTTTAGTGCTAGCAGCAAGCAGAAATATTTCTCCTCCCGATGATGGCCATTTCGGCCGAAACTAGTCGAGGAATCTAAATGGAATAATAATAATAAAAAAAACGAAAGAATATTAATCTACAACTAAGTGTGTCTGAAGATTTTAATTTTTTTAATTTTTTTATTGTTCAATATATATATATATATATATATATATATATATATATATATATATATACGAGAAAACGATGTTTAAATTTTTATATATCAAGAACAATATTGGAAAATAATGGAAAAAAAAATTCGTTTGACGCGTTTGTTTCTTCAGGACTTCATCAGACTAAATTGCGCACGAACAAGGGACGCTGGGAATTTAAACTTTAAAAAAAGTTTTTAACCTTAAAAATTTTTCAAATATAAAACTTTTTTTAAATTTAAAATCCCTTGAAACTCAAAACTTCTTTAAGCTTAATGTTTTATATACATACTGTAGCTTTAGATGCTTTCTTTTTTCCCTTTTTCTATTTCTTTCCATCACTTTTGTCATTAGATATTCCATCCTGTGATAACAGATCTGCTCGAATGGTGAAATTTTGTAAGAGCCAGTGCCCAAGTTTACTGTGTATGACCTTGCGATCAAGGCACTTCTAAACATTTTCGTCGTAGTAAATTCTTTTCGCCTTTGATCAAAGTAGAATTTTTTTATGTCAAAATTGTGGTCATTCTCGTTACGGTGGGAAACCAACACATTCGATGTATTGTTTTGTAAAATGTCCCCTTTATGTTCAGATAATCTTTTATTTAGATGCTTTGAGGTTTGTTCTATGTATTCCTTCTGACAATCATTAAAGCCTTCTCCTTCAAGTTTTGACTTACTGTTTTGATTAATATTTAATATTTTAGATGTAGTAGTAACACATTTTATGTTGAGTTTTGATCAGTTCTTTTCAATTGTACACGTGGCAGTATTTGTTGGTAGGGCTATATTTTTTTTATTCATTGACAGGTGGAGCATATATATATATTCATAGATTTGTAGCGCAATTTTTCATAGAAAATAATTTGCTTTTGGTTTGATCTAAACTATTTTCCTGTCTTACGTATATTTATAACATAAACGTTTGTATAGTTCCAGAGCTTTGCTGTTCCAGCCCCAACCCATCAAATTAGCATTTCTTTTAAACGGAACAATGTAATTAAAGTTGATGTCAAAGATGGAAGGCTGTGTAAGTCCCAATCGGTAGAATATATTTTCTTCGTCATCTTCCCAAAAACGGCACTGAATGTCTCGGGTTACCGGCAAGCTACATGTTCAGAATCTTTCAAATCATTGCTACGGCAAATTTTTGCCTTTGTAACTTTTCTCTTATTCGCAGAGATTTTTGCTCTGTTTATACGAGTCTGCGATTAAAATTTAGCATTTCTACTTTTGGTTGACTTAAATAGTTTGAGACTAACCAGGCGACCAAATCTTGATAACACTGACATTGTTTATTAGAAAAACTTAATATTTACATATCCGGGGGCGAGTGTTTTCCTTCTTTTTTTTTTTTTTTTTTTTTTTTTTGTATGATTCGAGGGCTGCAGAGCAGGTGTCTTGGTGCCAAAATCCAAACAAGAAGAAATTGGCACCCAGTGGAAATAAAATGTTTGGGGTAATTATTGACGAATGTCAACAAGAGTGGTTTTGATATTTAACAAGAACCACTTGGAAATAAGTGAATAGATTATGAAGACACTTAATCTTACGAAAGGTAAATATGCAAAAAATTAAAATTAATTCACACACACAAACACACACACAGAGAGAGAGAGAGAGAGATTTAATGTATTGGAGCAGCAGATCATTATTCAAACATATATTGTTAAATATAACAGACAATGAATGTCTATTAAGTTTGATCACGAGTCGTTCTAAACATCGTATGGTTGCTTAAATTTCGGGTGAAAATGAAGACAATGAAAAATATCCAATATTTGGATTTTTTTATTATGTTGTTCCTTAATCTAAGCATTCGGCTCACATGAGCCATCTTCTAAGTGGTTATACGGACATTTAAACAAAAATATTCACCATCAAAGATGATATTCTGTTATGCTGACATAGAAGATTGCTATGCGATGATAACGGTCGCCGAATAGCAGATGCAGGTCGTAAATTCATGATACGGTGCTATGACGTCGTATCACGTGAAAGACCGAAATATGAACAACAGAACCATATGACTAGATGCAATGTAATGTGTTGGAACTGATTTGAAATGTAATATAATATATATAATCAAACATAATATACATTCATTGTTATATTTAAAAATATATGTTTATAAGAAATTCTGTACGGTTGTTTATAGGCTACATTTCAATATTTATTCACATCACTATCAACCCAACACCCACGCGTACTTGCGTATGTGTGTATGTGCGTTTGCATGTATGTTGTTATGTTTACATACCCAGTGTGACAGCAAAATTGTCCAAATCATTTAACAGCATAATTCTCCATCCCACAAAATGTTTAATATCTAAAAAGCCAATAAACAAATTAAGTTTATTTTTTCAGGTTCTCAGATAAGACGTTTAGCTACTTTGACGCCATTTGTCGTAAGAAAAAGCCTTCAGCTAAAAAGGGAGCAGTTTGAAATTGTTTTCGTCAGTCCCAGTGTCTTCCCAACTGAATAATGGTGTGAGGAAAAAGATCATTCAGACCTTCTGTAATGGTACCGATATTCATACGCTGGCTTCCATCTTCAAAGTCCATTCAAGAACCATCAAGAGAACAGTAAACAAGTTTTAAAAAGAGGGAACAGTAGAGAGGAAAATTGGATAAGGAGATGACAATAGCAAGAGGGATCATCATTTCAACTTTTTCAACTCAACAATTTTGAGGTATACCCAGTATAACACAAAAAAGACATAACTGGAGTACTTTATCAGTTATTTTTAATTAAACATATATTAGAGGTAATGATACCCAAATCTAAATACACACACACACACACACACACACACACATATATATGTATATAATATATATTGTTGGACTTAATCCATTTCATAATATATATATATATATATATATATATATATATATTATGAAATGGATTAAGTCCATCAATTATTTTTCTTTATATATATGTACATCAATTATGCTATCAACAGTAAAGTCTTCATCAAATAGCTCTTAAGTCAGGCATATTTTCGCATTAGCATTACTATGGATGATAGTGACACATATACACAACCGATGACAAATAACATTTACACTGAGTAATCGGCGCCCTATCTAAAAACGTTATTAAAAAGTCATGGCTTTCTGACACAACACGTTGACATCAAATGGTATATGTGTTTCTGCTCGATTTCCACCCAGAATTTTCGATGTCTGAGAAAATCTCAAATAAACAGTCATTTGATGGCCAAGAATTTGATGGCTTTGACAACAAATTTAAATAGATTTTTGAAATATTTTAAAATAATACCGTTGTCTTTTTTTGTTTATATCTTACTCGCTTTAAATATATTTCAAAAGGAGTTTTCGTCCATTAAATGTTTTAAACGCTGATCGGGTCAATCACATCTAAATGAAACAGCAGTTGGTGAACCGCAGATAGTAGACTTCTCACGACTGTCAATTCATCGGATGACAACTGTATATATTAGGTTAAACTCGAATAGATTATTAATCACTACCCTACGGCAATATGACCGTGCGTGTGTATACACAAACACACACACACACACACATATATATATATATATATATATATATATATATAGAGAGAGAGAGAGAGAGAGACATAGCTAAGAATGGTCATGGAGGTCAATACCGAATAGGAACAGTCTGTTTCATATTTAAACACATTCTTCAGGACTGAAGTTCATCACAATGTCTACTCTTGACATTGTGCACTTTTACCCATAAATATAGCATACCTTAAAACTATAATATTTATCATATATCTAGAGCTCCTTGATAAAATTCAAAGAACTATCAGCAATATTATTGGTTCTGATCTGGCGCCTCGGCTTCAGTCACTCTCCCACCGATGTAAGGTTGCCACCCTGTGCCTTTTCTATAAATATTTTCACGGTAATTCTTCGGATGAACTCTTCGCTATGGTACTTAGATTTTTCAAAATTTAAGCGGAGTATTAGACTGGCGTCGAGATCTCGTCAATTCACAGTTGAGCTGGTCAGATGTAACTAGTTTCTTTTCTTGTTTTTCTCGCTTGAAGAACTTCAGGCTCGATGCTTTCCAGCCAACTTTAATCCGCAAAAATTTAAATGCACTGTTAATCGCTATTTGCTGTCATCCTGATTACTCTTTTTGTTCTTGCTCATTAACAATATTTCCGCTTGGGGGCCTCACATACGTGGCCTTGCGTCAGAATAAACTATGCTTCGTAAATTATATGATGTTAGAATAGTTTGGAAAAAGTATGTCTTCATCTTTTCTATATAATCATCCTACCGCTCAAATAGGCGGGCCGGGACAATTATTATTTTCAGGAGAAAAATCCACTCGTGACATCTTTATTTCAACCTTCAATTTTTATTAAATACAGTGTAACCCAGATATAAGAGAGTTGTCGGGACCGGAGAAGAAATCTCTTATATTCAGGTTTCTCTTATATCCGGGTTTCTCTTATATCAGTGTCTCTTATATCCGGGTTACACTGTATTCATAAAATCTTCTCCTGTCCTTTAATTTATTCTGCAAATATTCCAGACTAAAACGTTTCATTTCAATATTTGATTAAAAGTATGGTTGGAGAAAAATCCCAAGTTGATTTTTTAAAATCATTTCACCCCGAATAAGGCCATAAAGCCACAAAGGCGCATGAGGTTACTGAAAGTGAAAGAAACTGAAGAAACCTTATTGAGGAGAGAGGACAATAAAGGAACAGGATTCAAGCAGACAGAAGATGACGATTGACATTGCATTTAAAATTTTGAAACTCGTTTTTGACAGGAAAGCAAGAAGCTGGAAAAGAATTCCATAAGAGAGAAGTGCGAGCATGCCTACGAACCATAATGGATATGTCCCCATTAAAATAGAACTTACGGTTACATCAAGCAATTTCATTAATAAAATGATGAGACCGAACTGCCAATCTAGTACGGCGCTTAAATTAGTGAAATCTATGTACCAAAGTGGAAAGCTTTTTTTTCTCCAAGAATAATTTCCACTCAAAAAAAAGCAAATCTCGAAGAGTAAACGTGATTAACAGAAGTTCTAATTTTTTTTTTTTTACGTTGGTTTTTGTTTCGGTCTTCATAAGCTGACCTTCAAAAAGGAGAAAGAAAAATAATTGACGAACAAATTGGAAGGAAATAGTATGTATAAAAAGAAGTAAAAAAAAAAAGTTGAACGGGTGTAACAAGGCATTTTACAACAAAATCAGCAATGAAACTGCGTAGATGAACTATCAAAACTAGTTTTTTTCTGAAAAAAAAATTAACTTGCTAAATACTCCCATAAAATCAGAAATTAATTGTAAAAATTAAAATAAAAATCCTGTACTTCTAGAAAATCATTATTGCTTTTTAAAAAAAAAAAAAAAAATGGTGGGGGAAATGTTTAACCTTCGTGTCTGCAACAAAAAAAAAACAAACTCAAATCAGTTCTTCCCTTGACACAGGTATTACTGTATATATTTCAGACTCCCTCAGCAATATTTACAAGATTATAAAAATATGTGAACCAAGTACAATGCAATATTTATTACTTGCCATTTTATAAATACTGATTATTATTTTATAAAGAATAAAATTTGGAAAGAAATCTTTTTAAAACAAAATTTTATAAAAAATTACAAAATTATCCGCTATAGCATGCCTACGAACCATAATGGATATGTCCCCATTTATATAAATACAGTAGTAAATACTGTATGTTGGTCTGCAGTTGGAAATTCGTCATCAGCTTTGCTGGTCAAACTTTCTTCCTCTTGGCAAAGAGGATCCCTAGACGAGGCTACGTCGAAGGGCAGAGTCTCGTCTCGCGAACAGCTACCCGACCCCGTTTTATACGAGAACTACGGGGAATTTTTGGCTGAGACTACGGGCTCGAAAACCCCACATTAAATTCGGCCTTGTGCCACATCTGACCGCTTGTTGCTGTTGGTAGATATCCTGTAGTTGGAGATTCGTCTCCAGATATGCTGGTCAAATTCTCTGCCTCCGGGTAGAGAGGATCCCCAGACGAGGCTATGTCGAAGGGCAGAGTCTCGTCCCAGGAAACAGCTACCCGACCTCGTTTTATACGAGGTCTTCGGGAAATTTTTGGCCAAGCCTACGGGTTCGGATACCCCACATTAAATCCGGCTTTGTGCCACATCTGACAGCATGGGGCGGTTGGTAGATATCCTGCAGTTGGAGATTCATTCTGGAATTCACTTTACTCACTTCTAGCAGTTGACTACTTCTACGCGCCGTTGGCGAATCTTGTTCTTGTCCTAAGTATTATCGTTCATTACCAACCTTCGTTTGATTATTCTATAACCTTTCCTAGGTTACAACATTATTAAAATATGTAAACCAAATACAATGTAATATTTATTATTTATCATTTTATAAATAACTTTGAAAACAAGTTTTTTATTCAATCTAATAAATAGGACTTAATATCTTTGTTGTAATAGAGAATTAAGAACATGTATAAAGAATGTATAAATCCATTTTCATATGTTTGGGTTTTATCAAAATTCTCATCATCGCTTTTTAAAACAATAAACCTTGCTGGTGAAGTGAAAATTTATACAGTAAGAGCGGTGTCAAGGGAATAACCGCCTTTTTCACACATCGTATTTTTTCAGGCACAATGGTTTTACAGTGCCAAAAAATATCAGAAAAAATTCGGATATTATTAATTTTAGAGTACTAAAATATTACGTAATATCAGTCCTTCTATATGGCAGTGAATGCCCAGCAATCTCCTCAAAGATGAAGAAGAGACTTGAAGTAATAGAAAAGTGTTTATACAGAAGGATACTGTGAATACCATTGACTAAACAACTCTGAAATTTTAGAGGAAATGGAAACAAAAAGGGTACTTATGTTTAACATCAAGAAGAAGAAGAAGTCCACTAAATGTCATAGTTCTTTCGCAAGTCCACTAAATGCCATAGTTCTTTTACAAGTCCACTAAATGTTATAGTTCTTTTATAAGTCCATTAAATGCTATAGTTCTTTCACAAGTCCACTAAATGTTACAGTTCTTTTACAAGTACACTAAATGTTATAGTTCTTTCACAAGTTTACTAAATGTTATAATTCCTTCTAGTATTGGTGCGAGTTTCTTTCAAAAACTCTAGTTTGAGTTAATGTGGAAAGTTAACATCTTGATTATATTATATTACTAGCCGAGGTAATCGGCGTTGCCCGGGTGTACATGGCTGCAATTGTATAACCGCACCACCTGTGTACTCGCGTCCCCTCTCTAGAAATGTCTACTTGCGTTCACGCTTGCATGCATCATCCGTTGGTATACTAAGCTACTTTCCCGCTCATCTTTTTTATGGTATGTCCTTCGAAAGTGTTTGATTGTTTTTAATAAAGGAATTCTATCGATAAAAACTTCTTGTGTTGTCCTTGCTCGGGGTTAAATTGTTTCAATATTTTAGATATTCAGTAAATTTCCTTTGGCCGTAATAACTTTAAAATAGTATAACATTGTTCACAAATCTAATAATCAGACAGGGACAAGGCTTGATTCAACTGCAAGTGCAAACGCATGAACGCACCGCTCCTTCTTCGCACGTTTACTGTAAAGCTGGGGTTAATAAGCGGTTCTTCGTGAAACTTTCCCTTTTAACGCTTCAATAATCCTTCTCAAACAATCTTTGCATCAAAAGTTGTTCGAATGCCAATTTTAGGATGGAATCATATGAAGAAACTATTGGCTGAATGGTAAAAGCCGAGTTTGGACCTAGTTTGTCGCAGATTTCGTCCACTTAACAGAAATAATTTAACCCAAAAATTCATGCAAGACAATTTGTGTGTCATGTAATTTACATGGAAAATTTTGAAAGCATCGGATGAAAAACTAGGGAGTTATGGTCGAAAAACAGGCTTTTGGATAGTTTTTCGTGGTTTTTCGTTATACGCGGGGAAGCGAACAAGACTAAAACCACACTATCTTATCTCTTGCATGATGGCAAATCTTTTGCGACATGTTTGAAGAAAATCGGTTAAAAATGGGTAGGTCATTCAAGTTTTTATTCTAAGTAGTACGAAAACTCCGATTTTTTTTTTTCGCAGTTTTTTACAATTTTTTGTGTGAAGCCATATTAGGGTTAGGGTTAGGGTTAGGGTTGCATCATGCACACTATATAAACCTCATAACATGAGCTAATGTTTTGCATTAAGTGCAAAGAACATTAGCTTATCCTGTCAAAATTTTGTTCGCGTGTAATTTTGCCTAGGTTTTTGCAAAAAGTCGTACCTACCTTCAGTTTTATTGATTTTTCTGTTAAACCCGAATGGGGGAGTCTGGAGATTGAAAAGTTAGTCTTTTCAACATGTGTATAGAATTTCATCGAAATCAGTCGCGGAATGTGGACATGCATAAATAGCACATACACACGCACACACAAACACAGACATCTGATATAGATTATTTTTTTTGTAGTTACATGTGCTATACATTTTAGTTGTTGCCGCTGTTAGAATTTTTCAACTGATGCAGTTTTGGGTATTGGTAAAACTCTTTGCGATTTTATAGCACCAGGGTTTAGAGCCTGATGAAGGATCGTATTCTTTAAAGGCTAAATGATCCATTCGCTTGAAGCCATTTTTAATCACTGACCTCAGGAAACCCTTGTATGTAGATGATAGTTTAAACATCTCTGAGCGCGTTGGACATCATGCATAACATCCATACGAGAATCTAGATCTGAAGAAGCCAGTTAAGAACAGGACTTAAATTCTGAATTTGTAGCATCTTACATTGTTGTACAAAAGAATTCCTATCGAAACCTATCCTGTCTTCATTTTCCTTATCTCTATTAATAAATTTGTCATAACTGACTTATATACCGAGGTGAAAGCATATATCTTCGTGAGAAGAAAAAAAAAATTTTTCTTCACTGGAAAACGACAAAATAATTTTTTGATTACAGAGTAACAGCGAAAGCAAACTTCTGCATTTGAAATTGTATTTAAAACCTATTAGTTTCCTGCTCTTTGTTCTGTGCATGTAAAAACTATTTTTGCATGAAATGTAAATATTTATATACAGCGATGGGAATTAAATCTGCTACATCAATTCGACTTTTTGTATTCTTAGATCTATATACGTGTGTCCGTGTGTTCGTATATATGCGTGAATAGTACATGTACGCAAAGGATGAATACTAATATATAAACTTACTTCTTCCCGTTATCTCTGAAAGTATACGGGAGTGGATCTATAAATCTTTTATCTATGTGACTAATGGTCCACACGGAGTTCAGGACATTGTTTGAAAGGTCACACTCCCTTGGGGTTGCTCAGTTGGTAGTGAAATGGCAATGAATGAGCTTGTATACTGTGTGACTATCACATGCAAAGTAACATTTGCCTGAAAGTTATATATTCAACTGCAGAAACTATCCAAACGATTAAAAAGGCCCTCATTCAGGGCATAATGAGAGAGACCAGATAAAATTTTGGTACCGAAGTTTCAAGCTTTGCCGAGAATCCATTGAAAATGATTAGTATTATAAAAGACCAACAAGGAGAGCCTCGAAAATTCTGAAAGTTAAAACCGTAAAGTTAAAGAGAACTTTGCAGAATACTTCGAAATGTAGAAGGAAGGCTAGGCGTGTGAAGTACCAGAGGGAGTACTTTGAAGTGGACTAAGGCGCTATAGCCTTAGGTAGATTTACTCGTTCATAATATATATAGGTGAATTATGGGTGAAAGGTTCCTTATTTACTTATGAACCTTAATATTTCCGAAAAGCTGACTAAATGAAATAAGTATCAAAAAAGATTTGTGGAATCACTGGTCAGGGAGAGATATGAAGTGGTGCTGAAAAGTTCTCAACCAAACCAAAGCGTCTTATAGATAGACCAAGATGTCATCACCCAAAAGTTTTGATTATACATATATATATGTGTGTGTGTATGTGTGTGTGTGTATAATAAACAAATACAATAAGATTTTCAGTCTAAAATATTTTATTTCATGTTTATATTTATTTATTTTAAAGTTCGACTTTTTTAATATTGAGCACTTTAATAACAGAAACTACTTGACTTAAAGGCGTTAACCTCCATAATTTATCTGGCCGACCTTTTTTTTTTTGCGATAGTGCAGTATATTTTATAAGTATATTGATGCACTGACTGCATTGAATGTATATGTGTGTGTGTGTGTGTGTGCTGCCCAATATAGTGCGTTTTCCGAAAAAAAAAACTACTAAGACATTAATTGAACTATATACTTAGTTCATGTCACGAAAAGTTAACAAACAAAAGAATTCGTAGATTTACCACATTACAAAATTCATACAAAAATTCTCACTTTAAATATTTGTACTCTAGCGTTGCGACTTGCACGTTTCAAGATTATATAACCGTTAATAAATAACAAACTCTTAAAAAAACATCTTTCAGTCTACGATACATTTATTTCGTCTTGGAGTTTTATTTGTAAATGAAAAAATTACAGCCAGACGATGGAAACATGAAGTTTTCGAAAGTACTTGCTGCTCTAAAAATACACCAGATTCACCTGACAACAATTTTATATATAAGGATCGCGTCATTCAATGGATTGTTAGTAAGTTAATGCTTATATTAAGTCTGTTAGCGATGAAAATTCGCCATTAATTACATTAATATTACTAATTGATTCATTGTATGATTAGCGCTTTATAATACATACATATATATATATATATATATATATATATATATATATATGAGACAATATATATATATATATGTATGTATATTAGACAATATATATACATATATATATATATATATATATATATATATATATATATATATATTAGACAAAGAGTAAATTCTATAAACGACGTGTTTCCCCGAGAGTGTGTGCTCTCTCTGCCTCTGGCTTCTTTAGATTAGATTATAACAAAGAGACAGAGAGAGCAGATGAATTTACACTTTGTCTCATCATCTTAACTTTTGTTTTGGATACTATTATACATCCTACAAACACACATATAAGATTATACGGTTTGATAATTTATTTATCTATATCATTGATGATCACACCGGGAGATAAACTGTTAGCGCCATGCAGTGTTGATTCCAGTGTTCACACAGTTCGTGTATTTCAGCTGCTAAGAAAGTCGGTTCACTGTGTCGTGTGGGACAATTTTTTTTCTGCAGAATCTATCTTACATATCTATAAGTCGACCATTTGTCTATGCATATGGTCCTATGCCCCTTTTATTGACCTTGAACTCCTTCATAAGATCCAAAGAAGAATCAGGAATATTATTGGTCTCTCGGCTTCAGTCACTTTCCCACCGCCGTAAGGTTGCATCTGTGTGTGTGTGTGGGGGGGGGGGCTTTTTTTCTATAAGTACTTTCATTGTAATTGTAATTAGTTCTTCGCTATGGTACCCAAACTTCTTGAATTTAAGCACGGTACTAGACTGGTGTCGATATCTCATCAGTTTACAGTTGAACTCGCTAGATGTAGCCGCAAGTTCTATGCTAAAAGTTTCTTTTCTTGCACTTCTCGCTTGTGTAACACCCTTCCAGCTACAACGTTAATCTTCAAAAAGTGTAAATTCACTGTCAATCGCTATCTACTGTATTCCTGATTACTCTTTTCGCTGCCGCTCATTGTTAATATTTCTGTTCTTAATTCTTCCACACCCTTTAACACCCTGTGTCTTAGTGGCTTTAGTGGCTTGCTTTTGGGTGATAACGGTTAAAAAATAAATATTTTCACACACAGACAGACTGTTTCGCTGTATCACAGCTCTTCAGTGTGGCTAGACGTATGATTGCTTCAAGCCGGGATCGAAACCTGACCGATTTGGTAACAGAGATTCTACCCCATAGACTATCGTCGCACGGCAGAGAGGAAGGGAAATTTTAATGTTTTCTATGCGAAATACATCAGTAGCCAGGCGAGCTGTGAAACAGCGAAACAGTGTGTCTGTGGATGACAATATATACATGCTCCTGAAAAATTATTTCGGTTGAGGTCTTCAGGGGGAAAAGTGAATTTGTAAACAGTGACTAATACTGTTGCAAGACTCTTCGTTAAGACGAATTGCGTTCACCGGTTATTGGCGTGTTTGACTAAAAATAAATACGTCTAAATTCACCGTCATCCCTGCTGTGCGCCTAGGGGTAAAATCTCCGACTGATACCAAATCAGTCTGGTTTCGATCCCGGCTTGAAGCAATCGGATGTCTAGCTGTGAAACAGCAAAACAGTTTGTCTGTGGATGACATTATATTTTTATATATATATATATATATATGTGTGTGTGTGTGTGTGTGTGTGTGTGTGTGTGTGTGTGTGTGTGTGTGTGTGTGTTAAAGTTACCCTATTTGAAAATGTGAAGAACGTGGTGGCGATCGTTGACGGACCCTTCCAATATAGAATTAATACTACTCCCATCCAGCACTACTTAGAATTATTACTACTTCTACGCAATAGAATTACTACGAGTGTACACAACACAACTTGGAATATAATCACAGGAAAATATATTCTAACAACGGAACTCTTGATAATCGTTAATGAATTGGCTGCAAGCGCTTGAGACAATAATCAGTCCGGACAGTTTACACTCTCTTTGGTCTTATTGAAGGAAACCTGCATAAAAAATTTATAAAGTATTCCTTCGGTCTGTCACATTCAATGAATCACAGACACACACACACGCGTGCACGCACACGTATATATTACTTTAAACGTTACTTTTAGGGGATACTCGTGTTTAAGTAGACGCTCTGTTTGGGGGTTAATTTTTAAACAGTGTTTATTACGTATATTGTTCGGAGCACTATCGGCGTAATATATACTGTTTAAATAAAATAAAACGAGGGTCTATTTCAAACACGGGTATCCACTAAAATAACGTTTGAGGTAATAAAAATGTCGGATTAAAAATAAATCCATTAATTGTTATATATATATATATATATATATATATATATATATATATATATATATATATATATATATTACTATTACAATATATTTTAAATATATAATAATGACACTATATTTTCGTATTTATTTTCATTGTGTATTGGTGAATGTATTAACGTAGGAAAGCGTTTGCTAGTATTATTTTTATATTTTAGTATTGCTGCTGATGATGATGATGATGTTCTGCTCCCGCAGTAAGCTTGCTTCTCCAAGCATAGGCAGCAAATTCTTCTCTAGAGAAATTGAGAGAGGAAATGTAAAACATCGAAGACTCACAGACATGCCAGAGTCGCCGTCTATTCCCCAGCGTTGTTACATTTCTTACAATAACAGATCAAGGTCTTAAAAAAAAAGGCTGCAATGGCTTGCCGGGAAAACCTCTGAAGAATTGGTCTATAAAGGAAAGGTTCCCAGAACTAGATTTAATGGATTTACCAAACTGCGGTAAAATGAAAGAAAGAAAACTAAAGGGAGGAAAAGTAAAGCAGAAAAAAAAAAAGAATGTGAAAATCTGCATTCTGAAAATACAGAAACACAAGACTTGATATAATTTTTGGCGTGCTTTATTACAAGAAACATCCAGCGAGGTTAAGATATCGGAGTGAAAAAGAAAAGTGAAGAAAACATAAGCAGGATAGATAGATAGATAGATAGATAGATAGATTTGGCCATAATAGGGGAAAGGGGAAGATGGTCATCTGCTGTCCTTTTAATTGTCATTTTAAATTAATAAATACAGCAACATATCCACATGCCGACATTCGTCGCCTTTTGATTCATCAGGTCGCGAGAGCTAGGAATGCTAAGACGGTGTGCAGGACAGTTCAAATAAATAATCATTTTTGTGTTATTAATTTTGATTAATAGATTGCTCTTCTTTATCTAAGGCATAAGGAGTACTTTTCATTTTTTACTATTTTGTATACATTTCATGGCGTATAAACTTACTTTTCCTATAAGCCCGCAGGCATATATATATATATATTTATTTATTTATTAAAGACATTTTTTATGTTTAACGTTCTTTTTATAGATACAAGTATTTAAGTAAATGCTCTGTTTATAATAAACAGTATTAAATAACATTTACCGGCCTGAATGTCCGAGAATTGTCGGACTTGGTCCATTTCTTAATGTATGACGTCATTTGTTTACATTTGATACGCCATGAGCAGTTATGAATGTACGAGATTCATGAAAGATTGAAGTTTATAAGCAGTAAATTCGACCTTGCCAACCGAACGATCCTTTGTGGCCGAATCGGTTAGGCACGCCCGGATAAATGGCGGTTCCGTTTAGGATGCAGGTTCGAATCCTGTCAAAGGACGAATATTTTCTATGAAAATTTCTCGGACATTCAGGCCGGTAAATATTATTTACTTAAATACTTGTATCTATAAAAAGAACGTTAAACATAAAAAATGTCTTTAATAAATAAATAAATTGTCGGACTTTGTCTATTTCTTAATGTATATATATATATTAGGTTGGTGCAAAAATAATGTCGTTTTTTCACATATGTTACTATGTAATAAAACGACATTATTTTTGCACCAACCTAATATATATATATATATATATATATATATATATATATATATATATATATATATATATATATATATATATGTTTGTGTGTGTAAGTATAATTTCACCCATGCAAGGAAAAATGCACAAAAGAGGTTACTGTGTGTTAGAGAATATTAAAAAAAACAAAAACATTATTAACGAGAGTGAACAATAGAAGAACAAAAATTTAGAAGGCAGAAGATAACGAATCACATTACATCTAAATTTTTGAAGATCAAAATTGACCGGTAAGCCTGAAGCCAGAAGAAAGCTCCACCAGCGAGATGTGCGATGGAAGAAACTATTAGCATAGAACTTATGGTTGCATCTAGCCATGTCAACTGTAAAATGATGAGACCTAACTGCCAATCTAGTACTGCACTTAAATACATAAAGTCTAGGTACCATAGAGGAAAGTTCATCAGGACAATTACTATGAAAGTATTTATTAAAAAGAAGGAATAGGGCAAATACGTTACGGCTGTAGGGAGGTGACTGAAACCGAGATGCCAATTCAGGACCAAAAACATTGCAGATTCTTCTTTGGATTTTATCAAGAATCTCGAAATATATAGCAAGAGCAGCAGACCATATGTAGCAGTACCATTCGAAACAAGGATGAATGGTATGAATATATAAAATAGATTCTGGTGAAAAATAATTGTCTAGCAAGACAAAGTGAACCAACTTTCCTAACAACAGACATAACAATTGATTCAATATGATCTTCCCACATGCTGTCAGCTGAAAACTTTAGTATGTAGGCTAGCTGGTACGCCATCACTTCGTTAGCTGCATTGATTAATGTGCGCTCTTATAGCGCTTTGATCTGATAGGTGGCAAGATAGACGATGGAGATTGTCGGATATCTATACTGATATATCAATTTTGTGTCTATATCTGTGTGTGTGTGGTGTGTGTGTGTGTGTGTCTGTGTGTGTGTGTGTTGCATGTGAAGGAAAAGTACTCGAAATTAACCACGAGATCTCAAATAAAAATATTAGCTATTTGAGGTTGCTATCTGAAGTCATTTGATATCACTAGTGTTCATCAAATCATTCACCAAAGAACATAGCATAGTGGTTCAAGTCAAATTAAGTAATGACTAGCAAAATTATTTGATATATTATGTTTGACAAAAAATGTTTGATATATTATGTTTGACAAAAATGTTTTTAACATCACAAATGGTAAATTCAAACTCCTAGGTCTGTGCATAGCATTGGAAATAGAATTCATTTGTTGCTTTAGGATTTGTATTATAACCAAACAAATCCACTCTTGAAATGACTTACGGCCACATCACATTGCAACACCGATTCCTGTACGATCACAGAAGTTAAGCAACATCGAGCCTGGTCAGTGCCTTGGGAATACCAGGTTCTGTAAGCTAGGATATGCGGGTGCTGTAATGGATAGTGGCTCGGAATTGGAAATCGGAGAGCCGAGTTCTAATTCCATTTGAGTTCGTTATATTCAATTACCCTTGATAAAGATATGAATTCACCTCTTCTCACTCAGTTATGGGGTAGTTATTAATACTTGTATCACAAAAAAAAACAAAAAAAACATTATCTTCAAAAAAAAAAAGATAAAATTCCGTACAAAATATTTAGAATGCGGCCATAGAGATGTTGGTATCCTGAAAAAGACCAACTATTCTTGGGAATAAATCGTCACGTGATGGTAACCTATTAAGGAAAGGATTATATCATAAATCGTGCTGATCTCTAAGGTCATTGGGGAGGTTGATTTTGGATTAAAACAGCTTTTTTCCAGTCAGTGAGCCTAAATCCTGATCTTGTAAAATGTAAAACCTTGAAAATGTTTTTCAGATATAAATTCCAAAATGTCCTTTTTAAACATGTTGATTTTTTCAACTGTTTTTAATTTAAAACTAAATAAAGCTAATATTGCTGCCAATAGTATTGTCTCTGTGAGCCAGCCATTAATTCTCCAAAGAATGATATAATTGCATAAATAAACTCAAGAAATAAACAGATTCCGAAAGATGCTTAATTGTACAACTGACATAGTTTCAAACACTTCGGTGGCTATACAGAATCGAGTTAAATTCCTCAATTTTTCTTCGTCTACCTGGTGTTCCTCCCTACAGGCTTCAGCTGAATGTTGGGATAACCAAATATTTCGACCCTCCAAAATTGTGCAATGAAACTCTCCTAGCTTTCAATGAGGAAACAGTCTTCCGTGGAATAGACCAAAAACGAGGATATGCTCATTCCCAGCACCCCTCACATAATTCTGACTTGCCATCTAAATTACGACTTCAAATCCTAGTTTTGCTACTGTGACGATGGTTTACTATCAACCATCCGATCATCCTCAAAACTTCTAAGTACTACTTAAAGTTCTACACTACAATAATCTAAAACTGTTTAAACGTAATCATTTCGATATTAATATCCTCCATCGGTTTGAGTTTACTCTTTTTATAAATAAGTATTGAATACTTTTTGATTCATCTTCTTGAAATATATCTTTTATACGTTTATATAAATATATCTGTGGAGATTTTTGCTCCTATTTGCTATTATGAAAATGAAACATATATATGGTGAACATTCGGATAAATATTTGCTATAACTTTAGGTAAATAATACAATGAACTGATTTAATACAATAAACTGGTATGTACTGAATACTTATTTTACTGATGTACGCATCTTTGTGTATGCATGTACATGTGTATATACATTGATTATGGGCGCGTGGCCGAGTGGTTAGGACGTTAGCTTTCTGACTATGAAACCAGTGTTCGAATCTTGCCATGGCCGATTTATCAGGAAAGAGATTTCCTGATGTTATCGGTCTGGAAGAGGGAGGATCCCAGCGTGCGGCACCTTTGAAAAATGCCTGAAAACCATACCCCAGCCTTGTGAGTTAAATTGGGTAGACGGAACACTTGGAGCTAGCACGAAGTCACAAGTCATCGTGACCGTGTGCTGGTGTTGTACAGATTGTTGATGATAACACGCTCTCTCATAGGAACTGTAACTAAGGTCTGCTCATCATAGTTGCAGTATAAACCAGAGGTTGGCTCTGTGGGTGTTGAACAAACACAAATGTGGCTGAGCGAAAGTCTACAATAGGGATGGGCTAACCGCTCTAGTAGACGGGTATCCTCGAATACGAGTGGCCAGCTATTATTACTATTATTATATACATTGATATATATATATATATATATGTGTGTGTGTGTGTGTGTGTGCACGCGTAACTTAGAGGCACTGATAGGTTTTTCAGTTCGACTCACTTACAAAATCATTATTTCAATGACCAGAAATTAGTGGAGATTAGAAAGAAATTTAAGAAACGATTTGCCAGTGAGCTGATCTCAAGGCCATTGCCTTCTTGACCAGAACGAGTGTTGTATTTATGTATTATGTAATTTAAATTTTACGGTTGTGCGTTTTTGTACAAATATAGCAATAAGAGAATTCTTTTTTACTGGTAGATTTT
>OZ010572.1:52500919-52533419 GCA_963932145.1 Acanthosepion lycidas | reverse complement strand
TCACTGGGTGCTCCGAACTTGGCTCACATTTAAGCTACGCTTAGAAAATCATTTGGACATCTCGATGTGTTGTAATGGTTAGCAAGCTTCTCTCCCTAAATAAATTACGACTGGGTCGTGAGTTCGATGGTGTAATGGATAGCGGCTCGGGTTGTACAATCTGGGAGCCTAGTTCGAATTCCAGTTGAATCCATTACATTCACTTACATGCTAATACCCTTGGGAAAGGTATAAATCCTCTTCTGTTCACCCCAGCTATGGGTAAATAGCAGGACAGACTTGGATGGCAGCTGGTTTACTGCAGAAAGAAATGGGAACTGCGGGAAAAAAAATCTGCCTCGAAAGATATATGATCGCCTAAGCGTGTATCACTGGATGTCCTGCGCTTTAGACCTTGGGTCACATCTAAGACACGCTTAGAAAATCACCATACGGATTTATACGTCTAAATAATTGAGGGATTAATGAAAAGACTTCTTTTTTTTTTTCGATCTTCATACAGCACGAATTCCTCTCTATGTATTTTAGACTTTATTTCAGTTTATATATCTTAGAGATGACGTTCTTTTTAGACCTATCGGTTTTCGATTGGTATTTTATTTTCTGTTCGTGTATTAACTATTTTCTTGCCTTAATTCAAACAAAATAGAATTCATGCTCTTAATTAATTTTTATAAGTAACTATTTAAACCTATTAATATCCCGTCCTGGGTATGATGATAAACTACATACCCGTCCTGGGTATGACGATAAACGATGTCCGACAGCAAGGCCTCTGATCAGGAGGTTTTGAGGAGCGTTGAACCACCTCTTAATTGCTGGTGTTCTCAGGTCCTCCCTGACACGGGGTGGTAGCACCTGTTAGGGTCCCAGCTATGAGCAAATAGTTAACCACTAAACTGGGGTTAAAAAATGAAAGTGTAAAAATAGGTTTTCATACCAGATATACTTTCTTTTTTAAATATTACCGGCAATATATTTTTCAAGAAAAAATATTACCAGCAATACATTTTTGGAAAAAAATATAATAAAAATTTTGTCGGTATTAAACAACCTATTGAAGTTGATATGCCGTAAAACAAAGCAAAGCATAGTTAACCAACCTATCAGAGATAAGATTTATCATTAAAGACATAGAAATGTTCATTGACTCTAATGATTCAATATATAGTCACCCATCAAACATGGTTTGAAGAATTTAACACACAGAGGACATACTGAAGTGAAGATCGTCATAAGGAAACATCGAGTAATTTATCGAGTTTGAGTGAATAGTTGACAGATTGGAGACAAAGGGCGTGGCAAAGAGCTAAACTTTGTTTAGAGCTACAAGGGACAGGAAGTTCGGGCGAACCATGATCGACACGACACATCTGTGAAGTAAATAGAAATGCAATGTAAATTATGTTAATACGATTTACTTGTAGGGTAGAGTGGGCTCTTCAGCTTTGGTTGGTAATCAGTCTAGACGAAAAGTTATAAATTCCCAAACACGGTTAGATTGAACTTGTTTGCGTGTGAACACGTGGTCGTCTAAGGAGAGGAAAACACAGAGAGAAAACCACACCCTTCTTAGAGAATAAAGGTTGATAGTGGGACCAATTATCAGAACCTGTGGAACAATTCAATTACAGAAACCTCGCAAGAAGCCTTATGCACCACAAGACGCCAGGCTGTTAGCACAGATCCCATGGGCAACCATGATATCAAAAGTAGGATTTGCAAAAAAAAAAAAAAAATACGGCAGTACTTTGACCATGAAGAAAAAAAATACTTACCTAACACCTATTTTCTACCATTTTCTTCGAAGTAGACTTTTGGGGCACATATACACGATTTCAAAGAGTGTAAGTCACATCAGGAAGCGGTAAATGTTCTTGCGTTACTCGGTTTACGCACGTCCTTCAAATTGCACAAAGCTTTTTAGAACAATATGTGTAGAGCTATAGGAAATTCTTATGGTAGAAAAATATCCACACAAAAACTTATTTTCTACCGTACCCTTCAAATCGATTTCAAACAGTACTAATCAGGAGGGGCAGTACCAAATGTCCTGATTATGTCGGATTTACACATGTTCAAATTTTAGGAACTTTTACTTATAACCACTTGTGTATTTAGAGATATAAGACATTTTTGTTACAAGAAAATTACCTATTTACATTATTCGGGCTGTTATCTGCATCTGACTTTATTGTCTTGCTTGGGTCAAATTTACAGACACACACGCATATATATATATATATATATATATATATATATATATATATATATATATATATATATATTACTATGTGTATACTATATGTATTTTTTTGAATATATATTATACTTTATTTTCCATATTCACGCACTTCGGGCCTTGCGACCTTCATCAGGCGTAGAGTGATGATTTCCACAACATGTTATTTAACGGAATTAATTGTTCCTTATGTTTCCAAATGTTTCAAAAGTATAATATATATTTTTAAAAAATCTACATTATAACCAAAAATGTTTTCGGCTTCTCTCTTCTCTTTAAAATCTACACTTTTATCTCGCTGGAACCTCTCCCTTATATATATATATATATATATATATATATATATATATATATATATATATATATATATATATAAGGAAAGATGTATGACAAATAGGAAACTGTTAGGGCATCATTAGACTGGGCTTACGTTGCTGTGACAACACACGCAAGTCCAGTCCGATGAAGTCCTAACGAATGAAACGCGTCACAAAAACTTTTTTCCAATTTGGCATACATCTTTTCTTTTAAAACTCTTCTTGATATATAAAAAATTATATATCGTTATCCCATATATATATATATATATATATATATATATATATATATATATATATATATATATATAGTAGACACAGATGAAAAAGAAATAATGTGTAAATGCATGTATATGTGTTTATTTCCTTGTAAGAAAGTATGCATTTTGTATTTGTGAAAATAAAATGAAAATATTAATGTATATATATATATATATATATTTGTACATGTGTTTTTGCTGTACGCCGTTTTATATGTTATTTTGATGGAAATATGACATGTGCGCACGGATAAATTTACACCTCAGTGCTCCGATGACGTATATATTCATGAGAATGTAACTTTCAGCATATGTAAACGATTGAAACAGTTCTGAAAAATATGATCGTAGATAATCAATTCCTAATTACCAAACAAAAAATATGCTTGGTCTTTTAACACGTTCAATGCCAAAGGACGTTAATTAACGTCCCCCTTTTTTAACACTGTGCCTTATCTTCATTTTGTTCTCTGCCTGTTGCTATGAATAATACCTGCTTTCCAACAATGCTATTTTCTATCTGATCCATTACTCTACACTTAAGCTACATATTTCAGTGATGAAGGTGTTAATATTACGTATCCGGGAAGTAATTGCTTTTTACTTTAAAAGGATATAAAAACGTATATAAGTTAAATTTATTTTAATATAATTTTATTTAAAACTATAATATCCTTCATTTTCAAAGGTTGCAGCCCAAAGAGAAATCAGTTTTTCGATTCTACGTTTAAATAAATCTAGGATTTTCCCCGTAAAAATATTTGAAGAACTATTTACAACTGTTCTAAATGTTCGAGCCTTCATTGAATCTCTATACACCGCACAAATGTTTTTAAATGCCTTTTCAGAAAAAAAATCCGCGAGAAACAAAGAAAAGATTACTGAACTGTAATTTAATATTAGTCCTCCCATATATATGTAAATTTTATCCAAGCAAGACAATAAAATCAGTAAGACAAATTATTAATGAGAAAGAAGTTATTGTAGATATTTTTCGGTTCCAATGACCTGAAGAATGCCGGAGCATACAACGACCGAAACGTTGTGAATATGGCAATGAAGATGAGGATAACAGCCCGAATAATGTAAATAATTAATTTTCTTGCAACAAAAATGTCCTATATCCCTAATTACACAACTTGTTATAAGTAAAAGTTCCTAAAATTTGAACGACATATCTAAACCTGATATAATCAGGACATTTGGTACTGCCCCACCTGACTAGTTCTGTGTGAATACTGAACAATTTCCTGACAGATGAAAAAGAAAACTGAAGCAACAGAAATTTGCTTCTACAGAAGGATGCTGAGAATACCATGGGCAGAACATGTGAGCAACGACAAAGCTTTAGAGAAAATGAAAACAAAAATGATACTTATACTTAAAATCAGAAAGAGACAGTTAAAATTTCTAGGGCACATAATGAAGAAAGAGGGCTTGGAAAATTTGATGCTCACAGGGCATATTGAATATAAGAGGGACAGAGGAAAACAACGCATAACCTTCTTAGCGAGCTTGAGTTAATGGATGACTCAACAAGGTTTAGGAGAAAATAAATTTTTGTCTTTTTTGTTATTTCTTAATAAATTTTGTCTTTTTTGTTATAAGAGCTAGTAAGGACAGGAGATTGTGGAGAGACATGATCGCCAGCATCCTGAAGGTACATAGAAGTAATAACATTAACCTTTCGGAATTCATACAGTGGGCAATGGCGAATAGTTGCTTTTCAAATATATAATCCATGGGTTAAATTCTGAAATGCAATTTAAACGCCACACTGTCGGATAGAAGAGCTGATAAAACTAATACTAGACGCAATTTTCTACCAATCAACTTTGGATCTACTTAACTACTAGTTAACTCATAATTCATAACTGTGGAATGCATAATTACTTTCTGAACGCCCTAATATTTCGATTGTTATTAGCACCATCATCAGAATAGTATAGTGGCATATTATTATTAATGCTCTTTAAAAAACAAATATGTGTAGGTATGTATATATTCACGAAAGGATGGTGAGATTAAACATCGAAATATAAACCAATTAACATTAGCATTTGTTTGTTCATCAAACTTTATCTAAAAACATACTTTTTATGGTTATGTCTTATTGTATGACTTAAAATTGTCTGATAGACAATGCGTATGCTTGCATATATACACACAAATATGCAAGTGTAATGTTAATATTTGACATGTTTATTTGTTTAAAATCGTTGAAATTGTAAGAGTGTAACTTTCAAAAAATGGAAAAAGGAAACCAATAGAATTAAATGGATCAAGGTAAAAATAAAAAAAAATGAAAAGAATCGCAAAACACAGATAAAACTGTATGGGAGGCGAGTCTTTCTCTCACCATGTTGGATATCGCGCCACAGCCTCAATACGCTAGTGTTGTGGCTTTGGTTTCCATAGAAAGTAGGCTTTTTACAAAGTGGAATTGACAGCTCCACGCTCAACCAGTTTTGAATTCTGAATTGCCATCCAACAGATATAGAGTTTGGCCTGCTCTTTTTAAAAAAGAGAATTATGTTTTGTTGACAGATCTCTCAATATTGAAGACTTTATAGATAACATTAGCTTGGAATTAAAACTAAAATTAAAACGTCAAAAAATACATTTTAATTTTTTTAAATTAATTTTAAACTTAGATGTCGCATTTTGGGGGCGCTATCTAGCTATTTATATCTATCTATACACACACACACACACACACATATATATATATATATATATATATTGCAATGAATCATTCATACAAAAAGTAAATTAGTAAAGTTAATGATATAAAATTTTATATCATTATTTATTTTATATCATTAACTTTACTAATTTACTTTTTGTATGAATGATTCATAAAAATTGAACTGCACCACCTATTTGAGATATATATATATATATATATATATATATATATATATATATATATATATATATATATATATATATATAGGTATATATATATATATATGTATATATATATATATATATATATATATATATATATATATTACATACACAAATGTAAGAATTTAAAGAAATATATACACGCACGTGCGCGCACGTGAGTATGTATGTGTATGCATGAAATAATATGTGAACGTGTACGGCCGTAGATTTGTACGAGATAAGCTCTGGTAACCATGGTTACGCGACCCAGGCAGAGAAGAGACAAGGCCACCAACAATAAACCCAGACCATAGCTAATACTTTTGTAGAAAAGTATAGGGTGACTTGGGTTGGGACACCAGTGGGTGGTAGACAAATAATTTAGGTATTAAGTTTGTTTTTCTGTTCAACTCTCCAGCACGGGCATGTGGTAGTAATAATTGTTTTAAAATGACGAAACGGGCAAAGGAAGGAAATCTTTAATATATGAAGACTTATTTATTCTTAGGCGAATGTTTGTCGAAGATATTCGTTGATGCGATGGCCGAACGCAAAAACATACTCTGAGCTAGACTGCATTGCTCTACGACCTGAATGAAAAAGTCAAATTGCTTTTTCAGCGGTTCTTGCGGGTCGAATTAAACAATGTAAAAAAAAAAAGTTTATAGGATGCACGAACGCATATACAAATATGTATGGGCAGGGAATGATGGGTTCTTGCTAGTATTAACAGCCATGTCATTACTACCTGATTAAGAAGAATTGGATTCATATCTTTCTCAAAGATATTTGGGGGAATTGAAAATCAATAGCAATACCTGAAATTGGAACTTGTTTCACCATTCAAATTCCGAGTGAGTCTGTTGCTTTCACGAAATTGTCATTTGCAAATTGATAAGCATATATCGTTCTGGGAGAATGCATTGTTATCTGACTGGAATAAAGCTAAAACTTTTAAGGTATAATAACAAGAAATCTATTTGAAAAAGTCAAGTCTTTGTTTTTTCACCCAGTACAGAGCCCAAGAGCCACTCAGGGTAGATGGTTACTGTGTGGTGCTGTATTATCGTAAGAAAGGGCAAAACGTGAAGTTCTTGGGGTTATGCAGGAAATATAGCAGCTAACTCAAGACTTGATGAGGTCAACATTTAATTAGTGAATAACATTTCAGAGTTCAGTCGGATACGTTAGAAGTATAGTGTGGAAGTAGACTTTAGAAAGAACCGGAAACCCAATTTTAAACAGGAAACACAGGAGAGGTCTCTACTCCTATTCAAAAGACTGGGGAGGAGTGTGAACTCTACGATAGGCGAACCTATCTACTCCTATTAGATATAAGATGTATATAGATTTTAGATGATGATGCATGGTTAAAAAATTGAATTTTAACCCAAAGAACACCATCCCTACATCAAAACATGGAGGGGGAATCATGCTTTAGTGATGCTTCTCTTTAAAAAGAAAAGGAAGCTTGGTAAGAGTTAATTGTTTAAAAAGGGGATTAATGTGAAGTATTGCATATCAGCTTGAAAGTGTTAGGCGTCTGGAATTGAAGACACGTTAGAACTTTATCCATAACAATAACCTAAAAGTTACTTCTAAATTAAACCACAAATATATTCAAGATAAGAATATAAAAATTTAACTGTCAGTTTACCAATGGGGTCCAATAAAGCCATAATTTTTTCAAAACTAATTTTTTCATCCTTATAGTTATTCTATCCGAATTATTTTTATGACTTTTATTTTTTCTTCCTTTTCTATTATTTTCTACATAAAAGAAACAGAGTTAGAGCAAAAATAAAACTTTTGTGAATGACTTCTCCTCCTAATACAAAGTGAGTTCATTGGGCCCATGGTCGAAATTTTAATTAAATAAGAAATTCCGTCCATTCTAAATAGATGCCATTTCTTTTTCTGAAGATAATAATGAAAGTGATAATGTCAGTTTTACTTATTCAAAATCGGATGATGATATGAAGGATAACAACAAAAGCTGACAGAAATGATTCTTTAAACCCTTCAATGATAAATGAAAAGTATTATTTGAAGAATAAGACTGAAATTTGGTCTTCTAAACCAATTGAAGGGAACAAGGAAGAACTACATCCTATAATGTTTTACATCAAAAGCCTGGACCTTCACGTTTTGCAAAAGATCTTGTAATTCAGCTCTTTCATCATTTATATTGTTCATGAAGCTAAATTTCCTAAAAATAATCCAAAAATGGACAAAGGAATTCAGGTCTCGCGGGTATTGATACAACTACAAACACTAATGAGTAAATACACTGCCCGGGAACCATTCAATGAAAAATAGAAAAAAAAAAGATGCACCTTGTGTGGTCCTAAAATGAATAGAAAAACGCAAACTGTCTGTCATGTTTGCCAAAAACATGTCTGTCAAAGCCATTTGAAAGAATTCTGTACAAAATTCAGTGATAAATTGTAATTTAAAAAAAAAAAAGTAATTTGAATTAAGTTTATAATTTCAAACTAAATCCAAAGATGTATTGTATTTTTTCTTTCAGTAAATAAATTTTGATTAAAATTGTTATTTCTTTATCGATCTATAATTATACATACCTAATATCAATAAAAAATGCAAAAGAGTTTGAATAGTTTAAAAAAAAAGAAAATAGAAATGGGTCTATTGGACCCAGGTGGTATTTAATGGAAGTCAGTTTTCAGACGGGAAGTTAATCATCACAGAGTCCGATTTGTAAACTTATGGCATAAATTGAAGAAAAATTGCATGAGCAAGAAAGGTAAGTAATGTGCAACAACTTGAAGATAATACATATGATATGTGGGAAAATATCTTTCGAGATGTTTCTCAAAAAGTCTGTACGATTGACTATTAATTTTCTCGTGTCATTAATTTGGGGATAAAATTAGTTCCCATTGTTTTACAATTATTCAAAATTAAAATATTTTTTTATGCATCCTCATATCTATTTTTTCAGAAAAACGTTACCATTCACTTATCTCTGTAAATATTTTCATTTTTTTTTTAATTAGACCAAGCCAAGAATTTTAGTTCGCAGTGTATTTGCGTGTATATGTGCTATGTAACTCACCTCAGATGATGCTAAAATCGACATTGCGCTTCGTGTCCTTCAGAGAAGAAAGGCGTATTAGTGGGTTGATTTGACAGACGTCCTAAAGTCGCCAAGTGCAGATCCGTACCTTCACTATATGTCTGTCTTAATATGTCAACAGGTACTCGGCCCCAACTGCGCTTAGGATGCGCATACATGGTAGAAACTGGATAAAAGGTAGATATATAAGTATCCACCGAAGAGGAAAGAATAATGTCTCTTACATGCTCGTGAGAATCTAGAATCCACGTTTGGAGAAAACCCCAAATCCACACACGCAATCGACGACAGTAATTGAGGAAGTGCGGAGTTGAGAAAAACAATAACGTTACGTATGAAAGATTTAGTCTCGATTTCTGCAGCTTATTTAGTGCCTGTGCCGAGTGTTTTTCGAGATTTGTTCAATGTTCGGACGGATGTGTGATAAGCAGATTCTTATTTCTTCTTCAGTTGAGCGTAGTCTTTTTCACTTCTTATTTTTTATGTTATTTAGGGTTGAGAAGCCTATTTCGCATAAATAAGAAGTAGAAAATTGCAATAAAACCGATGAAGCCTTTTCAGCTAATGCGGGTTAAAAAGGTTAATACTTATTCATTAATTCAAATACTAACGCTGTACCATTACTACTTCCACATGCACATGTGTTATATAGGAATAAAATGTCGCTGCTTGAACGTAGATCGCATGTGAACAAACACAGGCGATCTCATTATTCATTAGGTAGATCATGTGAGCATATCGGAAACACATATATAAAGGAAGTCGCGTGACGTCTAGACGTGTTCACTATTCTAGTCTATCCTCCCTTACTGGATTCGCTATTTGTCCTCTATCCCCTATACTAGTCGGACCGCTGTTCTCTTCTCGCTATACGAAGTACTATTACTACGAGTGTTATTCTAAGACGTCTGATACGAGTATTGTTCATTGTATTATAATTAGTATCTGCGATTACAAACTCTCTACTACGTTCGCATAGACGAAGTATCAAGCAAGCATACGTTGTCATCATAACGGTAGCAACAAAGGGTTGGTTTGACGACGTAACAGCGTATATATGCATGCTGTGACAGTATTTCGCGGCACACTTAAGAGGAACGCGTGGCACACTAATGTGGCGCGGCACATTCACGCCGGTTGAGAATCACTGGCTTAGTAGGTGAACATACCAACGGTTTGACTCAGAAATCGTCTAAATATCTTTTAAAAAATCTTTAAGCATTACTCTTTGCAATTTAGAATTTTTGAGTATAATATTAACCAAAAGGAATTTTAATAATTGTCTATCAACACAGTCCTGCAGTCGAGATTGTTGAGTTATTGTGAATTCCGTAATCTTGTTGATGGCTGTATAGAATGTTGCTACGCCAGAACTATTCAGAGTTGTCCTTCTCGTAGACTGGTTACCAACCACGACTAGAGAGTACAGGCGACAAATTTCGGGAAGAGGGAACAGAGATGCATCCGTACCTTTCTAACGGGTACCTTACGCGGTAGTGAATGCAACGAACTCGACCGGAATACGAACTCGCCTCGCCGATTTTCTCGTTCGGAACCGTTAACCATTACACCACCTGCACACCCATAAAATTGCATTCTACAAAACTAAAACTGATATAATAAAGATAGTGTCGATACCACACAACAGTATACCTAGTAGTTTCTTCAAAGAGTTTAGAAACTTTCTGATATTATTATGAAAACCATAATTTTCTTTTTATTATAATGAATAATTTAATAATGAAAGAATCAGTACGAACCCTCTGTGATCACCAAAATGTGGAAATCAGCTGACATTGATTTAAAGGCTCAAAAACACCCCTGTGATATCCTTTAAAACGTTGGCGAAGTTAATCAAGTACCAGTGTCAATTAGTGGTCGTATGTTCCATTCCTGGAACAAGCAGTGAACTGACATACTCTAGTTTAACAGGAATGAATAAAAATGGTATTAAAGTCAAAAAATCCACATGTAACATATCATATATAAATATAAATGTGTATATAAATACACATATAAGATATCCCATATCAGACAAAATACTAGACACCTGATGATAATCGGAAGGTATTTGGATGAAACGTCTATAATAACATTTATAATAAGATGGGATTAAGTCGAATATGTTGGTTGCTAAATTTGAATGCAATATCAATTATGGGATCGATATCTCAGAGGGGATATCACTAACTTCTACCTATGATGTCATGAATTAAACATTTTAGAAGCCAAAAAAAAAAAAAAAGCGCAAAAGAGTATGAGCGCAAATTGTGTATGATTTAATGATATTTTATTAGGTTGGTGCAAAAATAATGACGTAATAATGTCGTTTTTTGACGTATTTTTTAACGTCAAAAAACGACATTATTACATCATTATTTTTGCACCAACCTAATATAAAGGAAAGCCAAATATCTCTTTAAGTAGTCTGAGTAATTAAGGTGACAGGGAATACTACACAAACGGGATATAAGCGATCTTTAACTATACAACAATAAATTGAAATGTCCACATATCAAAAGGTGTTTAATATTCTTGGTACAGAATAAAATACTTTTTCTTTGTTTTAGGGATGAAAACAAAATGACATTTAGATATTCATTTCTCCTAAACTTCAATTCTATTTTCACAACTACACACACACACACACACACACACACACACACACACACACACACACACATATATATATATATATATATATTAAAGGTAATAAATCCGTTGGTATATAATCCAAGTGGATCCTAGTAATATAAAATATTAAAACTGATCCACAAAAAGAGCTCAACGTATTTATTATTCCATAGCAAATAACTAGTGCACAATAAAATCCCAAAATACCTCATTTGGGGAACATGATATATGGATATTACCCATATGATGTAATTTGGGGGGGATTTTATTGTGCGATATATATATATATATATATATATATATATATATATATATATATATATATATAGTTGTGAAAGTAGAATTGAAGTTTAGGAGAAAAGAATATCTAAATGTCATTTTATTTTCATATATATATATATATATATATATATATATATATATAACCTTACAGAAAGATAGGTACTTTATAGATTGCCGTGGCTGCTGCCGATGATGTTCTGCTACCCCATGTCGGTATGCATTTCTCCCCTCATCGCATGAACATGTCTTTTCCATTAGGACGATGTCTTATTATTCTTCCGTCTGCTCATACACAAACCATTCTTTCTGGCGTCCCCACTCCTTTACCTATCCACGCTTTACGACTGCATTTTCCTTTCTTTCATTATTTTATTTTTTTATTTTTTTTTAATTATTACCCACACCAAAAACTCAATTGAATTTTTTTTCTTCAGGAAAAATGCTTGGTGGAGGGCGTTTTACTTGATCTGCCATATTTCCTGTTGAAACAACAAAACCCTCATGTTTTTCGACTCTCTTCCTTACATTTCTAATTTTAAATTTGAACGACCACCACAAAGCCGTGCAACCACGCACATATGCGTACGCAACAAGGCTCATGTGTGCAGGTTTACAACTCATAACATTCAAACATTAATATGTGTTTGCTTATGTGTTTCTACACACACCTGTATTACGTATTTATTTCTATTAAATAAATCTTTTTCTGTTTTCTATGCATATTTAGTTATTATGCATCTGTGCACAGTTAAATATATGAAAAGTATGTTTATTTATTAGATGGAAATACAATAAATTAAAATGTGTATGTGTACGAATATTTGTTTCCCTCCACAATATATATGTGTGTGTCTGTGTGTGTGTGTATATATATATATATATATATATATATATATGTGTGTGTGTGTGTGTGTGTGTGTGTGTGTGTGTGTGTGTGTGTTTATATATATATATATATATATATATATATATATATATATATATATATATATATATATTATTATTATTATTATTATTATTATTATTATTAAATTCGATATAATAACGTTCAAAAATTATCGAAAGCCGTCTCAATTACTGATCAGGATTCTCGATATGAACGGTTGCATTGATAACAAAAATTCAAAAACAATTTTATTATTTTTTAAACGAATATATTTAAAAATTTTAATGTTATAACTGTCAATTTTGTGACCTCTCTACAATAATTGAAAAGCCAAATAGACATATTGGGTGTGTAAATTTATTATTTAAAGTGTACTGTTAAAATAGTCAATCTTGTGCGATACTATAGAAAGAAAAACACTAAACAATCCTGTTCATATATATATATATATATATATATATATATCAAGATCTAAAAGGTCAACCAATCTAACAGTGATCTCATCTCACAATCCTCACACTTGCTCCATATGTGGCCTCCTTTGTAAATCACTAGCGGGTCTTAAATGCCACTTAAGATTATCGCACAAAATTTCATAACTGAATCAAATAAGCTGTCAGATCCTCGTACGTCGAAACCGACGGGACAGTCCATTATATATATATATATATATATATATATATTCTAAAATTATAACATAAATATGTTATAAAATCACTACAAAAATAAACAAAAATGGCTATTTTTCTAGTGATTTTATAACATATTTGTGTTACAATTTCGAATAAATTACACACACACACACACACACACACACACACACATATATATATATATATATATATATATATATATATATAATAACATATGAATTTCCGTCAGTTCATCTACAATTTTGATTACAAGGCACAATTTTCGTATTCAAAAATTCGAAAAATACAATAAAAAAATTAAACAGATTGAATTTTTGGGTTCTTTTTGATCAAATTTACTTCTGATACCTCAGCGTATCGATTAGTTAATAACAAATTTAGTATAGGAGAAAATGAAATTGAATATAGAATAGGCTGTGCCACACGTAGTTTTTCCCAACACCGGAAATTGCTACAAAACCGTAATATCAACTAGAAAACTCGTGCCATGTTTATATGGCCTCACCAAATACAGACTTTCATATGAATGCCATTTATGGCGCCAAACCCGTTCAGAAATATCTAAACTGTCAGCTTTCTAAGATTAATTGTTAAAGAAAGGCTTTAAGCGAGTGAAGCCTGGGGGTGGCAAAGATTATCCTTCTTTGAACATTGAACTGTACCAAACAACAAAAACTACATCACTTGAGTTCTATCAACAGCAGCGACAAAACTAAAATGAATAGCACATGTAACTCAAAAAGAAAATACTGAAATAATCAAGATGTTGACATTTCATACTAATTCAAATAAAAGTTTAGGATGGAAAGCCCCTCTGGTAAGAGCGATATCAGCTCCTCGAATTGAGAAACCTATTTTTCCTGAAAAATTGTTTTAAGATAAGATTTTATAAACTTCAAACGAAAGCGGTACTGGCTCCTCGGTCAATGAATTCAAAATGTTTCCTTATAGGGAAACGGATAATACTATTATTATGATTAACATTATTTGGTATATCATATCGTTTCATGGCTCTTTCTTTTTGGTCGGACAAAGAATTTTTCGAAACTCCTTCGTATATATGTCCAACACTATTGCCGCTTAAAAAAAGAGAGAAGAATATGATCGCATACCCACGTACAAACGTATTGAGTATTATCTCAAATACATCAGATTGTAATTGCATTCACACCTTCATGCATTTGTTCATTTAGCAAATCGACAAGCCCCGAAGAGTAATATTCATTTCATACGAAGAGTAATTCAGACTTGCTGTGCTGTAGAGACGTCCGTGGTTAAACGGTAAAGCACGACTGGCTCAAAAGTGGTTTCCCATATATATATATATATATATATATATATATATATATATATATATATATATATATAGTTTCTTTGAAGAACTTAACAACGTAAAACAAATGCTAGTTAATAACGGTTTTCTGAATTACCTCATAGATTACAAAATTACACTTTTTCTTTCTAAGGTAGCTACTAGCAACACTGGACATGCAGATAAAAACAATATTAGCATTTTCAATAAAAATCAAATGCTCAGTAACTATAAGCAGAATAAATCTTCCCTTAGAAACATTATAAAGAAATATAATACTCCAGTCGACAAAAACAAGAAAATTAAATTAAATTTGAAACTGCTCATAAATAGCCATATCCAGAGAACAATATTATTTCTGAATCCACATGTCCCTTAAGTAACTGAGTTCCTGATCAAACTAAGTTCATAAGTAATTAAAGTGGATATACTACAACATGCCTAACAAGAAAACTCGCGTTACATCTTTCTGACAATAGCTCAATTAGGTTTCATTTAAATACACATGGAATCCTACCAAACTCCATCCGCAACATATTCGTTGACATTAGAAATATCCACATGTAAAAAAGTCTAAAAATAATGGAAGTATTATTAATAAAAAAGAAAAAGCCAATACCTCATAACATCAACTATGAACACGGTCACAATGTGCTGACAATGTGTTTGTAAAATAAAAACATTCCTATAACTCTAGATACATACGTTAAAAAAATCAATATATTCAGTTAAAAGTAAAGATAAAATCATCCATAACAATGGCTAAAAGAATTACCGAAAGATTTCAGACATACAGAACATTCGGACAATTTCCACATAATTTATGTCCAGAAAATAAAAATAAAATAAAATCTTAACGCCAGTACCTTGGCAGTCGTTTTTAACGAAATTAATATATATATATATATATATATATATATATATATATATATGTGTGTGTGTGTGTGTGTGTGTGTGTGTGTGTGTGTGTGAACACGGACAGAATCCCAAATAACAGATAATATAATATGCTTGCATTATTCCTGATACTAGATTTTTGCCGGTTTTGTTTTTTTTTTGTGGCGGGGGGGTGAGGGGGGTTGTTTTTTGTTTTTTTTTGTCTTTGTAGGTAATATATATTTTGCCAATTCTGGTAATCTATACTTCAGCTACCTCCTGAGACGCTAGTAAATTTAAGTAGACTCTATCACCTATAATTAAAGAACACTGAAATCATCCGCTGACATGTTATGTGCGTTATATAGCAATGGACACTGGCTTTTATATGACTGATATGAATTCATATCTTTTTAAGCACTTAATTTTTTGCAAAATTTGGATCTTCCTTATGAAGCATCACAGCACGAGTCCCGTAATCTCTTAGGATCATAGCGGCACAACACGTACTGTAGCAGCAACAATATATTTAGAGCAAGATAGACTGATGGAGTTCATCCCCGTTTAGACTCGTTTTGTATTCATGGTTTCCTTCTTCCAGACTGGTGGTCGCATCAATGCAAGAGAACTCAGTCTGTCCTACTATTTAACCCATATCTGGGAGTGGGAAAGAAATGGAGTCAGATCTTTTCAAGAGTATTTGAGCGAGAGTGAGTGTTGCGAACTCGACCAGAATTCGAACTCAGCTCGCCGATTTCTCTTTCCGACTCCCTTACATTAACTCTATCTGCACACTCACACCCCTTAGGACACAGCTATCTAAAAAAAATATTTTTATGATTTTTTTATTTTTATGATGGCGGGAATTGCTTGAATACCCGCCATCTTAAACATTAGTGAAATCTCTTGAGTAATTATCTATGTAATTGTAGTTAACAAATTGTTATTTATGTTCAGTTGGTTCAGTTATTTCTTTCACTATATTTCCTTTTATCTGCGTGCATAGCGCAGTAATTTGACAGATTTAATCCCAGGTCATACCGAGGTCATTCGGATACACTATACACCATGGGTCAACTAGCGTTGTGCCTGTGGGCTCCAGTTAGGTTCGGAAAAGTATTTAAAAATAACTGATGTCCTAAATTTAATCAAATATAATTTTAAAAACGAGTTACTGTCAAGTACAATAACCGGCATATACATGCAAACACATATAAATTATCTATTAGTGTGAACGCAGATGACAAAGTAATTCTTTTACAATTTTACTTTACATTAACAAACAAAACATGTCTCCCTATAATTTTAACTGTTTTTTATGCAATGCTCCTTCGGGACGTAAGCGGTCAAGGCTCTCCACATATTCTTTATTATTTGTCAATTGCTATGACTTCTTTGGAAAGATAGTTGAATAGTTTCTCTTTGCCTTTATACTATTTTGAATTCAAAATTTCTCTTCTCCTAGACTGGCTGACAGCTAAGTTCTAGAAAGCTCTATATATCAATATATGTAAGTTAAAATCACCGAGGAGGTGATGGCTTTTTGTGGTGAATATATTATATGTATTCACTTGCTACCCTTATAACTCCATGGCTTAGCCTAAGCAGGAATAAAAGTCCAGATCATTGAACGCTCAATGCGGACCAGCTGAAGAATGTGTGCATAGCGCGCAAGAAACTGACAATCGTAATCGTTCAGATTTACACCGGAAAATTATGATTAATATATATTAATCAAGTCTCTTCTTCCGTGATGAAATTGCCCAGCATTCACCGGTATTATATAACAGCTAAGCAATCTTTTTCTTGTTTCAAGCGAAATTTTCTGTTTCTTATTACTTAGCTATTACTTTACTTAGCTTCTGGAAGGTACCTTTCGCGATTCCGATGCGCCTTCGAATTTCAGTGTCACATTCTCCATCCTCTGTTAAAACACTTCTCCCATTAAATTTTGCTATCTCCAATGCCGAGTTCACATCTTGGATGTTTCTCTTGCTGACAGTCATATATTGTCTTTTTACAATTGATATTTAATCCTTTCTACTCTCTTTCCTTTATTACCGCCTTTAGAAGTTGTTTCAGTTTCTTTCTTTGTCTGCTATCAATACTGTGTCATATGCATACCTTATGTTAATATTATGTCCGCCAATAATAAATAAATTCTAGTTCTCTCAGAATCGACTCGCTGTAAAGGTTGAATAAATCCACTGCGAAGACCCATCTTTGTCTTACAACATCAAAATAGTTATAAAATCTACCAATGCTTTGGTCATTTGACAAACAACTTTACTGACATTATCTTCAGAACATTAAAATATTAACAAAAAAAAAGAATTTTTGATCATTTCACCCCAAGCAAGACAATAAAGCCACTAAGACGCAAGGGGAGGTTACTGAGTGTTAGAGATTATGAGGGGGAAAAGAATTAAGTAGACAGTAGATAACGGTTGATATTACATTTAAATTTTTGAAAATCAAACTTGATTGGGAATATAGAAGCCAGAAGAGAGTTCCATAAGCGTAAAGTGTAATATTAGGTTGGTGCAAAAATAATGACGTAATAATGTCGTTTTTTGACGTATTTTTTAACGTCAAAAAACGACATTATTACGTCATTATTTTTGCACCAACCTAATAGAAGAAACTGTTAAAATAGAACTTACGCTTGTATTTAGCTATTTAAAATGTTTAGGATTCATATATCTGCACGAAAAATATCAACCTGACTTCCCAGAATCTAGGGGCTGCTTTTGCCGCACTCTGTATTTTAGGATATATTTACATTTGAAAAAAAAAATTGCGCATTATTGTGAAATATTCGATTGGGATCGAACTGAGTAATCATAGAATGTACAATATGAACTTCTACATACAAGAAATCTCAGTACTATCGTTCTCATTGCTTTTAAAGTTGTCGATATTTTTTGGTTCAACCAAAACGCGAGCCGTCCACTTTACTAAATCCCCCATTCTCAAACTGCACATGTCTACAGTTGAAGTAAAATGCTGAAATCTGCGGTAGGCAGGCCACACGGTTTCTACTTTGCCGCGTCTGATTTCCTGGATTCCCGTGTCCAACACCTTCACCAATGTTTCATGCCAGATGTTCCTCTTTAGGCTTATTTAATAAGTTCCATGTGATGAAGGGTCGGACAGGGTAAGTGGGACACCAGCAAGCACCGGACCTGTTTATTCTGTGAATTTCGCCCGTTTTTAGCCGATGAAATCTGCCACCAACATTGCAAGAATTTAAGAGGAAAATGGATTTACAATTTGATATTCTTATCATAAATATTCACTCCCGAAGTTCCTGTTGCGTTAGACTTTGGGACTTATCAGGTTATTACATTTTTTTAGGTTTAGACTTGCGTTGGGAGTTGTCATCTCAAGTTTCGAACAAGCATTTTCAATCCTTCACAAGAATATTTCTTTTTACACGCATATATGTTATTGAAAGATGTTATGCATATTTGGCAAACTTGAACCTTCGTACCCGTAAAAACGAAGTGTCAAAAGGACAGTTTTTTCCTTTGAAACCGCCATTATTTTAACTACATTCACTCATCGGCAATCATTTATTGTTTTAAAAAAATGGTGATTAGAATTTTAAATAACCTGAAACATATGAAAGTGAATTTATACATATTTTGTTCTTGAGAATTGACAACAAAAATAATAAATAACCTTATTTATTAGATTATTTATTTACACTATTTATTTAATTGCCAATTGATTCGAACTTTATAAAATGGTCGATAATAAGGATTTAATCTATGATGGGTTTACATATTTTAATAATTTAGTAAATATTTATAAATTTATGAATAAGAAATGTTTTTAGATTTATTTCTTTATAAATCAGTAAATGATAAATATTGCATTACATTAGTTTTAATACAATTGTATTAATTAATGTTATAAATATAAAATTATTCTTGTAAATAAACAATGTAATAAATAAATAGTTATTAATATTTTTGTTGTAAACTCTCAAGAACAAAAACAAAAAAATATATATAAATTTACTCATCATATGTTTAGATTTTATTACAATTCTAATCATCGTTGAGAAATAAACGATTGCCAAGGAGTGAAGGTAGTTTAAATAATAGCGGTGTCAATGGAAAAACCGTCCTTTTGAGAAAAGCAAAAACAACAGCCAGTCAGAAGACTACGCGAAAAGTAGAGAGAGCTTGTTGCAGACTGTTTGTTTATCGTGCAAAATACACAATTACGGCACAAGGCTGAAATGGGGAGCGATTGAAGCTGGTCATCACTATCTGATATCTAGCTAATCCGATTCACGACCCATTCAAACCTTACAATTCCCACATTCACCACAAGAACTCGTCCGTCACCAATCAATCCTCCATCCACCATAATACCACATCCACTCAAGTGGAACGTACAAAAGGCGCCCAATACCATAAAAATATAATGATTCTATATGTGTATTTAAAACTTTATGGGTGAATAAAATGATAGGGAAAGGAGGTGAACCTAATAACAAACTAAAATTAACATACAATAAACTAAACATAACTGATGTTAGTAGGGCCCGTGCAACCCTCACCGCTTGTTGCAGACTGTGTGTAAACGTAAGATATTAATCTCGTGTTAATTTTATGAGTCTATTCTCCAATGCTGGCTCAAGTTCATGTTGGAAGAGAGCGTTTAAAATTTTTCCTGTAGTAGGTTGCCAATTCTTTTTGCAGAAGACTGGTTGCCAACCAAGGCTATAGGACCCAGTCTGTCCTGCTATTCAACCCGTAGCTGGAGGCAGAAGAGATGGATTCATACCTTTCCTAAGAGTATTTGCGTGTAACGAACTCGACTGGGATTCGAACTCGGCTCTCCGATTTCTCATTCCGAGCCGATTTCCATAACAACACAAGGCACATCCAGGTACGGGTTTAGTCATTGATAACTAGATACTATGCGACAGGTAATGGCATTCGAAGAAAACATGACATAAATTACAATACCATTCTGAATCTGATTTTCAAAGATTCATAAGTTATAAGATACAACGTAATTTTAGCACAAATTAGGGGGTACCCAGTGAGGATCGAACTTACTATTTACTAGTAATGGTCTGCGTAAATGACTTGTACGCCTTTACATCACAACGGGAGGACCTGTCAAAGTTCGTCTAATGAGTTTGAGCTATTTTCAAACTATATACACGGAAAAGCATTTATAATTTTGTGTAGGGGGTGTGGGTAGAGTATGACTTACACATATTTATCATCTCATAAATCTTTTCATAGATCTTTTCTTTTGACGGGTGAACTCCTTAAAAAGAGATAATAACATATTTACTGAAGTGGTACTTGAAATTAAAAACGCAGACAACGTTTGGTGACAGTGAAAAAGTGCGACTGTAGTTTTGAATCCCTTCAACACACACACATACAAACGCATACACACCCACGCGCACACATATGCACACAAACACACACTCACACACTGACTCGCATATACACACACACACACTCACTCGCATACACAGACACACACACACACATATATATATATATTACTGTGAGTGCACACATGTGTAATTATATGTTGTTAGGTTCGACTTCTCGCAAGAAGATCGAAGTCTTGGAATCTAATGTATTCTTCCAGGATTCAAATAAGCCCAATACAAAATAGGCCTGCTTTGAAACAGCGACAGGTGGTTGAAGTTCCAAAATGTATCAGACACAGAATAATTTTTGATAACTATTGGCTTCTTCACATTACTGGGCCATCTAAGGTTTTCCACAAAAAAAAGTGACCTAGATGATTGGAAATACACAAATACAAATGCACACACACACACGCACACAAATGCACACGCACTTGTGTTTGTGTTTGTGTGTGTGTGTGTGCGTGTGAAGGAACCTCCCAAAAAAGCGATACCAAACGTTTTAAATGTGTTTTTTTTTAATGAAAAATCTTAATTAAATGATGAAGCTTAATAATATACATTTTTTTTTACAATAATATTCACTCTGTACAAGGCCCGATAGTCACTTGAGGTAGATGGTCACTGAGTAAGAGGCACAGTTTATGGTGATATCTAGGGAAGATAAAGGTTAACTCTAGATTTGAACAAATTAATAGTGCAGTGATGAAGTACGCATCCTCTTAGGAGTCGTTTCCATAAAGCAACGGTTCGTGAGAAGCTGCTGCTCGAGTGGAACTTACATCTCACCAATATATATATCAAACATTTGAGGAATAAAAAATATGGGATCATATTAAACATAAGATACAATAATATCCACGTTTAAAATGTAAGGTACCTTTCGACCGTCACATTTTCAAACACAATCGTCGGTAATCTAAAACGGAGTACTAACAAGAAAATTTTTTATTAATACCGTAATAAAACAGGATGGTAAGGGGGAGGAAAAAAAATTGTTTTACCTCAAATCATGTAACAGTTTCCCCGAATAAGGCCAACTTAAACTTCATCTCCCGTTGTACGCAAAGGGCCGGCCTACGTATGTTGATGATAACAGACTCCAAGATGTCGAGATGGAGTCTGTTTCTAGCCCTGTGCAATACCGAAAAGAAATGGGGAGAATACTCAGTCCTACAAACACCAGAATTTAATAGATGTTCACCGATAGCAGAGGCGTGAGTCTGCGAACACCCGGATGTCACAAGGTCATGCCTGCGCACACAGCCCGGGACATGTTGGGCGATTCTAACCTCAAGCCTCTGGATAGTTTTGCCCACATAGTCGAGCCCGCATCGACATTTAAATTGATAAATAACTAAATTATTGTGTTTGAAAATGTGTCGGTCGAAAGGTACCTTACATTTTAAACGTGGATATTATTGTATCTTATGTTTAATATGATCCCATATTTTTTATTCCTCAAATGTTTGATTAGATTTGGCAGTACTAGAAATATATATATATATATATATATATATATATATATATATATATATATATATATATATATATATATATATATTTGTGTGTGTGTTTTGAACAATAAAAATAATGAGAAATTAAAATTTTCAGACACACTGAATTTGTTCATTATTGCAATTAGATTCCTCAACTATATTCAACCAGCATGGCCATCATCAGGAGAAAAAAAATTCTGTCTGTTAGTAGCAGTGAACTACAGGAATGAATGACTTTCTGAAGAAAATGAACTTTATCTGCAGTTTTCATTTGTTTTTTTATGGTTAATTTTGGTTAGTCCTTGTGTTGGTCAAACGGCCTATTTTAAGTTGTTTTTTTAAGATAGAGTTTGGATAGATTCATGCTACTCTCAATTCCCTTGGTCATTTTAACAGTTTTATTGGTTCCTGGAAAGGGTCTGTGTCTGTGTTAAGTGTATGTTATCATTTAGTTCTTCGGGAGTGTGTATCATGTGTGTAAATGTATATATTAATATGGGTGTGTGTAAAAGTGTGAGACCTCAGCACCTCCGCAAGCATGGCTGTCTTGTGTGGGTGTGGTATATATATATATATATATATATATATATATATATATATATATATATATATATGTGTGTGTGTGTGTGTGTGTGTGTGTGTGTGTGTGTGTGTGTGTGAATGTGTATGTGTGTTTGTGTACGATCAAAATTATTGGGACTGCTGTTATGATAACGGAACTAAAGTACGCAGGGGGAAGCCGCTTGGCTACAGATTAATCTTGAACTATGTCGTGAATACACACTAAGTTATGACGTTGTCGCTCACTTCCATTGTTTATAGCAGTGCTTGGAAGGAGAGTGTGTAAGGTGTGTTCGTTTCGCCACACCACAGAGACTCCATCAGTGACTATGGTTTGTACAACAGTTTTTGGCCAAACAAAATATCCCGTATGTCCGACAAGAACCATATTCCTCAGATGTCGCCCTTTCCGAATTTTTTTTCTTCAAAAATCAAATCCTACTTGAAAGGAACAAGATTTCAAGACGCCGACTAAATCCAAGAGCATGCAATGCGTCAGCTCCACGCTATCCCCAAAAAGGAGTTCCAGGGATGCTCACATCAATGGAAACGGCGCTAGATAATGTGTGTGGTTTCAGAAGGGGACTACTTCAAAAGAGATTAGATGCCGAATTGATATGTATTGTAGTTTTCTTTTTATAGCACCACTCTCGATACTTTTTGATCATTTTCGTATTAATATCTGCTATGATTTACAACATTTTAAGTAGAAATATTCTTTGCGTGACTGAGGTATACATCTCCACGTATACCTGAAACTTGAATTTTCTTCCAAGAGTTGTTACAAGCATTTAGTACAACTTTACAACATCTGAGCTACTACAGAACTAAGAATCTGCCTTAGAAAGAAATAGGAAACAAAATTTGGAAAAAAGGAGAAACAAGTGCATATAAACGAATTACTTTAAAAATTACTTTAAAAATTACTTTTATCACCTCTCCATCACAAGTCGGCATACTGTTCAATACACCTTGCGACGCGTAAAAGTTGACATCAGATCGTTTGTGTGGTGACTGTGTGACAAGCTCATCGTTTTACTGAGGGATGCATTTAACACCTTATTAACCTGCTGCAATTTACAGATTTTTATTCCTGGTCTATAAAAAAAAAATGATTCAAAATGTAATGTGAGGGGGATCCTTGCAAGTCATCATTTTATGCTATGCCAAAATGACCTGAACGTTGTGATGAAAATAAAGCAACAATAAATAGAAAACACAGTCCAAAAATGAATCATGAAAATACTTAATCTGGAAAATCAAAACAATTTAAGACCATTACATCTACAGATTGCAGAAATATGCAAGCTAATGTCATACAATTTCTATGGTGTAACCCAGTGACCACAGCTTGTTTCTTTCGGCCACCGGGTACTTCCGATGATTGACACTGCTGATAATGCAACAAAACGTAAATAACTGTTGCATTAATTCAGTTTCATTTGTCAATGTAATTTTAACGTGGTGGTGGGGGGCTACCAATCTGCGTAAATATACGAAAAGAGACACTGGAGAAAAATACATATTACATTAATTGTTTCATTTATCAGTGCAATTGTAACATAGGAGGCGACACTTGAATAGAAACATTGAAGAAATCAGAAGAGTCATTGATGTAAACAAACACTATAGAAAAATATGAAGAAACTCGGAATTGTAGCTGTATGAATAGATTTGAATTTTGCTTTCTGATGGATTTCCATGGCATAATCAGTAAGGCGTTGTTCATATCAGAGAGATTTCTAAAGACACGGGATACATGTTCAAATCACATCGGAAACTGTTTCTGATCCATTATACTTAGAATACACAGATTTCATTCGTTGCAGAGCAGTAAAGCTGCTAACAAAGGCGGGGGGTGTCACTTTTGGTTGGAAACTCAGGCATAAACTCGACCTCCCTTTATACTATAATAGAAAACTACGTCTACCTTTATGATTCAGGTGTAAATTGGATATGTGTTTGATTTTGAGCGGGTATACGTATATATATATATATATATATATATATATAGGGTTGGTGCATAATTATCAGGCGTTTTTGTAAGCGTGTTATCTGTTAATAAAAAATTGCTGTTTTGTTTCTTTAATAAAAATATTATTTTATTTTCAGGTTATAAAAATGCTTGTCGATAATCATTCGCTCCAGAATAATCATTTAAAAATGCTATTGTTGAATTGTTATATTTCTTTTTCATACTAAAACAACGCCTAATAATTATTCACCAACCCAATATCTATCTATCTATCTATTAATTCGTTGTGCTTTTTGTTCTATAGGACTTATTTGTATTCGATATTAAATAACTCAACAAAGGTTTATATGTCTAACCTAACACACTGTTTTTTTTTGTTTTTGTTTTTGTTTTTGTTTTTTCAACTGAAAACTGCTACTTTGTAGAACCGACTCCAGAACGGGTGCTTCCACGATCACTATAATCTTAACCTTTTCAAGTCGAAGGTCATTTGATATATATCCATGTCTTACTTCTTACTACCTTTACTCTCTTACAATAATCTCAATCGGTAACCCTCTATTTTGAGTGGCTATTGCGATTTGTATTGGGTGAAATAAAATAAAAAAAAATTTCTCATTTTTTAAAATATTTTTGTATTTACTTTCGCATAGAGATTCCTTGAAATTTACTTCAAAAAGTTTATTCGATCCGGTTCAGATGTCGCATAAATCCAAATGATCTTGGTTGGATGTCACTGCAAGTGTCAAACAATATTGACCCCACGTAATTGGCCGCGTAATACCATTTGAAGTAAAAAAAATAACTTTGAAGAATTCTAGAAGAGAATTTCAAACTGTAATCTTTTTTTTCTCCCTCGAAACTCGAATATCTCATCTCCAAATGCCAAGAGCGATCAGTCAGCAAAGTTGGCCACACGGAAAAGAGAAAACACTTTTTTTTTCTAATTGCTAATAAATCTGAACGTAAAAGTATTGTCTCTACCACAAAATAAATACACCACGAGTTGGAAAACCCTGTCTCCAATTTTTGCCAACAAACCCAGATGAATATAAAAGAGTTTTGTCCTTGTCTGTTCTAGTTTGCGCAATTCGACTGAGAAACTAGATCATACCCAGAGAGTTTTTTTTTTTTTCTGGGGGTGGCGGAAGCAAGGAATCAGTACCTTTGCTGTCGAATAATTGGCAGTTTCTACAGATAACAAGTCATTAGGACGGCATTCGAAACGCTGGAAATATGGAATGGCAAAAAAAAAAAAAGAAAGAAAAAAAACGTGGTGGAGGAGAAGAAAAAATATTTCAACCGTAAGAACGCTGTTAAAAATTTAAAATATACAGTCTTCAGAATGAGTGTACTGGAAATTATATTTTTCGAGGGTTTAATTCTGATTTTACAAGCACATGAGTGTGCACTGTTCAACTGTTCGTTGGTAGCCGCGTAGCCCTGAAGAGATCAGCAATGAAGCTTTGCATGTATAAAATAATAATTCTCAGAATATGTACGGCCTTCCAAATTAATTTTCAATGAGACTCTACACCTGGATAATTATTAGACAAAATCTGTGTTAAAACTAACATTTAATTAACGGAAACTTGTTCGTACAGCTCAGTGCAGAAAGAACTGACTTGAAACAAGCTATACCTCCAGAACCAAGCTTGTAAAGTTACATCACTATAGAACATAGTATGAGTTTTCTTCAGTCATGATGAACAGTTTTAATTCCATCAAATCTCCTTGCTGGGAATATCTATCGAGCCTCAAGCTTACTCCAGATCTTCAAGTGGGACACGTATGTACTATCTGTCGCTAAAGATGTAGAAAAAAAATGTTTGGTTCCTTGTATAGCCCCAGAAAATAACTGATTCCTTTTGCCATACCCTATCTTTTATAAGAATCAGATCAGACCTAAAACGGAGTATTGCTGCCATATCTGAACTAGAGCTCCTCAGTCTCCACCCTCGACAGAGTTTAAAAGCGTTTACACGGCTCTGTGTGTGATTAATAATGTTCCACCCTACAATCCCTTTCATACAAACGAAACGTTGCTAGCCTCTCACTGATCTATCGTTATTTTCATAATAGAAGTTAAGGCAAGATAATTCCTTAGTTCCAACAGTCCAGACTTTCATAGCTAGGACCGGCCATGCCACATACATAGGGTCGAACCATCCTCATTCCTTTTGCATTCAACTGATAAAGAGAAAGCTCCACTCAGACAGCTTCTTCCCCAGAACCTTTACATTATGAAACAGACTCCCGAGACGATGCTTCCCCGATCACTACAATCTTAACCTCTTCACGTCTAGGGTCAACTGTTACTAACCTACATATCCTCATAATATGCACCACTTCCCCTCTCCTTGTATCCACTTACTATAACCTCATTTAGTAAACCTCTACCTTGAGTAGCTCTCGTACATTTTATTGGGGGAACAATAGTGTAAAATATCTTATACTTAAATTAGAAAGAGACAGTTGAAATTTCTGGAGTATATAAAAAGAAAGACGGCTTGGACAATTTTCTACTCTTGAGGGTAGGAAGAGCAGACGAAGAGAGTGAGTATGAAGAGATGGCAGAACAAGGACAAAAAGGGATTGTAAGTAGTCAAATATTGTTTAGAGCTACAAGAAACAGAAAGTAGTGGAGAGCCATGGTTGCCACAACTTCAAGAAACGATTCGTTAATAAATGATAATAGAAATTTTTATATATATATATATATATATATATATATATATATATATATAGAGAGAGAGAGAGAGAGAGAGAGCGAGAGAGTGGAAATTGTCGTCAACACCGAGTGGCGATAGCCTGTTTCGTGCTTGAACGCAATCTTAAGGCCGCGTGTGTTGAATGGTGGCTCGACTGGTTATATGTGCTAATTAACAAGACATTATGAGTAGCAAACTCAGATATTTCCGGTTTATTGTGTTATTCTAATAGATAGGCGGGAACGGCTATATTTTAAAGTATTTTGAATGGTTATTCAGCAGAAGTAATTATGAGCCAAAACGCGGTTATTTTATAAGCTATTGTATACGGTTGTTATCTTTTAACTATTAATTCATATTTGTTATTAATTAATTATAGAGTATTTTATATTTGTTCATTAGTCCTTAGGCGTTGATTGTTGTCATTAAATTTACTTAGTTATGGTTATACTTTGATTCGTACAGTTTGGTTATTATTATTTATTTAATTTGTTTATTTGCTCTTTTCTTTTTGAGTGGTTCGTTATCTTGTTTAATTTAAAGTATTGACTTCCTTTAAAGTATATGACACTATTTGTTTTGTATAGAGTGCATATATTTGCATTTTTCATTATGATATTTACAAGGTATTCAGTTTCAATTTTTAATTTTTAAGTAACGCAGCAATTTTTTTGTGTGTGTTTGAATTTTGAGATAAATTCTAATCATTTATTTAGTAATTTGTATTGATCTAGGAAGGTGGCTATCGCTTGTTTCTCCTCCAGACAAATTTTACATATTTTTTTTAATTTATTGTTGTAGGCTAGTGCCGTTTATCTTATTTTCCATATTTTTGGTGTACTTTGTTATATGTGGGAACTTAATCCCACATATCCTTAGAAAGGGTTATGCTCTTCGTGTATTTTCTATTAGTTAAGTAAAATTGTTTTTCTGTTTCCAGTTTCCCTCCATTACTCCTATGTATATTTCTTCTCCGTTATTGATTGGTTTTACAGTTCCTTTGTATATTATATTGTTTTGCAGGCCATTGCCGTTTGAGGGATATTCATGCTTTGCACTGCAGTTACAGCTGCGTATGGTATGTGTGGATGATTTGTAGGTTATTTTTTCCAGTTAATTTCTAGAGCGACACAAGGAAACGACCATTTAGCAGCCTAATACACAAGATATAGTTATAAAAGACATCCAAAAACATATGTTCTAGTCATGATTGCGTCATGTGATAAAAACATTTCAGCCAAGGAATTTGGTAAACTATCTTAATATAAGGATTTGGAAATAGAAATTACAAGAATGTAGCATTTAAACACAACCGTTATTCTAGTAGTTATAGGAACACTAGGAATGATTAAGGATACTGATACATCTATTAAGAAAATACCAGGAAGTCTATTTTTATTTAATATAAAAAAGGTTGTCTACATGAGTAATGCTACCTACTCGGAAAAAAACACGTTTCAGTTACTTTGTAAGAAAAACTTTCATTTAAATATCAGAGGAAAATTTGTAAATGATTGAATCAACGAATCAATTAAAAGAAACAAGCAAGAATAACAGCAAGAACAATGATAAAGTATCGTACCCTAGAAAGAGTCAAGTAAAAAGTTTACAATTATGAATTGAACTAAGAAAAACCTCATCTCGCATCGACCATCACGCTGTATATCAAGGGATCGAAAAATATGCTACCATTCTTTTAAATAATGACAATGGACAGAGTCAACTGATGATTGATTCAAATGGTGATCCTCTTCAACCAGCACCGAGTAATTAAAAAGGTTGGTTGATTTTGTTTCCTATGGGTCATTTAATTCCGAAATCTTAATTTAAACACAATTTCATGGCTCCAGCTATATATATATATATATATTGAACATGTGTATGCCTACAACTAAAGATAAAATGTATTGCTGGTCATTTTGCTTTTAAAAATGTTTGTTTAGTGGCATATCAACTCTTTATGGGCCATTTAAGGATGAAATTTAATTTTCTTGGGAACATTAGTAATTACTTTTACAAAAATCTATTGCTGATAATATTTTTATTTTTTATTTTTATACAAAAATATATTGCTGATGATTTTTATACTATGAATTGTATTGCTGGTATTTTTACTATAAAAATGTATTTTTTATACTTTCATAATGTTTTGACCCCAGTTTAGGGGTTAACTATTTTCCTATAGCTGGCATCCTAACAGGTGCTACCACCCCGGGTCAGTGTGAACCTGGGAAAAACAGCAATTGAGATGTGGTTCTATGCTCTTGAAAACATCTAATCTACCGAATGGAATAACCAAAGAGAAAAAAGAAAGAGAAAACTAGAGGAGAGAGAGGATTATAAAGAAGTTTTGCTCCGTATATTTTATTATTTGCGACACAAAATATTGTATAGGGTACGGATTACACACTTGGGAGAATAACTTCCTAGGAAAAAGAAACTTCATATTCTCCATTGAATCAAGTGTGCTAATAAAACAGGAGATTATGTTAAAATACTTTTCCCATCATTAGACTGCGGGTATTAATTTACTTACGGATGACTGTCGAATCGTAAGACGAGTATGACCATCGCTGACAAGTTTGATGCATTGTTTTAGTTGTCGTGGGAACGACAATGGCCCCTGAAGCCTGCAAGTGACGCTGCAAATTAAATTATTCTGTACAGTACTTAGCCTTTTTCGTAACTTATCTTAGGCTGGTCGTGGGTTTTCATGTGTCAAGTGGGAGCAGCGCCGTTTCTGCAGATTCGACACACCCAGAATTTTTAGTTAATCCATTGATACTCAAAGCCGAAAGAGGAAAAAAAAGAAGCAAAGGGAATTAGTGAAAGAGAATATAAGCAGACGAGAACATTATGAAAAGAAGAAATAACTACGACATTCTACACATGTGCTCACATACACACACATACACACACACGCAAATATAGGCGTACAAACGTACACATACACACATGTACACACACACACAAATATATAAAGAATAAAAAATTAACCTAAGACCAATAAAAATCACAAAATTATTTTTTAGCTCAATATAAAAATAACAAAAATGAGAAAATCGGCAGACAATTGTTGATACCTCCTGACGAGTGGACCGCATGGATTACAAAAAAAAGTTCGGTTACGAAACTCTGGAGTCGGGATGCTGAATTCAATATCAATCAAATAAATGAAGAATTTTATATTTGTATTAATGCGGTATATATATATATATATATATATATATATACACACGCGCACACATACACATATATATATGTGTGTGTGTGTGTGTGTGTGTGTGTGTGTGTGTGTGTGTGTGTGTGTGTGTGTGTCATTAATACAAATATAAAATTATATATATTAGTAACTATACATATTATTACGTCGATAGTCGACTCCGAGTTTCAATTAAATACAATCTTCAGGTACTTAAAATGGTGATGAGATCTTCATTACGATCGTTAGTATTTTTGAAAAATGTATATTAAAACGTAAGGTAATATGCATATTTATAATTCTGTAATACCACACTGATCATTGTTTTGTTAACACCAAAAATTAAATAAAATATCTATTTCCCAATTTATATATGCGTGCGTGCGTGTGATCGCACACATGTATGATTGCTTATATTTGCAATATTTATTTATTTAATTCATATGATGGACTCTCCCATCAAATTCGATGTTTGAGGTTCTGGCGACCACGAACTAATTACCGGCTCGAGAATTGTACAAAAGACCACAAACGGTACAGAAGAATGTATTGTATCCAAGTGCATAGGAACATTGTTAGCTGTCTTATTTTGCTTTCGTAATGATTCCACAATCTTTGATTTGATAGCAAAACCTACACCCAATTGTCGCGACTCGTCTTCATCATTCCCAGACCAGAAAAAAGTGTACATTCCTTTTCTCTCTACCAGTTGTGATACACCAGGAAGACGAATTTCACTCAGTGCAGCTATATCAATGTTGTACTTCTTTAGCTCCATCCCTCTGCAGGTCAAACCAAAGCCGATAGTCTACTAATTGAAGGCTCATGTGACTGTTGATGCCATCGCCCCCCTCCCCCACAATCGTTGACTTCAGTCTAGGAAGCCCTCCGTCCAGAAATGCCGTGTCAACACCACATTGGTAGCATAAATAGCCATGGAACCCAGTCTATCGCTTTGTGCTCGATAGCCGTTGACCCTACAAGAAGGTTATACAGTCCTCATATATATATATATATATATATATATATATATATATATATATATATATGAATTAAATATATATATATCCTGCGGAGCTATTTAAAGTACAAAGGTGAGAACTGACGCTGGCTAGCTTCTCTTGATGAGGATGAAAGGACTCGCTATGAGCTTTGATTAGCAATCATTTTAATGTTGGTTTCACGATAAAAAGTCTTCAGATGGGAAGGAAAACTCATAAAAGCTTAACCCGGTCATTATATTGCGTGTTTCTGTGTACTGGCTGATATTGACTGTGATCCAGAGAGGTTAAACTCCGCACTAATAACAGATGAGGACTGTCGTTCGGAGTTTCCGTGGTAAGTCGTTTGCACCGTTACTTTTTTTTATCGTGTGGCTGGTCCGACACAAGTCTTCACCACTTTAGACAGATCATTGTGTTGATTTTCTGACAACTACATCTAATTAGTTCCATACAATTCAACAATAACAATGGCTGGCTGAACCCCTGAAATATATATATATATATATATATATATATATATATGGTGGACTCTCTCATCGTATTCGACTTATGAGGGTCAAGCAGCTCAGTTCCTAGGAACCGACAGGCAGACACCAGCACATATGATTTGATGATAGTGGTGAAGGTTTTGTGAAGAACCAACCACACTTTTCGAAGGGCCGAATACAGAGACCTGGTGCA
>OZ010572.1:52433419-52495919 GCA_963932145.1 Acanthosepion lycidas | reverse complement strand
TTTTCATCGATTTTACTGAAAAAAAATCGCTTCCGATCAATATAAGGTCTATTAGGTTGGTGCAAAAATAATGTCGTTTTCTCACATATTAACATATGTGAGAAAACGACATTAATTTTGCACCAACCTAATATTTCAAATACACCACAGATTATTTTGCTTACTAGAAATAGTAAATTTTAAATCCTTTAACTTTCAATTGAAACTAAAATTAAAGCTTCAAAAAAGTTTTTTAATTTTTAAAAAATTCATTTTAAAGCTTACGTATACCAAATTAGTGGAGGTACAATATATGAATAAAACAACAGGAAAATTTATCTTGGCCGACGCGTTTCGTCCTCTGAGGCCAAGGCAAATGCAAGGATTTTATTTTATAACAAGTATTTGTACACAAAACCATAAATGTTCACAAATATTCATCATGGTTAACTGAAAAGTCTAGGTAAGTTATGGAGAACGCTGACTAAAAAACTAACAACATTTAACCATTTAAGGTCTTGTCTATAAATACTTGTTATAAAATAAAATCCTTGCATTTGCCTTGGTATTATATATATATATATATATATATATATATATATATATATATAACAAAAAAATTACACCAATGAAAAGTCTAGTCACTGGATCTAATCATCGCCTTTATCCACTAGTCCATGCGCCCTCAAGCAGTGGTGAACCAAGAACTTGGAGAGGTGAGACATCCAGCAGATGCATGACACATGGAACTAGAACAATCTACCCCAGTGGACGAAATAAAGGGTTCGGTTCGAAATTCCAATCACCTGAAGAAGGCCGGAGTGTACACCAGCTGAAACATTGTGAATATGGCAATGAAGATGAGGATAACAGTTCGAATAATGTAAATAATATAAGTAATCATAATACTTAATCTCAGAAATATAGACAGATAAAAAATATTCGTTCAATACAAAAAAGAATACATAATCTTCCTTTAATACTTTGTATTTCTAGTCTAACCGTTATTCACTTATAGATCAACCAACCTTTTGTCGTTCTCAATTAATGATTTGCAAATTTTAGTTGGTATATTGTTCCATTCTTCTTTACATATGGTCTTCAGATCCGGGATGTTTGTTGGAGCTCTCGATTGAATTTCAATTTTCAAATAATGCCACAGATTCTGGATTGGGTTTAAATCTGGGGACTGATTTGGCCATTTCAGAAGAAAGTTCAAAATTTTCAACCGAAATCATTAAATTTCCTTCCAAAATATTTTGATATGCTGCGGCATTCATCCTACTATCTATCACTGATATGTTGCCAGTATATTTTGCAGAAAAAACATCCACAAACCATGATGCTGCCACCACCAAATTTCACTGTGTTCTTTTCTTTTCCTTCATAGATTATTTCTAGAATTACGTCCAAACAATTCAGTTTTAGTTTCGTCTGCCCACAATTCTCTTTCCCAATACGAGTTTTCCTTATCCTTATGTTCACGAACAAATTTCAATCTGGCATCTCTGTGTCTTTTCGACAGCAGTGGAGTTTTCCGAGGGGAGCATGACTTTAGATTGTTCCTATAAATTTCATTGCTTATTGTCCGTTTAATGATAGAGATTCCCGATGAAAGCAAATTATCCTGCAACGATTGATGAGTAACCATTGGATTTTGTTTAATTTGACGTATAAATTTCCTCGAATATCTTGAAGAAATCTTTGTTGGAGCACCTGAGTTTTTCTACCTTGCAATGAATGAATTAATGGTAGTAAATAGAATATTCAAGTTGTCTGAGATTTCCTGTAACTTTTACCTTCTTTCGAGAGCTTAACAATTAGTTCTTTTTGCGAAATTGTCAATTGTTTACCTCTTGCCATGATGATAACCTTCTTGCACGAATATCAATTACAAAATGTTCTGATTGTATTTTTAGGCTAAAAATAACTACTGATAATTTATTGGAAGGTTGTAGAATATGCCACTTGAATAATCTAGAGTATCAAAGTTTTAAAATCTGAAATTTGCATTGTACGAATACTTTTTTCACCCATTAAAATGGATAAATAGGATTTATTTCTATTAAATCAATTTTTTTTCTGTTTTCTATGCATATTTAGTTATTATGCATCTGTGTAAAGTTAATTATATGAAAAGTATGTTTATTCATTAGTTGGAAATGCAATAAATTAAAAGTTTTGTGTATACGAATATTCCCCCCCCCCCACTGATAGCGGCTTGGATTGAGGAATCGCAGAGCCGAGTTCGAATTTCAGTCGAATCCATTACATTCACTTACGTGCTAATACCCTTGGGGAAGGTGTGAATCCTCTTCTTCTCCCTCTAGCTATGGGTAAATAGCAGGACAGACTGGGTTCTATAGACTTGGATGGCAACTGGTCTAGGAGAAGGACAACTCTGAATTCAAAACCTGCGGAGGGTGGTTTGGGGACCTTGTGACACTTAGTGTATCAGGTCTCTGTATTCGGCCCTTCAAAAAGTGTGGCTGGTCCTGCACGAAACCTTCACCACTATAATCAAATCTCATGTGCTGTTGTCGGACTGTCGGTTTCCTTGGAACTGATCTGCTTGACCCTCATACGTCGAATTCGACGGGAGAGTCCATTATATATATATATATATATATATATATATATATATATATATATATATATATATATATATATATATGAATTGCACATAAAGTGCTGGCATTATTGAAATAGTGCTCGATGTTATATAACAGAGCTATAAAGTACATGTATAAATAAATATACATATTGTCCCACACCGTTTGCACTACTCAGAGTTTCATGCCAAATGCAATCTTGCGATCATCACGCAAACAGGTTTAATTTTTAAAATTGGCTCTATGCTTTCTTGACTATGTTTGGTGGTGGGAGGGGGAATTTAATTCTGTGTTTGTTTGACTAGACTCACACTCATAGACACACACATACCCACTGGTGTACGTATTTAAGTTCAAATAAACATATCCATATAAACAACTCTCTCTCTCTCTCTCTCTCTCTCTCTCTCTCTCTCTATCTCTCTCTCTCTCTCTCTATATATATATATATATATATATATATATATAGCCTGTAAATAATGCGCACATAAAACTGTGCTGGATTCAGTTTAAACAATTCAAATATTAGTTGTTCCTTAAATTCAGTGTTCAGAATGATTTTTTTTGTATGATATAAGACATCATGAATTTATGTAGTTATCAGCTACACATCCTGATCAACCTTTCTTCATAATAGAATATTCTAATAAGACGCGGCATTGCTCGTACATGAGTCGTGTTACAATAATAATGGAATATCCCGTTATTAAGTAAGAGGGATCAGACAGTTAGTATATTACTTTTGTGACAACTTCCTTTTCGGATATTTTTACTTTTGATGATTAAAAAAGACAGAATTTATTTTTACACGTGACAATAGAATTTACTGTAAAGATAAAGTCCAATATTACTTTTGAAGAAAATATAAGAAATGCATTTGCAAAATTACTAAAATTCATTTACATTATTTACGTTCGGACTAATGTCCTTATATTTGTTTTTATTATATCAAAGTTTCATTCGTTGTACTCTCCGGGCTTCTTGAGGTGTCTCTAGATCCGGTTAAACTTCGAAGAACTACGGATCGAACCCTTTATTTTGAAATTCTCCGACGATTACTCGGATTGATAGACATCTGAATGACCAAAACGTTGGGATAATAAAGATGAGGATAAGTTGATAAGCCTTGAAAACAAAGCAATCAAAATCGAAAATGTGGATGTTAGTCCAAATGTAAATCATGTCAGTAATGATAAATTCTTAGCCCAGAAATTCTGACAGTAATTTCTTAAATGTACATTTTTGTTATGATGTGGATAAACTAGACATAGTAAAATTTAATCGAACAAAAGCTTAAGCTGTCATCATTATCTTCACCGTCTTTTCGTATTCTTTTTTTTTTTTTTTTTTTGTGGCGGGTGTTTATATTTTTAATTTTTATTTTATGTCTTGTATAATTCTTCAAATTCCTGTTTTGCAGTTTTCCCTTGAATGACTTTGGAACTGATTTTTTGAATTCCAATAATTGTTGGTATGATTGTAAATCTCAGATTCCATAAATTTTTTCGCTAATGTTATTTTAAAAATCGTGCAGTTATAATTTCAGACTACCCTCTTAACAAAACAAGTCTTATCGCACATACATTTTTCTACTACGTATAATTGTTTTTCTTTAATTAAATTTCACACTCGTAGTTTACTCTGTAAATATCTAACTGTCCATCTGTGGTTCACTCTCTGGGAGGCCGGATATAATCTCAGATCTTTGCGGATTTCTCAACATGGTTGGCAACGGAAGTAATGCTTTGACTTTATTATTATTTCATCCATAAAATTATTTAAAATGTTACGTAAAAAATATCTGTTGGTTTACGCAATCAATAAATTGTTAATATTTTGTATACAGGCGTCTTGCGATTTTTATGTACTAAATCTCCGATACTACGACTGGCCCAATCGTAAAAAATAGAGAATTTTTTGGGGCGGGGAGAATAATTTTTGTAGAGTAGCATTCCATAGACCTTTTTCAAAGAATGACGTTCCTCAGAATAAAAAAAAAAATATTTAATTTTTTATATCGTATTTATACCTAGAAGTGTGGGTCCTTGTTCATAAGATCGATACAGTGTAAAATTGATTCCTGACATTTTACAGAATTGTTGAACTAAGCTGTTATAAGTGATATATGAATTTCATTTTAAAATTTCTAAATTTTAAAAGTTTTTTATTTTATTTTTTTTTTAACAAACTTTTTGTGAGGCCATGCCAAAAAATAGAAAGGATAATTACTTATCTTAAATGAAGAATAAACAAATATATACTTTTATTCAATTTATGTACATTTTTATATCTGAATTAAAAATGTATATATCCATGTGTTTTTTTTTTATTTAAAATAAATGTTGTTTTTTAAGAGCCCGTTTTCGTCCGTAGAACAGATATGTCCAATAACTCTGTAAAAAATAAGGATCGATTTTACACTGTTTCGATATTATGAATAAGAACCCTATTTCTGAAATGATAAAAACAAATCAATATTTTTCGATTCTGACAAGATGGTCTGAGGCATGCTAAATCTACAAAAAAGAATTTCCCTATTTTTAACATTATTTATGATTCGAAGATTATTCATTGTTTTCTCATCGACTTCTTCTATGTGCTGTGTCGCTTCAGAACGTTGGCGATGATGGTCCTCGCTAACTTCCAGTTCTTTGTAACTCTCAATAAATGTTATCTTTTCGCCGTCATTCCCAAACCTTGGTCCGCCATCCGTTCATTAAAGCACGCCAGGTAGATTATGCGTTTATTTTCTCTATCTCTCTTGCCTTCGATCTGTCCTGTAAGTATCAAATTTTCTAAGCCCTCTTTCCTCATTATGTGCTCTAGAAATTTCAGTTCTCTCTTCCTGTTGTCATATAGTAAGAAAATGAGTAACTACCGACACCGAGGTTCGAGTGTAACACTCTGGATTTATGAATATCAAAACTTTCCTACCGCTCTATGGCGATTAAGGAAAACTAAGTTCTTCATCACTAAAGCAAAATGATATTGATTCATCAAATTGTATATCAGTTTTTAATTGGAAATATTGCCACAACTTCTTTTAGATCATTTGTAAATAACGATTTGTTTTTGTTCACATAAAGACTTGTTCAGTTATCTTTTATTTAACCACGTTGGAAGGAATATATCATGATCGACCTGTCATAATACTGAAAACAAATCCTGGCTACTTTGCATTTTTATCTTGTATGCCTTCCGGATTGTGCACTAACCAATGGTTTATTTCATAAACCGCTGACTATCAACGCCATTTTTTTTATGTGAATATATGACATACGAGAGAATGCTAATATAAACGAAGAAATAGCGAAACAAATTAGGATATTTGTATAACGGTGGTTGTAATTTATTAGATAAGGTTTTCAAAACGGTTACTTATATACATTTCTGGAATATGTAAGAGAAAAGTTTATCAGATTAAAATGTCATCTTTTTATGTTTTGTAAAATGATATACAGTTGTGTATGTGCCCGAGTAGAACTAAAAAAAAATTCGAAGCTGTATTTTGATGTATTTAAACCTATCAGCGGAATTGTGTATCCAGGAAGGACGAAGAGAGAGAGAGAGAGAGAAAAAAAACTGAGAGAGGGAGAGAAAAAACTGAGAGAGGGAGAGAAAAAACTGAGAGAGGGATAGATAGAGTGAGAGATTTGAATAGAAACATTGTTTCTTGATAATTGTAATAGATGCATCGACAGTATTTCAGCCTTTGAAAGTACATGATTGGACTTCATAGAGACTGGAAGATTTCGTGGCACCAATATTTCGAGTGGGAAGCAAGCATGGCGCCACAAAATACAAAGTGGAGGCACTAAATCAGATGGCAAAAGGGGAGCGTAAAATCAGATGTTCAAAGGAGCATTTTATTTCTAAATCAGATGCTAAAAAGGCAAGTGCAAAACTACATGTTAAAATCAAATGTTCAAAGGCTGGTGCTGAATCAGATATTAAGAGAGCAATGCTAAATCAGCTATTCAAAGGATAGTTTCTAAATCAGATACTAAAAAGAGGTGCAAAATTACGTGTTTAAATTTAAAGATTCTTCTTTCTATATTTTTATCTGATTCTTTCATAAAAATGGATATTTTTAAAATCTGCTATCCTACTGAAAATGAATAAGTTAAATATTAATATTCTAGGAGTATGTAAAAATTAGGTGGATGAATAATGGAGATTTCGTCAGCAACAGACGCAGCGAAGAGGAAAAAAAGGAGGAGGAGAGCTCGTACTAGACTAATACATGAAACAATGCCTTCTAGAATATTGTCAACTGTCTAAGAGAATTCTACTAATTAAGCTGAAAGGGAGGCAGTTTAATTAATATATCCATTATAGTAATATACGCTTCAACAGCACAATGCACGGAGGAAGCACACTACAAAACGCCAAGTATTAATACAAATCGCAGGAAATTACTGTCATGCTACAGTAGGAAAATAATGAGACGATGAAATGGTTGGCAAGAAATGGCCAAATGGTGCAAAGCAAACGACCAAATAATAACCAATAGCTGGTTTCAAGAGCACATAAGATGTATGTGGACATGAAGAAACCTGAAACAAGACACGAAGAATCAAACTGACTATATAATAATCGATAAACAATTCAGGAATGCAGTTTTGCAGTGTAAAACCAATCCAAATGCCAACTGTGATAGTAATCAGCGTCCAGTCATATGCAAAGTCAATAAAACTACAGATATTAAAGAAAAACAAGCAAATCCTAAACTACAACACGACAAACACTGGAATGACCCAACTTGCAAAGAAATGTATGCCAGCAGTTGAAAGCAAACCTGCTCATTGCACTTTCATTGAAAGCAAACCTGCTCATTGCACTTTCATTGAAAGCAAATCTTCTCGGGTTAACGTTTTCCGCTGACATAAAGTAGAAATATTGAATCAATTTCTAGGTCAGTTGTTAGGACAGTTGTTTCACTGTGTTGGGCTGTATAATTTTTCTAGCCAGAATCTATCTTACACATTTATAATTCTACCATCCTTCCATGTATTGAATATTCTTGCTACATCTTGTCTGGTGCTTCTGCTATGTATTTAGAGATTATTGATGTTCCAAAGTCAAATATGCAATGTTATGGGTCTTGACTTGTTATTTCAGTTTCAGTCACTTTCCCACCTCCCTAATGTAGCTTTCCTGTGTCTTTTCTATAAATATTTTCATAATAATTGTTCTGATGAGCTTTCCTCTTTGTTACATAGACTTTACAAATTTAAGCGCAGTACTAGATTGGCAGTTAGATCTCATCATTTTATAATTGAAATGACTAGATGTAATGGTAAGTACTATGCTAACATTTTCTTCTCTCACACTTCTCGATTGCTGAACTCTCTTTTAGCCTCTTGGATTCCAGTCAACCTTGATCTTCAAGAATTTAAATGTAATGTCAGTCGATACATTCTGTCTCCATAATTCCTGTTCTTTTTCTCTCTCATCTTAAAAATATTTTTTTCTTTTCTCTCACACTCAGTAACCATTTTCGTCTTAGTGGCTTTATTGCCTTACTTGGAGGAAAATGATTTAACAAAACTTTGCTGAGACTATGAATTCAAAGTGGAACACTTTAAGATAAGCTCTAGTGACATCGGTAAAGATTATGTGTAAAAAAAAAACAATGACAGGACAAAAGATGTGCTCATCAACAAAATGAATAACAAAATAGGGAACGCTCATAATAGAAAAAGAAATAATACTTCAAAGATGGCGTGAATATGCTAGTCAACTCTTTCATGGCGAAAGAAGAAATATTAAAATACGCATAGAAGAGCATGAAAAGTTTGGAATAAAATCGGCACTGGCCAAAAAAGCAGCTGGATTAAATGGGATTGTAATAGAGATGCTATCAAATTTAGACAATTTAGACATTTCAGAAATAATAAATTGAATATACGACAGTGGCGAAATAGACCTTAGTAGATCCATCTTCCTAAGAATCCATGTGCAAATTAATGCGAGCTCCATCAGACTGTCAGATTAATGATCCCCCCATAACTAAACTTATGACTCGAATTCTGATGAATAAAGCGCTTAACAGAATTAGACAGGAAATAGTACAAGAAGAGCGCATTTTCCTTAAAGATACTGTAATAAGAAATGCTATATTTATGATTAGAATGATATCAGAGAGAACAAATCAAATGTAGAAGTCTTTGTATCTATGTTTCATAGATTACTCAAAAACATTTGATAAGATACGGTACAAAGAGCTATTTGAATTACCAAAAAAAAAAAAGTTTTATTTATGAGAAAATGTAGAATAATCTGGAACACATATTGGTTTTGATTTAGCTGTTTGTGTTTAGCGGCATATCATCACCTTTATGGGTTATTTAATTCTGAACTCTAGATATTTTGAACGCAATTTTATGCTTTCAACTACAGATATTTTGTAAATAATTTTATACTTTCAGGGTAAACGTATGTTTTATAGATATATAGTTTGTAGATGATCTATTGCAGGTGTTATATGTTTTTGTATTAAGCTATTTCTTTAAGGTAGGACATTATGTTGACGGTTTTCGTATTTTTAAGTAGTTTTCTCATATTGTTTACTTGTAGTATTTGTATCTTACAGGGGCTAAATCTGTACATTCAGTTTGTTTGGTTGGTTGTTTGTTTAGCGGCATATCAACTCCTTATGGCTCATTTAATTTAATTTTCTTGGGATCATTACTAATTTCATTTACAAAAATGTATTGAAGGAAATTTTTTTTTCAAAAATATGTTGCTGGCAATATTTTTATTTTTTTTACAAAAATGTATTACTGGTAATGTTTTTAATATGGAAATGTATTGCTGGTATTTTTATTATAAAACTGTATTTTTATACTTTCATAGAGTTTTGTCCCCAGTTTGGGGGTTAAATATTTACCCATAGCTGGGACCCTAACAAGTGCTACCACCCCGGGTCAGGGTAGACCTGGGAAGAACCGCAATTAAGAGGTAGTTCCTCACACCTCATAACAGTATGATCAGAGGCCTTGCAGTACATTCAATTAAAATATGTTTCACCTTCAGTACTACCTGGCATTTTGTACATGTTGGTTGATCTTCATTCTTCAGCAAGTATGAATGAGTGAGGTATGTGTGGCCTATGTTCAGTCGAGAATATATATTGGGAGCAAACCCCCAGCATGCAGATAGAAAATGAATTGACCCATAGGCAAAAATGCATCTTCTCACAGGATTTATTTAACCTATAAAGCGAGACAATTCTAAGAAAACTAGTAGTTCTACCAGGATTTATTAATGACAAACACAGTCTTAACACCAAAAGATACGTACATGACGCCATTTTGATGGTTAACAGAGAAAAAAGAGGATTTCCTAGAAAAGATAGTAAAAGAAAGCGGGGTAAAAATTTTTAAAAAATAACCAGAATGAAGTAGGATTCATTAAGTATTCAGTAAGAATGTAAGCTTGTCAGCAAGAGGAACAGCTCAAGGTGCGAGCTACGAACTGGAGATGTCAAAATCAAGCAAGCACAATAAATTAAACATGTGAGAAGTGTTTTAACGGATAGCGGAAAATGTGACACTGAAATACCAAAGTATATTGGAATATCGAAAAATACCTTCCCAAAGGTAAAGAAGTATTTAGAAACAGGAAAAATTCATTAGAAAAAAAAGAAAAAATACTGAGCTGCTATGTAATATCAGTCCTCCAATATGACAGTGAATGCTGAACAGTTTCCTCACAGTCTTAAGAGAACATAAATGCAGTTCTAAAGAAGAATGCTGAGAATACCATGGACAAAGCATGTGAACAATATGCAAGTTTTGAAGAAAATGGAAATAAGGATACATACTTAGAACCAGAAAGCTAGTTGACATTTCTCGCATATAAAATGAGGAAAGAGGGCTTGGAGAATTTAACACACAGAAAATATTGAATGCAAGAGGAACAAAGAGAAACGAGTAATCTGCCTAAAAAGCTTGTGCAAATGAATGACAAAACAGTGTATTGAAAGACTAGTAAAAAAAACTAGGATTACTAAGAGCTATAAAGGATAGGGATTTGTGGAGAGCCATGATCGCCCATGTCCCAAGGGCCACGTCACATAAAAGAAGAAAGAAGGTCCCCGCTGTAAACACTTTTAGTTTTGATTTTAAATGCATAATTTTAGTGTGCTTTTCGCTTGTAAATAATTTCTCTGTGAGATCTAAAGACATTTTCAGCATATCAAATGGAGTTTTATGATTTATTTAGACTATTTATGGCAGTTAGGATTTTAGACAAATGATACAGCACAGCTAAATAGCAGTGTCATAGATTGAGGCCACAGTGAAAAATTTGGTTTTCTATTTAGTTCTTAGTTCTAGGAAAAGGTGAGAGCTGAAGCACCACACCCGCCACTTAGTGTAGATGGCTAATGAATGAGGCTGTTGTAAAGGAGAAATTAAGGATATTTTTCAACGCGCCCACATACAAGGTTAAGGTTTAAATTGGGTTTAACAGCAATACTGTGGAAAAATTGCCCAAGCCCCCTCGACATTTTCCCTTTTGGGGACACCACAGACACCGAGCAATAAACCCAACCCCACTCCTGCATGAAAGGTACTGCCTAGTGGGGAGAGCCCCCTCCCTCCAGGACTTGGGATTAATATTTTTTAACTTATCTGCATAGGATTTCGCCGACAGCGGGTAAGTATCAGGGAGGAGGAAGTAAGTGGTGCGTATTCTGAAGATATGTAGTCTATATACCGGTAGATCCTAGATTTGAAGAGGTTAAGATCGTAGTTAAGATCAGGTAGGCATACTCTCTGGAGTCTGTTCCACAAAGAAACAGTTCTGGGGAAGAAGTTATCTGAGCAGAACTTCCTCCTTACCAATGGAATACGAAGGGAATGTGTTTGTGTCGATCCTGTGGACTTAAAAAATGCAGCACGTTTTAACATTTTTCATGACAAAATCCAAAGAAGGATCTGCAATGTAATCGATCCTGATTTGGCATCTCGACTTCAGTCAGTTTCTCACCGACGTTACGTGGCTTCTCTCTGTCTTTTTTACAAATATTTTCATAGCAACTCCTCTGATGAGCTTTTTTCCCTGGTGCCTCGTCTGCATGAATTTAAGCGTGCTACTAGATTGGTATCTAGCTCCCAACCTTTTACCGTTGAAATAACTAAATTCAACCGCAACTTCTGCTCCAACTTCTGCTTCTTTTCTCGCAGTTCCCACCTGTGGAACTCCGTTCAGTTTACTTGCTTTCCTGCTGACTACAATCTTCAAAAATTTAAATGGAACATCAAGCGCCATCTTCTTGAATCCCATTCCTCTTTTATCCTTTCCTCAAGCCACACCATACTCAGTATTTTCTCTCACTTTCACTCCCTATAACCCCTGCGTACTAGTGGCATGATTTAGATTTCCCCTGAGTCTGATCTTACCGCGAAATTACCTAGCTACTATCATCCTGGTTCGTACGAACTCAAAAAGTACTTTTTGGTTTATATGCATCGTGTCATTATTTCCGATCTCTCATTCGGTAGTTTTTTGGGGGTTTTTTTTTTGGGGGGGGGGGGTCTAGAAGTAATGACACGATGCATACATCCTAAAAAACAGCATTAAAATATGTACATTTTATTTACTCCCTCTCCAATACAATTCGAAAACTCTTGCTTTACACCTCCTCTTCTATTAGATTTCACGTTCAGCGTTTATAGATAAATAATAAAGCGTTAGGACATCATTTGGCGTATATCACCTAAGGATACCGAAAGATTGAAACCAAGGTAGTGTGACTGGCTGATCTTTTATATATATATATATATATATATATATATATATATATATATATATATATATATATAAAGAGAACATTGAAGTCAACACTCAGAGGCGACAGGCTGTTTCATGCTGGACGCAATCGTCAGGCGGCCTGACGATTGCGTCCGGCATGAAACAGCCTGTTGCCTCTGAGTGTTGCCTTCAATGTTCACTTTTATATATATATTTACATGCACTCTATCTCTGATATCGAGCAGTTTATCCCATAAATACAGCACACCTTAATATATATATATATATATATATATATATATATATATATATATATATATATATATATATATATATATATATATATATATATATAATTAATACACATATAAAGTGTGTTACTTAGCTGATTGGTGTTATCTTCAGCATCCCGACTTCAGAGTTTGGTACACGTCTACTCCTCAGCGTCTATCAGCATTTGACTATTTGACTCGTTTTTTGTTTTTTTAAATGTGGTATAAATATATACAGCAAGAATTATCTCAAACATGTTTGTTAAATAATATGGACAAGTTCTGTCAAATAATATTGAATTTCCTGGGGCCTTCTAAAAATGATAGAACCTTCTTGAACTTGTTCTGGCTTATTTGTAAGTTTGTATGCCATGACTATAAACTGTCAAATGTGTTAAAACACATAAGTACTATTCAATTATATCATTAGCAAATTGAAAAATAATGCTTCTGGAAGTTTGTAATTTTTGTTTATTTGTAAGGTTATATGTTATGCTATCGCTGTAAACTGTTAAATGCGTAAAAATACATAAGTATTATCCAATTACATCATTGTCAAATTTAAAAATAAAGCTTCTAAAACATTTTGATAGTTTAGTCTTATTGCGTATATGGTAAAATCGAATTTTGGCTTGAGGGTAACCTTCTTCAAGAACTAATTAATGCATTTTCATTAATTTTGAAGAAAAGTTCATCGATTTATGACACAGGAAAATAGGGTCCCAAAAAGTCATAACCCTATATATATATATATATATATATATATATATATATATATATATATATATATATATATCCTATATTATATATATATCCTACATTAGACGTTATTTTATGGATAGCCATGTTTAAGTAGACGCACTGTATATTTGTTGTTTTTATTTGTTTCTTTCTTCATATGAATTACGTCTACCGGTTTGTGCAATCGAGAGACTTAAGAAAAAGACAACAGGCTAACGCTCCGAATTCCTTATATTGAAAAAGAAAAGACGAAAACATGCAGTCTACTCAAATATGGGTATCTACAAACTAATGTTTAGAGTTGTAGGAAATAATGGATAAACAATCAATTGATTCCTTAGAAATATACATACACACGCACGCACAAACATACACGCGTGCACACACACATACACAGACACGGACACAGACAGACACACTCACACATATATATAATACATGTTTCATTAAATAATATGGACAAGTTTAGTCTATTTTAATCAAATTCCTTTCATATCGTCAGATAAGCTTAATAACATTATCATTGAAAGACGAAAGAAAATCACCATATTGATACATGCTTTTTAATCCTATCTAAGCTTTCGGCTTAGATAAGCCACCATCAAAGATGACAATTAGGTTACAATAAATTAAACAATTCACGTACATAGCAATAATGATAGTCTGTTTTGTTTGCATGGAAGATTTCCAAGAAACGATAAATTCGTGCATACGAGACGCTGGAAGTGAAAATCACAACGCAGCCCATGACATCACACATGACCACGCGAGAGTGAAAATAGTATATAAAAAGATTACTTAACTTTTAAACATCAATTTTTTCCCCGACTTCAAAGTTTCTTGGTAAAATTTCTGTTCTTCAGGGAGTTCTGATTTTAAATATTTTCAGTTTTTTCAATTTGTTCCGTCTTTTTCAATCCGTTTTTTTTTTTTTTTTTTTTTTACACGCACACATTCATAAATTTTAGCTTTTGTTTACGCTTGCCTTTTTTTCAGCTGTAGATTTTTTTACAGTTGTAAATTTTTCTTCGAAATTAAATTAAATTTTTTTATGGTTTATATAGAAGTTGTTATGTTTGATCATTAATTAAGTTGTAATATTTGTTATTTTGTATTATTAATTAAATTATAATATTTTATGTTGTATTTGTATTATTAATTAATATTTTAAGGGATTTATTATGTCTTATTATTATTAAAGTAACAAAGTAATTATTTGTTAATATTTCGGTATCGAGTCATTATCTCATTCTGTGTCACTTTAATATTTACTTTTTTACTTTAATTAATATTATTAACGCACTATTTTTAATATAATTTTAATATTTCTAATATTGAGCAGTATATATAAAATATCTGATGTTTCTTAAATCTTACATATATATATATATATATATATATATATATGTATGTGTGTGTGTGTCTCTGTGTGTGCGTGTGTGTGTGTGTGTGCGTTTGTGTTTGTGTTTGTATTTGACACACCTGAATAATGGATCGACTAGTTAAGCTAGTACTTGCTTGCATCCACGGTGTTAGATGGCTGGTGACTTTACCTTACTCATTTTATTTTCTGAAATTTGTCTTTTTGGACTAAATCTAAGACAAAATATTATCATTTGTCTAAAAATCATTCTTGCCATTAATTTTCAAAATCAGAAAACTTCATTTACCTTTTTCTTTTTGGAACATTATCTTCTAAAATTTTTATATCGTTTGTTTGTGAATTTGGTGACATAGTGATTGAGAGTTCAATTCCTGAGCCTGGCAATGTGTATTTGGAGTCAATTGAAACGGGCGAGAAATAACTGAGCAGTACTAAAAATAAAAAAAAGTTAAGCAACATCGCGCCTTGTTAGTACCGAGACAGGTAACCGCTAACGAATACCAGATATGGTAAGCTTGGATGTGCGGGGTAGAGGTGGGGTGGGGGTTAGTGGATAACAGCTAGGAGTGGAAATCTGAGAGTCGAGCTCCAATTCCAGTCGGGTTTGTTATATTTACTTACGCGCAAACATTCGTGGAAAAGGTATGAATCCTGAGAAAACATTGAGGAGAAAGAGGAGATTAAAAAAAAAAAAACAGGATTCAAGAAGATCGATTGACTAAATTGCATTTGAAGTTTTTAAGATTGTAGTTGACAAGAAAGCAAGAAGCCGGATGTGTGTTCCACAAGCGGAAAGTGCGAGAGAGAAAAACCGTTGGCGTAGAAATTAACGCTTACAATTTCAACAGTAAAATGATGAGACCTAACTGTCAATCAAGTACTGCGCTGAAATTCGCGAAGTTGAGGTATTGAATAAAAATAGAATAAAAGTAAAACTTCATAAAACACCCAATACTTTGGATTTCATTAAAAAAAAAAAAATAGTTCCAAGCAGCACTAATGTTTTTCTCTTCAACGTGAAGAAATCGTTAAAGATAACGCCCTTTTTCTCGGATCCCTATTGTAATCCCAAATGCTGCTGATCTGTTTTAATCCTAGTTACATTTAATCTACTAATCTAATCTCTTTTAGTGGGTATTCCACCCTTCCCTCTCCATCGTATTGTTGTTATTACATTTTTTTTTCTTCGGTGAATGTAGACGATACAGCACTGGAAGGCAACACCAGTTACAATGGTCGCCCAATCTAGCTGCGTGCTCTGTCAGCGAAATATGTGAAACGTCAACAAAGGGTGACCTGCGGCTTTTGCAACAATAAAACTTCTTCTTTGCATCTGCCATCTTGGGTGAACACTCGAAATCCTCGACTCCATCCAACCCAGCTCCTACCCCAACGGCCTAGGACCAAGATCGGCTCCATTTTCTGGAGATTTTGATAATATATGTAAGGGAGGGTGTGTTCAAGGACAGAGAGAAGTGTGTGTATGTGTTTGTGTGTGTGTGCGCGCGCGTGTATGTTTGTGTGTAAGAGAGAGAGAGAGAGAGAGAGTGAGTGAGAGTAAGATTTTGAAGAGGTTGGTGACAAAGTTTTATAGATGTTTATGTCTTTATGGAAGAATAGGTGTGGGAATACTGATGCGTGCGCGCGTGTGTGTACGTGTATTTGTAGTTTCGTTTATACAATTGCGTATTTCTGAATGCTTCTGAAAGTGTTGAATGGATTTTACCCGTGTATATGTTCGTTTCTTTTATGCATGTTTCATTCAATCTAACTGACAAGGAAAATGTAATAAATTTTTACTCAGTTCTAGTATTTTTACAGTTATTTTTTATTTTTTTTATTTTTATTTTTTTTACGGAGACTGACAGCTAACAACTCCCCGTTCCCATAAGAAAAATCCTTGTAGACGACGCTTACTCTAAAATCATATAATTGTAAAGGACATTTCAAGAAAATGGAAGCACTTTTTGTAAAGTATAGGCCAAACCTCAAACCCTTTGAAATAAGTCGGAACTTGATAAGATATTCCGAAGAGACCTCAACTTCTACTCCTATACAACCTTAGCTTAGAATCTAGACCCAGAAAAATATACTAACACCGTCTTCTATGTGTCATGTCCCTTCAGGACGTCGGTGATCATGGCTCGCCACAATTTCCTGTCCTTTGTAGCTTTTAATAAATTTTGTCTTTTTGTTATATCTTCTAAACCTTGTTCCATCATCAAGCTCGCTAGGCAGGTTATGGGTTATTTTCCCCTGTCACTCTTGCCTTTAACCTGCCCTGTGTGTATCAAATTTTCTAAGTCTTCTTTCCTCATTATGTGCCTTAGAAATTTCAACTGTCTCTTCCTGATATTAGATATATTACCTTTTCGTTTCCTTTTTCTCTAAAACGAACTCCTTGAAAATAGGTAACGAATTGGCTGAAAGTGCTCAGGACAAGAATCACTACGGACAATGTCTACATTCTCTTAGTCCCCATTTTAAAGGAAAACTGTAAAAAAGAATTAGAAAAACTGACTGAAAGATTTGTCCATCACATTCAAGGAAATATGAATAAAAGAAAAGTTGCTGCCAAAATAAATAATGTATGTCTTTATAGACTATTTAACTCTTAAAGTTGTAAATGTTTGGTTTGGCTTGGTTTGGTTTATTTTGTTTTACGGTATATCAACCCCAATGGGTTATTTAATGCCGACAACATTTTTAGGATAGATTCGTATGAATAGAATATGTATTCTTTGGTTTAGATTGGCTTGGTTTATTTTGTTTTACGGTATATCAACCTCAATGGGTTATTTAATGCCGACAACATTTTTATGATAGATTCGTATGAATAGAATATGTATTCTTTGGTTTAGATTGGTTTGGTTTATTTTGTTTTACGGCATATCAACCTCAATGGGTTATTTAATGCCGACAACATTTTTTATTTCTGGTAATATTTTTCCTTCAAAATTGTATTGCTGGTAATAGTTAGCTATTTGTCTATAGCTGGGACCCTAACAGGTGCTACCACGATACGTAAGGTTTAAAATAATTTTTAATAATTAATAATGTCATAGTCTTATTAAAATATTTATTTTACGATTCAGGGCAGATTTTCGGTAATTGGCGTTTCTGTTTGACACAAAGCAAGTTGATGTTTTGAATTTAACCAATGATTCCCGTTTTTAACTACAGTGTAACCCTGATATAAGAGAAACCCGGATATAAGAGATATTTTATCTGGTCCCAAATTAGAGCCTGTGTTACTGTATATAAAATAGACCAAACCCGGATATAAGAGACTTCTCCGCTCCCGATAACTCTCTTAATATAACTGTAATATAAATACGAAAACTCTGGAATTTTAATTTCTCGTTAATTTCATAAAATTAAGCAAGTCTATAAAAAAATATTTTTTACCAGGAATTTTCTAAAAATAAAAACAATTAATTTAATTTATTTATGAATAAGTCACGAAAATTTCATTAAAATCCGACAATTGTTTTGTAATGCCCGTTTGTAGGAGAGACTTTGTAAATTACATATGCAACAATAGTAACGCTTTCAAACAATAATCGGTCAGTCACCGCTAATCCCCATATATATTTTTGTCCTTTACCTGTCATGTGATCTAATTATTTCAAGATGAGGTCGACTGTCTTACTTTCTGGCGATCCGTGTTCAAACCCAAATATCAGCAGCAACATTTTCTTCCTATATGACACAATTATTTGATTTTTGCAAGAATTTTCAAAATTATGTGTTTTTTCAGTGCAACAAAAAAAAAAAGAAAAAAAAACGCTAAATTTCTCATACTAATGTTTAGCTCATTCGCCGATGCAAGAAAAATAAGATTTTCAACCAAAATTTAGAATTTGTTAGAAAGGATTTAAAAATTTAATCAAATAATAAAAAATACTTTGGTCTTTCCACTTAATAATAACATAAACATTTTGACGATAAAACTTTGTTTTTTTTTTATATCATGTTTGAAGCCTTTTTTCATCATAGTATGCTCTTTTTTATAAAGCTTTTGGCGGTACCTACTGACAAAACACTAAAGCTACATTAAAAGTAACAGAAGCATGAACAGAAAACATGCAAGACTAGGCAATGGTGATAATGTGATTAACTGTTTCCTTATAACGAAATTTTCGACATTCAGTTAACGTTAGGTTCAAATTTATAAAATCTTTCTCTTAATTTACTTTATTTCTTATTTATAAAACCAATTAAAAACTTTTCTAATTAAATAATGTCATAGTTTTGTTGCAATTTTTATTTTACGATCCAGAGCAGATTTTCGGTAAATGGTGTTTCTGTTTGACAAAAACAAATTGATGATTTAAATTCTCCAAGAAATTCTGCTTTTAATTTCTTGGAGAATTTAAATCATCAATTTGTTTTTGTCAATACGAAGATCTTGGAATTTTAAATTCTTGAAATTTCATAAAATTACGTAAGTGGCTGTTAACAAATATTAAAAACAAGAATTTTACAAAGATTTTCTACAAAAAAAAAAAAAAAAAAAAATAAATAAATAAATAAATAAAAACTTAATTAATTTAATTCATTTGTAAATTATTTGATTTTGGAAGAATTTTCAAAACAATGTGTTTTTATCGCAAAAAGACGTTAAATTTTCTATACTAATCCATTCGCTAACTTACAAAAAAAAAAATTTAACCAAAATTTCGAACATGCGAGAAAGGACTAAAAGAAGATTAATAAAATAATTAAAAAATATGTTGGTTTCTCCTCTTAATAATAACATAAGCATTTTGACGATAAAACTTTGTTTTTATCAAGTTTGGGGAATTTTTTCATCATGGTATGTTCGTTTTATGAAAATTTTATAGTATAAATAAATAATTTAGAAATTATATTGTATAAGTAAATAATTTATTTACTTTTCCCATTATTAATTTAATTTTTTATTCATTTTAAAAAGAAAGAAAATATTCACGACCAAAGTTTTCTTACAGCGTACAATACCGACTGGTTGGATATTTAATTATTTATTTTATGACATTTTATAGGTGGTCGTAAGTTCGGATCGTTAAGCAGGTAACTGATTAAGTGAGGAATAAACTGTATTATTATTATTACTGTTTTCTATTGTGAGATTATCTCCAACTCTTAGATGTTTTCGGCGGGGTAATGATGGTCAAATCTCAGCTCCTACTCCCAGCATAGTGACAACAATTTTCTTAGCACATGAGATGTTCCAAATGGCTCTGCCACCTGCTCACTTTCAATGAAGCCAAGTATCCCCAAATCGCCTGGCGAGTGCGTCAATTACAAAAGGGACAACTTGAACTGCTGCTTAGTGTCTGTCTACGATTTAACCTGCTAAATCTTAGTACTTCTGCATTTTCCCCTGCTCCGCCTTCACGAGGTTCTTATCCCATCGTCTAATCCGGATCCATTCATGGCTGCTCCTGTGTGCAGGTGTGATGTTCGGGCGATTTCTCGCCAAGCGCTTATCAGTCAAGATGGCCGTATACCACATTTACTCTGTTCTCGGCTACTGAAAGTGGTAAAACATTACTATTGAGAATTGAATCTAATAATATAAATACTCACTATGCGCAATTCATGTATAGTTCCCAAATATTATTATTGTTTAGTAAACCAGCTTACATATACCGTTATACTTGTCACACCAAAAGTGTCGTAGTTACTTGGGGTCGTAGGGGAAGCCATAACAGTAATAATGAGACTGTGGCAAGATAGTCTGGTGAGTACATCCCTCTATCAGGATGGTTTTGAACTTTTGAGTTTTCCTTCTTCTAGACTGGTTTTCACCTCAAGACAAGAGGACCGGGTCAGCTTTGCTATTTGACCCATAGCAGTTGGTAGAGCAGATGGATTAATATCTTTCCTAAGGGTATTTTTGTTAAAGTTAACTCAACCAATTCGGTCAGAATTCGAACTTGAATCGCCGACTCCTCTTTCCGACTCGCTAACCGTTTCACTACCCACATCTGTTATTAACACCCATCCTTTCCCATATTTCTCAGCTAGATGGATTTTGATGTTTACCAAGATTAGATTGGATTACAATAATCCAGCGTGTTTGCGTGCATGCGTGGGTGAATGCGCTTAATGCATTTTCAAAACATTTTTTTATCTGCTAGTCAGAGAGAATTGAAAACAAATTGTTGCTTGTAGTGAAAATCAGATAAAAAAAAAAAAGATATCGACAATCTATCGATTGTGTTTATTTAATTTCAAATTAAACACCTGAATGTTTGTACTATTTGATTCAATTCTCAATAGTAATGTTTCTCAAAATTCCCTGGCGGGTTTTGTTATGTATTTTTTTTTTTTTTTTTTTTCATTTTAGCAATATTTTGACAGATGCTTCGAAAAGCAAAGTGGAATTTAGCTTTTGATTACATTTTGTCTTTAAGATGCTATAAATTGTATATATTTAAAAAGCCGAATTTGAATGACCGGTGATATAAATTGGATTTTGATTAGACTATGATTATGAAGATGATTAGATTTAGATTATGATTATGATTAGATTACGATTAACTCCAATTTTTCTTATTCAATTATTATTCATATAATTTATTTTGACTTTTCTTATCCATTTCAAAAATTCAAATTTTCTTGCTTGGTTTCTTTCTTTCGTTAACTTCTTCCTTTACTCCCACCGTTTCATAACCTTTATTTCTTTTCTCTTCATCTCATTTTGTTTCTTTCTATCTATCTATCTATCTATCTATCTATCTATCTATATATATATATATATATATATATATATATATATATAACTTTCTATCAATCTATCTCTCTCTATCTGTGGTTTTTTCTTCCCTTATTGTTGTTTTTCTTGAATTCTCCGATGACATCCTTTTGTGCTATCACACCAGCCATTCTTATCCCATTCCATCCTATATTTTTCAACTTTGACGCCGAGCTCCCTGCCCCAGACAAAGCGAAAGACATGGGAGTTAATAGAAATATCTGTCGAGAATGGATTCTTTTTTTTTTTTTTTTTATCCAGTAGACTAACGAACCATAGATCCAACTTCCACACGTTTCTATTTTCCACATGAAGCAACTCATCGTTATCTTCGCTTTTTTTCTGAATCTTATATTTCACTTGTAATCTTTCTATTCTGTTATCTGCACTCCAGCAGATTCAGGGTTAGTGTCATGGCTTATTTCGTAAAACATATTCGATTTTTTTAAAATCTTTTTTGTTTTAGCATTTTCTTTCCTGTGTTTCTTTCATATAGCAGTCAATTAATAAATCCTCATGTCAGCTAAAATGTTAACTACAGTGTAACCCAGATATAAATGACCCGGATATAAGAGAGATGTTCTCTGGTCCCAAATTAGAGCCATACTTACCTAAACAAAATAGACCAAACCCAGATATAAGAGAAACCCGGATATAAGAGACTCAGTCTCCGGTCCCGCCAACTCTCTTATATTCGGGTTACACTATACTCAAAAACAGACTTTTCCTTACAAAATTCTAATGATTCACTGAATTCTAATACTTATATGGAGGAGTAGGAGGCACGGTGGATTAATGGATAGCGGCTCGGATTGAGGTAATCAGAGTTCGAATTCCAGTCGAATCCATTACATTCACTTAAGTGCTAATACCCTTGGAAAAAGTATGAATCTTCTTCTCCCCCAAGCTATGGGTAAATAGCAGGATAGACATCTTGTATGGCAACTGGTCTACCACAGAAAGAAATGGCAACCTACTGCGGGAAAAATCTGCTTCGTCAGTCATGTATCGAAAGATACATGATCGCCTAAGCGTGCATCACGCATGGCACATAACTGACTGATATGGGGGACTGCTTGGGAGTACTGTGTACGCTATGCAACCTCTAACAATCCGAAATTTGTTCCGGCTTTAAATAATATAAATAACACATAAAGTGTTGATAGACCGTAAAAAATAAAAAGATCAATCAATCCATGAATTCCAAATTTGTTGCCTGTTTTGTGTGTTTATCAAAAGCTATTAGATTATTTGCTATAGGTTGATTTTGTGATTCCATCAGATCATTGCAAAAGTTTATGCCCGATTTTCATTGTTAATATAAAATGACCACAACTTGACACTGGCATTTGTTTCTGGTTGTGTACTAGACTTGAACCTTGCATTATTTATTTGCGAGTCACATCTTGTTGAATGTGGGCGTTTTGTCCACAAATGAATGCCTTAAAGATGGAGGATGAAAAGTTGCACTTTGGCCATATTATGCTTTATAAATTTCGGAAAGGAGTAATCGTCGAAAAGACGAATAAAATTTAAAAAAAACATCCAAAATGTTTATTTGGATCGTGCTCCAGCTCTTCGGACTGTCAAAAAGTGGTTTGGGTGACTTCATCAGGATGATTTTAACCTAAATGATCAACCACGTCCTGGGCGACCTCTCGACGTCGAGGAAAAAGCTCTCCTTGTCATCGTCGAAAATAAACCGAAGATTTCGATGGAATTTTCAACCACGACAACGCAAGGCCGTTTTGCATGTTGCAAAACAGACCATGCAGAAACTTAGAGTTGAAATGGTAAATCCTCCAGCACCCCACCGTATTCTTCTGACTTGGCTCCACCGGATTTTCTTTTGTTCCGGTCTCTACAGAAAAAATTAAATGATGAAAGATTTGACTAAGTACAATCAGTCGAAAACTATCTGATGACTTTCTTCTAAGAAAATGGCATCAACAAGCTTGTAGAAGGATGAGAAGCAGTTGTTAAAACCAAAGGAAACTATGTACTTGGCTAATAAATGGTTTTCTTTTGGGAATATGTAAAATTTTGTTTTTAATTTTCTAATCGGGTATGAATTTTTGCGGAGGCCTAACGCTTCCTTGTATTATTCCTTGTTCTTTTTTATTCTTTTTATTAGACAGTCATCTTATCCTATTGATAGACAGAGGAAGTCTGTTTCCTAATGTCTTGAGGGTGGTGATGTCTTGAGGGTGGTGATGTCAAGTAGATGAATTGGTTCTTAAATGTCTACTTGTTAAAAGGTAAGGTTAATTTATCTTCTTTTGTAATCGATCTGAAATAACTTATCTGTGGAAGCGAAGTCGAATTGGAGAACTGAAATCCATATGAGTTTTGGCTTGGCGTGCTAAATACTTACACAGCATCTCTCTCTCTCTCCCTCTCTCCCTCTCTCTCTCTCTCTCTCTCTCTCTCTCTCTTTATCTATCTATCTATCTATCTATCTATCTATATATATATATATATATATATATATATATATATATATATATATATATATATCTCCTACTATTTGTTCCTTGTTTTACCATCCTGGAGTGGTAAAGAGAGGCTCAATAGGACAGAATACAAACAACTTTAGATCCATATGTGAATAATTGAAAATCTATAATGCCAAATGCCCTACATAGAAAGTACGTTACTGGATTCGTGATCCAAATTGACTTTTGTTATGACATTTGAAGATTATAAAAAAGAAAAGTAAATGACGTTTTTATCACGGACAGAACGACTGAAAAGCCCCTTTGAATTTGATAACTAATAAAGAGAAGAATTCGACAAAATTTATCCCAAGTTACTAATAATATTAAGTAAAATATCGTAATAGTATTCTCATCTCGTCCATTAGAAACCGTCTTTCACTAAATGTGCTGATCTGACATACGAAATATATCAGTTCATAAAGTTGTACATGCCCGGTGAAGACCCCAAGTCAAAAAAAGGTTCAGGATTACAATGAGAAAATGAAAGCACCAATTTATTTAATCTCTTCCTAGATTATGTTCTGTGCATGTAAAACACAGCTGTGAAAAAACGGGCACTCATCATTTAAGCGTTCCATACCTAAACGAATCTACTAACATTAGGTTGGTGGAAAAATAATGACGTAATAATGTCGTTTTTTGACGTATTTTTTTACGTCAAAAAACGACATTATACGTCATTATTTTTCCACCAACCTAGTAGAATTCTTGCTTTCATTCGCGGCCAGTGTACTGATGACGAAGGAAGGCGTGGTACTATACCGATGACACGAGTATTCATAATTGGTGTAAGAATGATTAACAAAATAATCAACATCTGCTACCAATTGTTCCAAGAAGTAGGACTCGAAATAAAATCTTTCCAAAACAGAAACTGCGATCTGGAATTAGAATGAAAGTAGTGATGACACCGACACTTGAATCCATCATAAACATACAGGATGTGCAGTTAGTAAACACTTCAAATACCTCGGTGTATGGATCCGTTATAGCACATTTAGTAGGAGAGATAAAGAAATCGAATATAGAATAGGTTTGCACTGGGGATAGTTTCACTCCACACCACAAGTTGCTACAAAACCAAAACATTAATCCAAGAACTAGAGTCATTTTTTGTTGTGGTTTTGTTAGGGTCAGAAATAAAGACATAAAGAGAGGAATTGAGTTAAACAAATATATTAACAGAAACAGTAATACAAACGAGAGTGTTACAGAGAGAATGTTTGGTCCTACTGTCAGAGCTGACTGCTGGAAACTTCCCACTTCAAAAGGCAGCAAGTGCTCCTGTTTATAACTGGGAGAGTCCATGCGTGCATTGGTAAATTAACATAAACATGTTTTTAAATAGCCTTGTCAGATCAAGACTTTCATATGGATATCATGCATGTCACCTAACCTGTTCAGAAATATCTAAACAGTTGTATACAACCGGTTAAGATATCTTCGAGTGAATGAACCCTCTTGGTCTTAGCGAGGGCAATCCTTGTGTGAATCTAGTGAACGTTACAAAACAACACAGAACTGTACCAAATAACGGAAAATACATCACATGAGGACTTTCCACAGCATCAACAAATAAACTTGAGAGCACATGTAACTCGACATAAATGGCATAATCAAGGTTGGTTTTTGGTTGATTTTGTTTAGCGGTATATCAACCTCTATGAGTTATTTGATACCGAAATTTAAATATTTTGAACAATTTTATGGCTTTAACTTAATACATTTTGGACACAATTGTATGCCTTCAACTACAGATAAAATGTATTGTTGGTAATTTTGCCTTAAATATGTAATGTTGGTAATTTTGCCTTAAATATGTAATGTTGGTAATTTTTTATATAAAAAAGAATTCCTGGTATCTTTAATATAAAATGTATTTTTATACTTTCATAGTGTTTTGTTTTTGTTTGGGTGTTGCTTATAGTTGGGACCCTAACAGGTGCTACCACTCCGGGTCATGGTGGACCTGGGAACAACAGCAATTAAGATGTCTTTCAACGCTCCTCAAAAACGCCAATCTCCCAATCAGAAACCTTGCTGCCGAATGTAGTTTAATATCATACCCAGGACTACATAGTTACTGTCCCAATAATTATATATATATATATATATATATATATATATATATATATATAAATATAATGTGATACTGAGTCTATGCACCAGTTGACTGACGATGCGAAATAACTCGATGTAAATATGAAATATTGTTGACGATGCAGAAATACCTCGCAAAACTCCTACTCTTTCAGTCGCCGGACACGCATATTTTTATGTGCAGACATTTCACGCCAAAAAATATGTATACTTACATGTAATATTCTTAATAATTAGTATCTTGGCGCTTTCAAATATGTCATCGCAGAATCACAAACAACAGTACCAAATAACAGAAACTGCACCACTTGAGGACTACCAACAGCAGCAACAATTAAAATGGATTGCACTTGCAACTCGAACAGAAAATAATGACATAATGAAGATGTTGACTTTCCACACTACTTTAGACAAAAGATTAGGAAGGAAACTCCCATCATTCTTAGAAAGAGCGATGACAGTAAACTTGCGAAACGTCTTTTCCTGAAAAAAAAAACTGTTTTAAGTGAAATATTTTATAAATTTCAATCGACAGTAACTGATTGGCTAATGGATGCCGATTTTTATTTTAAGCTTTTCACCCCAAGCAAGGCGGGAGTGCCATTAGAACGCAAAGGGTTACAGAGTGAGAACTAGAGTAAAGAGGCTTGATAGAGAAAAGAATGAAGAGAAGGACGGGGAATAGATCAAGGCATCTGGAGATGTCGATTGGCATTACATTTGAATAGTTGGAGATTATAGTTATCAGGTAAATAAGAGGAAGGGAGTTCCACAGACGGGAAGTTCGAAACATGAAGCTATTGGAGTAGAAGATGCGGCTACATCTAATCGTTTCGACAATGAAATGGTGGGACTGAGATGTCAACCTAGTAGCACGTTTAAATTCATGTATTTTGGGAACAAGCGAAAGTAGATCGTCGGATTAGTTACCGTGAAAGTATTTGTAGAAAAGACGGCGGGAGCCGACGGCATCTCTGTGAGAGAGCGACTGTAAACGAGATGCCAGATCAGGGCCAACCACATTGTATATCAGTCTCTGGATTTTGTCGAGGACCTTAAGCCGAACGACGGGAGCATCAGACCATATATGGCAGCAGTATTCCATGCAAGGGCGAATGATTGATTGATTTATTTGAAGGAAGGACTCGGACGAGAAAAATTTTCTGGCGTGATCCAGAGAACCAATGTTTCCTTATAAGAAACGATTTAGTCATAACTATTTTAAATATTTCTGCAGTATTATCAGTCTCTCAGTGAATGCAAGACAATCTCCTCACAAATGAAGAAAAGACTTGAAACAACAAAAATGTAGTTCTACAGATGGATGTTGGGAATATCGTGGAGTGAGCATGCGAGCAACGATGAAGTTCGACAGATACATATTTATCATCAGGAAGTGACAGCAGAAATGTCTGGGGCATACAATAAGGAAAGAAGGCTTGGAAAATTTGATACTCACAGATTGAAAGTAAGCGTGCCAAAAGGAAGCAATGCACATTCTACCTGGAACGTTTGAGCGAATGGATCACAGAGCAGGGTTTGGGAGAGATGGCAAAAAGACAAAAGTTATTAAAAGCTACAAAGGACAGGAAATTGTGAAAATCGCCAGTATCCTGAAGGTACATCGCAAACAGACGATGAAGAACAGTAAAAGGTTCGAATATCTATTTTCATTCGTAATAATCGGGTTCTTAGAATCAAATACCAAATTGAATGTTTTACATAAGCAGTTCTTTCGTTGTACTTTAATAGCGGGCTAAACCAGTAATCCACTGACAGTAAGTGCTCTTACTTTTCCTTTCCTTTTCTTAATCTTTATCTTTTATTATTTTTTACATTATCTTTCCTCCTCTCTCCCTATCTCTTTCTTTCTTTCCCTCGCTTTCTCTTTATTCGGCTTCTTTCTTTTCTCTGCATTATTCTTCTATTATCTCTTTTTTTCCCCCTATCTCTCTTCCCCACCGTTTTTTTATTTATCTCCTTCCTTAGCAAATGAAGAAAAAGCAAAAGCAAAGGGTAACAGTATTTACCTCGGAGCTAGCAGTGGGTAAGTCAAGTGTTAGCCCAGATTGGGTCGGCAACTATCCCTTATGACTTAAACTTACCATTTCAGTGTGTGTCCTAACGACCACTGCCAGCCCTACCTACCATCGACCTCTCACCTCCACGTACGTGAGTGTGTGTAATTCAACGGGTCGACTGTTATATTGTGAATCTACAAAGCTGTGTCTAAGTCCAAAATGGTTTTCTTTATTATTGTAGTTTATCTGGGTGTCCCGATGTGTATATTGATATGTCTAAGTCTTTTGTTACTCACGTATGAGTCTCTTTTTTCGTCTATATGAGAATAAAAATCTTGTACGAGGCTTTCGATGAAGCTGTGTGCGTGTGTGTGCGTGTGTGTGTGTTCCAGTTTATTTTTCCCCGGTAGTTAATTTCGCACGTCAACGGCCGGTAATTCCCTTCAGACCTCCCACGTGGCCGACAGGGGGAGCGCCAGTCGTACTTCCGTCATGAAGCAGGCTGAGAGGCGGTAAGCTGAAGAAGAAATTAAAAAGGAAGGAGAAGTGAAAGAGAGAGGGAGAATGTGTGTGAGAGGGAATAAAAAAAGAAATGTGAAAAAAAAAAGAAGATGCAAACCAAAAATAAAAAAAAAAAATGATGGAAGGAAAAAAAGAAGATAATCGACAAAAAAGATTACTTCGGTAATTGCCGGTATTTTCCGGTTTGGCACAATGCCAAAGCCAATATTTTTTAAATATCATTGCTCGTCTGTATATCTTAACTCGAACCTGGCGAGTACTGGAAATATCGAAAACTGTAAACAAAGATAAATTCAGATATTCCGAGAGCGTTCACATATATGACAGATAGAGATGTGTGCAGATATTTTTAAAAGTTAGATTAGTAGTGGAGTACACATGGGAATTAAATTCACAAAACCAGCAAACGATCTGTGAGGCTAACGTATAAACCTTCGCTCTATGACATGCGCTCAAATGTATATATAAGTTTATGTATGTTTATAACTACATTGACACCTATAGAGATACTAATGCAATGTCCATTCAGGATGTAGGCGATTATAGCTTTGGCTGAATTCTGTTCGTTGTTCTGAATTTAGAATTGTCCTTCTCCTAGACTGGCTGCCAAGGAAAGTTTGCCCTACTATCTAACCCATAGGTTGGAGGGGAAAGATGGCTTCATGTATTTCTCAAGGATATTTTTACGAAGTGGATGCAACATATTCGGCTGGAACTTGAACTTGGCTCGCCAAGTCCATTTTCTGCGCCGATAATCGATAAGCTACTCACATATGTCGAATTTATATATTGATGGAAAATGAAATTGCAACAGCCAGAAGGATGAGGCTGATTTTGACTTGGGTACACTATGCGCATGTGAAGGAATATTACGATAAAACTTTCTGTATTTGGCCGTCTGATAATGTTGCAATATTCATACTAATGCACTACCTGTCTCTGAGCCTTAGACTGCATCGCATACTGCGATGAGATTCGATGAAGTGGAAGTGTCCAGTGTACGTAGGTGTCATGATACAGGGACGCGGCATGCTCTTTTAGTTTAAATAAAGTCGTTTGAGAGGGATCGAATTATGGGCCTTCGAGAAGTTGGATACTCATTTTGGAGAAGTGCTGCGCATGTCGGATGTAACGTTGCTTATCTGTTGACAACATTCCTATATCCGTAGACCAGGTTCTGGACGACTTGTATCGATTCATTTTATGAGCCGCGATGACGTTCACAGCACAAATCAGAGTAAATTTGACTCCAGGAGTGTCAAAACGGACCGTTGTGAATTAATTACTTACGGCAGATTTATGGGAATACATGTGTCTAGTCAGACTTCTACGGATACCGCATCAGCTTCGGGCAGGTTTGCCGTGGTGTAACGTAAGGATCCCTTGGAGGACGAATGGCGCTCAATAGCCTAATATTACCGACTGCCGACCAAATGAAAGAACGAGACTTAAATCTCTCATACGAAACATTACATTTTATTTAACTTCCTCGATTAGCGTCGGCCAGTAGATATGTGTATGTGCGTGCGTGTGTGCATGTGTGTGTGTGGCCTCGAGATTTTCCCACGCCTGCACACTCAAAGCGCAGCTGAGTCTGTCACATGTTCATATGTAGAGGCAGTCACTGAGGTCCGGTGACTCGCGGATCTCTGCCTTCGACTAGGAGGCTATATCTGCAGAAAGCTCTTCTTGGCTTCTCCGAAGGACACTGAGTACAAAGTCTATTTTGACATAACCTGGAGTGAGTCCAGTACATACTAAAATAACACTACAACGAAGCTCAGTAATGAGAACAGGTTTTGCCTTCATGCTGGTGACGGCTGTTTGGGTGTGCAATATAGTCCATAGATCGACATCTTCCAAAGTGTTTTCGCACACAAGACATAAGCTAATCCGCGCCATTAGGGTGGGATATGTGGAAAAAATAAACTAGTTAGCCTTTGCTGTTTGTGGCGGGAAGAGTGAACGAACAGTTCCTTAGTTGCACCAGTTCTTACATTCACGACTAAGACCCGCCATTGTGGCGAACCACCTGCATTCCATTCGTGAGATGTATTTTCCACTCGAGCAGATCCTTCCCACGAACCGCTACTCAGTGTACGTAAATCTCAAGAGAATGCTTCCCTGATCACCACAATTTTAACCTGTTCGAGGTCAGGGTTAACCGTTATCTTCCCCGCATAAACAATGCTTCTTACTTTGTAACCCTCTACGTCGAGTGGCTCCAGGGCCTGTTGCAAGGTGAACATCATTTTTTTAAACTATCAATCCTACAAGAGGAAGTCGATGTGCTGTTCCAGTAGTATAATGCCTGCGTACACGATGCCCATGCTTCTCATATGCTCTACACTTCCCTTTATAAAGTGATCGCTCCTATTGAATATAGGTAGGACATGATGCAACGACGCCTGCCTCGTTCAGTTAACTCACCTACCTGTATTGATACAGCAGGTACAAGATAACTGAAATATTGTATCATAGAAGTATATTCACTATATGTGTGCGAATGTATGTTAAAGTCAAAAGAGGAAATAGAGTTATAAATATGGTGATCTGAGTACTGCTGATATTCTCTTATTTTGAAACCTGTGTATATATAGATCTGTATATATATATGACCATTTATTGAAAGCCAAATATATTAGTTGTACTTTAAATCATGAGTAAATTGGAACATACATTCACCGGTCATTTTATATCAATTTTTATCAATTCTTTTAGCGCGTGATTAATCCCCTTTTCAGTCTTGGGTATGACGATAAACTACACCCGGCAGCATGGCCTCTGACCGGGAAGTTTTGAGAAGCTTAGAACGACCTCTTAATTACTGTTGTTCCCAGGTTCACCCTGATCCGGGGTGGTAGCACCTGTTAGGGTCCCAACTATGGGCAAATAGTTAACCCCCAAAGTGGCGTCAAAACCTATGAAAGTATAAAAATATATATTTATAGTAAAAAAAAAAATTAACTGCAATACATTAAAAGAATAAAATATTACCAGCAATACATAAAAAAAATAATACCGACAATACATTTTTGAAAAAAAAGAAAATATTTCCATATATTCTTGCTAAAAGAAAAAAAATACCAGCAATATATTTTTGTAAACGAACTTACTAATAGCCCCAAGAATATTAAATTTCGGCCTTAAATGACCCATGAGTTGATATGCCGCTAAACAAATTCTGAAACTTTGATTCAATTTGCCTTTAGAACCACTTCAATTCATTTTGGAATGGATTCAGCGATATTCTGGAAGAGCTTTTCGAAAATTGGTCCATGCTGTTTTTTTGATATCTGGCAATTGTTCAAGATTGGTCGACAGTACATCCAGAACTCGAATCTCTTAAAGGTGATCTCTGGGATTAAAATCTGGTGATTGTGGAGGCCATTTTAGCACAGAAAACTCATTGTTGTGTTCCATGAATCAATCTGCTACTAATTTTGATTTGTAACAGGTTTGTCCTACTAGAAATGGCCACCAAGGGATGGGTTCACGGTAACCAGAAATTGAGCAACGGAGTCATCTACAATAACTAGGTCGACTATGGCATTTAAACGGATTCTTATCGGTACTAAGGGTTCCAATGTATGCCAAGAAAATGTTGCCTACGTCATTGCACTATTACTACCAGCAGCAGTAGTAGCGGCAAGATCGGTATATACAAGACAAAATGGATTCAAACCATATTCGCAAAATTCTTACCCTACGACCCGAATGGTACAGCAGAAACTGAATTGCGCCCGAGTTCGTTACATTAACTTCTGCATCCATAAATACCTGTTACGATGGATAAATTGTCACCTAATTTACACAAAAATGAAAATAACACTGACATCTCATTTTAACAGATATATTTACCAAAATTACATAAAAATATCTTGAAATACTAAAGAGTAAATTTATTCAATAAAATTACCATTGGCTTCAACCACGGCCTCCAAACGACTTCGGAATCTCCTGCATCTCTCTCTTCTGGACGGTCTTACAAGAAGTTTTGTTGGTCTCTTGCTCAACCGCGCCCCAAACATAATAATCAAGGTGGTCGGGGTATGGGGAATTAGGTGGCCAGATGCAAGGAGTGATGTGGTCGCAGAAATTTTCTGATAGCCATGACTGGATTCTCCTGCTAGTGTAGCATGGTGCAGAATCCTGTTGCTAGATATAGGGTCTTCTGGCAGCCATCCTCTTGACCCAGGGCAGCACTATCTTCCTTGATGTAGGCCTCTGTGTTGAGTCTGAGTGCCTGTGGGAAGATGAATTAAGGCATAACATCATTATCATTTAAAACACCTTCGTAATCACCATTAGATTGATTCAACTCTTTCCGAATCCCCTGCACTGTCCTCTGTGTGTGTGTGAGAGAGAGAGAGAGAGAGAAAAATATAGTGTTAAGTCATGCTATATTTATGAGTTAAAGTGCTCAATATCAGGGGTAGAACATATGAAAAAGATGACCCAAAGATTCCGTTTAAGCATGAAACAGACTGTCGCCGCTCGGTGTTGACCTCAGTGTCCACTTATATATATATATATATATATATATATATATATATATATATATATATATATGAGTGTGTATGTTTGTGTGTGTGAGTGTGGCATATGAATACACGTATGTATTTATATTTTCTTAAGGATGAATAGAGGGGCACTTAGTGATAATTGGACCTACTATAATATCGAATTGCTTAACAGGACGAGTTTGATTAACATCGTACTACGGTAGCATCGTGAATTCGACCCGCACCTAGTGAGCAACTATTCGAGCTTAATGAATTACTAAGAAAATATATATATACACGTAAATAATTGTGTGCATATGTTACACACACATGCATGTACACATACATACCTACATTCATATATATGTGTGAGGGGCCAGATTTTATTATGCCACCGAATTTTGTAAAAATTTCAGTAAATACCTATATCTATATTAAAAATATGTCGTGAATTGCATGCCATTTTATCGGTTTAAATGTTTATTTAACTGCCCACACACACACACACACACACACACACACATATATATATATATATATATATAATTGGATTCTCCTGTCGTATTCACCGTATGAGGGTCAAGCAGCTCAGTTGCTAGGAACTGACAGCCCAGACACCAGCACATATCATTTGATTATAGTGGTGAAGACTTTGTGCAGAACCAACCACATTTTTTGAAGGTGCCACAAGATCCACAAATGACCCTCTGCAGGTTTTGAATTCAGAGTTGTTCTTCTTCTAGACCAGTAGCCATCCAAGGCTATAGGAACCCAGTCTGTTTTCTTCTCCCTCCAGCTATTTACCCATAGAGAAGAAGAGGGTTAATACCTTTCCCAAGAGTATTAGCACGTAAGTGAATGTAATGGATTCGACTGGATCGGACTCGGCTCTTCGATCCCTCAATCCCAGCTGCTATCCACTACTCCACCGTGCATGTTTGGTATGGCATATACGTATACTTACGTTTTGCATATAAAATGTTTTAATTTTTAACTCATTTGGTGAGAGGGGGGGGGCCTTCATCTCTTTGGTACTTTCTAATTCTTCTTTCTGTCTTATTAAGGTGTTAGCGTGTCACGGAAATACTAATGTATATACTGGATGTTGGAGAGTTTAGAAGATATTTCAGCTTTCTTTCCAAGCACCCAATTATAGATGATGTCTATCATAAAAGCATAACAGACATGAACGCTTCTTTAATACCTCTAGACTTATAGCTGATAGTTCCATACATCTTGATTTTTGTTCATAATACAGTAATTCTTTGTCGGATCTCCATTTTACTTGGTAAATCTAACTAATCATATTTTCGCATTTTCTCTAACAGAGCCCAATCTTGTTGCATTTGTGCTGAACATCTCACATAAACATTTCGTCACTGTCATCTTTGAACCATGAGTTATATTGCGTTTCATAGATTTTTATGTTCAGAGTTCACCTAGTCACTTAACATTTTTTTCTTACTGTCGACAGTATCGTTTGTAGATTGTGAGTTCATCAACGTCTTTCGTATTGTCTCGGATCATCGTTGTATCCATTAAAGACGTCAGTTAATTTTTTGCATGTCGCAATGCAACTGAAAGGTTCTATTTCTTTAGTTGAGATCCTCTACTAAGCTACACCGGTTTTTCGTGTTTGATGGATAAAATGTGCGATGACACACCACCTATTTCGTCTCATGGCTAATAAAAAACAATTTCCGGAATCAGTAGGTCGTTTAGGATCACCAAAAAAGAGGTGGAACCAATGTTAAAAGAAAGAAAGAAAGAAAGAAAGAAAAGAAAGAAAGAAAGAAAGAAAGAACGAACGAAAAGAAAGAAAGAATGAAAAGAAAGAAAGAACAAAGAATGTGAACGTGACAACGACAAAGAGAAAAGATTGCAAGCTAAAGTTCTTCGTTGTTATAGGCACCAAATATTTGCTAAGCATGCAAAAACTGACAAGGACGCCATTAAAATACACAAGTAAAGAGGCGAAGAGTCAGACGCCAAAGACTGAGAAAAAAAAAAAGAACAAAAAATTGTAACGGAAGAAACTACCGCCATTCTTACCCAAGTTGGTCCAAATAAAGAACGACGCATCCAAACATAGCTGTTATTTTAGTGTACATTGGAAGTTCTTCAAGGGAAAAGAAGCAACAACAACGATAAAAGAAAATGGTTCTCATATCTTGTATAATTATTTTCTTTCGGCTTCCCCACATTCCAAAAGAAATACTCCATTAGTTTTGTGACTTAATATAAAGTTAGTGTTCAATTTTCTTATAAATCACAGTAAAAAAAATGAACGCCAATGTTATTGTCGTAAAGAAAAGTTCTTTTGGTTGATTTAAGAGGCACAGTTGGTTGCCTTAAAGACGAAAACTCAAACCATGATCCAACTATTTAGCCGTAATGCTATCGAAAAAGACATTGATATCAAAACTCTTATTCGAACAAAAACATCTTCATATCCACAGAGAGGAAAAACTGCTTCCTAACAAATCTATATCACTATGGTGTCAGTTGAAACAGAAGCCTTCTTTTTTTCCTCATAAGAGTATATTTAAACTATAAATTATAATTTCGGAAATCGAAAATTTCATCAAAATATGTTGGAAATTTTTCAGGTCTTCATTTGAAATCAAGAAAATATGAATATATAAAAGCAAAGAGGTAACAATGGGAAAAGACAGTTTTCAGTTGAAACTAACGCCAGGATGTTACGGGTTAAATAATGCATTGCAATGAGTAACAATATTTATTACTCTTTGATTGGCCAAAAGGTCACATGTGATTCCCAGTGAGTGTGGAAGTCACTACTCACTTGGGATTTGAAATATTTTGTTTTAACCATAACCAGGAGTTTACGACCATTAGCTAAGAGAACCAAAAATCTGTCAATGATCTAAAAATCCTGAGACACCAGGACATTGTCACCATCAAAACGGTTGAAGATTATTGCATAGAATAGGTGAGGGGTTCTACGAAAACAACAATTTTTAAACGTTGTCTTTCGTAAAGTATGCGTCGATCCCTGCTTGCAATATAATTTTCTTACATTACCTGGGCGCATATCCAAGTGATTAGAACGTTGGCTTTTTGATCATGAGGACAGAGTTCGAATCTCACCGGGGTCGATTTGTCAACTGCTAGATCATATAGGCCTAATAATAAGTCAATCCCAGCATAGCATCGTTGTAAAATGTCTAAAATTCATAACAAGGGTTGGCTCAGGCCTTGTGAATGAAGTTGAGTAGACGGAACTGTTCGGAAACCGCCGGTGGTTGTGCTAGCATGAAGTCACAAGTCATCGTGACCGAGGGATTGACCGTACTGATCTTGTTTAAACTACTGAAAATGTCAGGGTATGCGCGCTCTCTCCCAGAAACTGAACTGTAACTAAGGTTCGTTCAGTACAGGTTGGCTCTGCGGATGTAGGAGGAACACAAATGTGTCTGTGCAAAGGTCTACAGCAGGGATTTGCTAGCCATTCTAACAGTTGAGCATACCCGAAAAACGAGCAGCCGGCAATCTGTATTACACAATCCTCAAAAGCATGTCAGATTGTGTACTGCTTTTCATCATATCTTCATTGAGCTTCTTTATGTGCTGTGTCCCCTCAGGATGTAGGCGATCATGGTCCTCTGCAACTTCCTGTCCTTTGTAGCTTTTAATAAATTTTGTCTTTTTTGCTATTTCTACTGTTCCGCCATCCACTTACTCAAGCCCATCAAGTATGTTATGCGCTGTTTTTCTCTGTCTATCTTTCCCTCAATTTGTCCTGTGAGTATCAGATTTTCCAAGCCCTCCTTCCTCATTACGTGCCCCAGAAATTTCAACTGTCTCTTCTTGATGTTAAGAATAAGTTTTTGTTTCCATGTTAAATTTAAGTTTTCTTTTTGTTCCCATTTTCTCTAAAACCTTGTCATTGCTCATATGTTCGGTACATGGTATCCTCAGCATCCTTCTGTAGAACCATCACTGAGCTTAGTAAATGCTAAAGATGATAAAACAAGTACGCGTGTTAAGGTTAAAAAATACTTTCTCTTTCAATAGCACTGTTCAAGATATTAAGATAGATTTAAACCCAAGAAAAAAAAAAGCGTAATCTAACTGATCCGATCTTCCGTGATTTCACGCGGTCAGTCTAGTGTTTGTAAAAATTATTTGAAACCCACGTGGAGTAAACACTGGCTACTTCGTGAAACCCGACACCGTGAAATTCTTTCTTTGAAAAAAATAGAAAATAGCGTTAAAAGACATTTTCCTGAGTGTTTATGCAAACTTTTTTCCTTCAACGTCATAGTAGGTCAACAAGTCCTACTTCACCGATAGAAATTATTTCAAGTCAATAAAAAAAAGAATAATATTACCTCTAGGGAAAATATTTTTTTTGTCTTATTATTTTTAATATTTATAACTTATTTTTGTAAAACCTTGGATACCGACAGGGGGGGATATAATGTGATGTCACAAAAAAGAAAAGAAAAAAGAAAAGCTATCAATAATACGACTATGACTTTTACAATGATTACAGAAATATGGTTTTATTTCTAATTGTTATGATTATTCCTTCATTGCCATAATCATTGTAGCCGTCATCGCCGTCATCGCCATCATCGCCATCAGTAGTAATTGTTTGTATTTAATCGCATCAGGATTATTTGGTTGGCACAGTTGGAAGCCAAGCGACATCAAATCTCCTCAGAGACCAACCAGATTTCTTAGTAATTCCTACTGTTTTCAATTGAATTGCAATGACTCATGTTTCTCGTTTAGGCGCCTGCAGTAGATCTATAGATAGTAGAACAGTCTCCCAGACAAGCAGCTATCTAATCCGATGCTGAGAAGGCGCCCCGCTAGTGGCCTAAGTCAAATATATATATATATATATATATATATATATATATATATATATATTAAAAAATAGAGAGAAGCCACAAACGTTTTTGATTATAATGTGGATTTTTTAAACATATATTATTATACTTATATTTAAAAATCCGCATTATAACCAAAAACATTTGTGGCTTCTCTCTACTCTTTAAAATATACACTTTTCTCTTGTTCGAAAACAATAGCCTCTCCTTTCTCTCTCTCTCTCTCTATATATATATATATATATAAAAAGATAAAAAGCAATATATATATATATATATATATATATATATATATATATTGCTTTTTATCCTTTTTCCCTCGAGCAACTATGGAACTGCTTCTTTCACGCAAAAGGTATGCAGCTTCCAAACCTATCGAAAGAAACTTTTGCATATATCTCTATTTATACTCTGTTTCGATACATTATTATTATTATTATTATTATTATTATTATTATTATTATTATTTCCTTTGATTTCTGTTGTATACATATTTCCTTCCGGGTCCCAACTAGAGACCTAAGTTCAGAAATGACTTAATGACATTTTCCACTAATGATTTTTGTAAAAAAAAAAGATGGCACATATTTTACATAAAGCTCTTTGTAATGTGTGAGCTGTACTTGTGTGATTATTATTATTGAGTTAGAGAATTTATTTTATAGCTAGCCACTTGTATTCGAGGATACTCGTCTACTAGGGCGGCTAGCTAGTCCCTATTGCAGACGCTCGCTCAGGCACATTTGTGTTTGCTCAACACCCAAAGAGCCCACCTATGGTTTGTGCTACAACTTTGCTGAACAGACTTTAGTTACAGTTTCTGGAAAATAACGTGTTATCTCACATGATCAAGGCCAGCACGCTGACGCCCTTCGTGCTAGCACACCTGTCGACGGCCCATAACCCCGTACGATGGGATCGACCTCTTCAGTCCAATAACATCTGGAAGTTTACTTCCTGACAAATCGACTACAGTGAGATTCGAACCCGGTCTCATGGTCCGAATGTGAACGTTCTCACCACTCGGCAACGTCGTTCCCATATTGAGTGAGAGAATAGCACGCCAATAAAGTAACGCTATTGTAGAAACAGACAAACTTGGGAAAGGTATGAATTCATCTCTTCTCCCCCAAGCTATGGGTTAAATGTTATTGTATCTGGATAAATTGTTATCTCAGAAAAATTTGTTAATGCAATATTCACTTGAAAAAAAAAATTCTTAAAATACAATACAATAAAATGCAAAATACGTTTCTTCTTGAAATAATCCACAAATGGTTGATAAGCCGTCAAAAACAAAGCAAATGGCAGTGTAGGGTTGACACTTTAGTCGTGGGTGGTAACCAGTCTAGGAAAAAGACAACTCAGAATTCCAAAAGGGTAAAAAATTTACGCCATTATCTTTCTGATTAAGATAAGTCATCTACGCAGCATCTATGATCGCTTTTGTCCTGAAGGAATATGGCGGTTTTAAAACAAATAAGTATTACGCGCTATAAAAACAACTATTTTTTAAATGATAAAATATTACTTAACTAGCACAACAAATACAATTTTGCTTCAGTGAACATTTACGTTTTGTTAATTTTCCCTCTTTAAATTGGTAGTGAAATAAAGTTCAAAGACATTTCTTAGATTTCCCTAACACTGTGCAAAAGACGGCAGTAAGAATGTTTACATAAACCCAAGATATAAAAATAGCTTTAGCTTTGCGATAGATAGATATATTTGGCTAAGTCAGAACGTTTGTCATGATTAAGAAGTTAACGTGCTCGTCTTAAAAAATCAAGTAGAAGATCGATGAACAATATTTTGTGCCAATATGATGTGGTATAAAAAAATCTATTATTGTCTTTTTTTTTTAGAAAGAAAGAGAGAGAAAGAGAAGGAGAGAGAGAGAGAGAGCAATACGCCAACAAAGAGATACTGCAATCCGACACCCACTATACCAATCATGACGATTAGTTTGATAAGGATATACCAAGAACACTTATTGCAGCAATATGTGTGCGATATGGCGACAGGTTTTGATAAAAGCAGTGCATAACCTTGAAGGTCTGACCCAGGTAAAAAGATTGAGTAACCCAGTCCGCTCAGACGATCGCCCGTTGAAGGTCTTCCCTTGCATCTAGACGTAACTCCTAAGTTACTTTAGCGGCCATATTCTTCAAACCTCGTATTTCGAAATACCTTCAGGTCGAGTAAACCCTATCCGCTCAGCCGGTCCCCGATTGAGGGTGTTTCTTTGCATCTAGATGTGACCCCTAAGTCGCTTTAGCAGCCATATCCTTCAGACCTCGCAGTTAGAAATACTTTTGGTCCAGTAACCCTGTCCGCTCAGTCGATCTCCGATTGTGAGTGTTCCCAATTATCTCCATGTGACTGCCAGGTCGTCTTGGCTGCATCACCCTCCATATTTTAAAAACCACACTCCTCTTGACACCCAGCCATGATGCTTCTCCACTCATGAGCAGTGCATCAGCCCCAAGTGACATGCCCAAACATTTAGGGTCAGGCAACTAACAAGTAAATCAGTTTAGTTTGGACCTAGATAATTACTACAGTACATCTTAATTCACTCAGACAAAGCATGTTTGGTACACTTCAATGTGGTGTAATGGTTAGCAAATTGGTGCCGCTAGACGAGTGCAACTGAGTAGTGAGTTCGTTCCTCACTGGGTGCTCAATACTTACTGCCTTATGCCACAACTAAGCTATGCTTAATAAATCACAACAAAACATGTAGATATTAACACCTCCAATAAATTGATATCACAAGTCATAACAGCTATTTATTATTATTTCTTTTGATATCTCATTTACGTCCGGGTTCCAACAAGAGACCTAAGGTCAGAAATGACATCACAACATTTTCCACTGAACATTTTTGCAAAAAAAAAAGAATACAGCCTAAGAGCTCACACATTTTACATAGATCTTCGTAAGGGGTGAGATGTAATTATGAAGAAACGTTTTTTTCTATTTCTTTAAGGCAGTGAGTCTATCAGAACCATTTGTAATCGAACCCAGTGACCCAATCACCACTGGAATTGTTGGTATCTTCATGTGCCACATTTTTAAGATATCTACTTCAAAATCTTTGTAGTTTCATAGTTTTTTGAAGATCTTCAAAGATACATTATAGTTTTCAGGAACCATCGTGTCAATAAGAAAATACATCCTGTTTCTGTTGTCTTTGATCACTTTGTCTGGCCAATTACCTTTGATTGTTCTGTCTGTGTGTATTGTAAAGTCCCATAAAATTGTCACAGATCCTATGTCCTAAGCCGGATGGTGTTCACGCTAATTGCTTGTAGTTTTCTTCCCATAAAAGTTGCAGATCTTCCAGTGCAGATATTGGCCGACTCTATCATGCCAAGTGTTATATTCGATGGATGCAAGATAGTCAACTGTGTCTGTATATTCCTCACAGAATCTGCATTTGAGGTCAACACAGTTTTTTATTATGCTTGCTTGATATTTTCCAGTGAGCAAGCATTTGTCCTATTAGTCCTTCAGTTTTAAATTTTAAACCTGCGCTACGTTACCACTGTTGGTTATAGACTTCATCTACATCAGCTTCCTTGGCACGGAAAGAGTATTGACCATAAAGAGATTTATCTTGCCATCGTTTCTGCATTTGATCCTTTGATTTTGCCTTCTTTTTAAAGTTCTTTACCAATACAGCATTACTTTTATTCATAACTAAGATATGTTGTGGAGAGCCATGATTGCCCAGATCCTGGACTAAGGAGAAATAAAAAAAGATCTTTAAAAGTTAGCAATGAATGACACTTCCAGCGATAAGGTTTCAAAGACGTCGTTAATAGATAGCGAAATATTGAAGGGACTAAATTATTCTATTTGCTAATCAAATAGTGATTGCATGCAAGTTTTTCATAGACTTATCGTTGTGACTGGTAGTGTTACATATTTTTATGTGAAGAGAAGGTGAGGATTACGGTAGTAGTAGTAGTAGTAGTAGTAGTGGTGGCGATAACGATGATGATAAGAGACATTTATTCTTCCTGGTTTAGGTATTCTAGGTTTAGCTATTATTACTACTACTACTATAATTATTGTGGTAGTAGAAGTAGTAGTAGTAGTAGTAGTTTAATAAAATTATAGCTGAAACTATATAATCTCAAACGCGGGAAATCATTGCGTGGAATGAAGACTTCTTGGTGGTTTTCCCTGTAAATCTGCAATAGGATAAAATTATTCACCTTTCATATCAATCAAAATATTTCTACCATTCCCCAAGGATTGCAACATCTGGAATTGGTTATGCCCATTCATTCTCAGTTTTAACGCAAACATGACACTAGTAACACGATGCCGCCATTTTGAGAGACGCCACGACAAATCGGGTCTCATTAGTAGAGGGCGCTGTGTTCGCTTATCCTTTGACATTTTCGGCGGGAGAGAAGGGGTATTGATAGAGGGAGGCAGGCGAGAAAACAAACCGTGTGCTTTGAGAAGCGTATTGTTTTTAACGCCTTCCTGCTTTCTACTGCAATACATATTTATTGTATAATTTATGGAGGTATAAACAGTTTGCTTTTTAAGGAGTGGGGGGGTATTCAGTTTGGTATAAACATGGTTATTCAAAGCACGAGCTTATGGGCAAACACGTAGTAAAGATTATTAAAACTGCATACAGTATTCAGTTTTTTATTTATCAAGCCTAGCTCAATGTATTGACTGCCATATAGGAGGAATGTACTCAGCTACTGGACAGTTTCGTCACAGATGAAGAAGAGATTTGAGGCAACAGAAATGACGTTCTACAGAAGGATACTGAGAATACCATAAACTAAACAACCTGATCAATGGCGAAGTTTTAGAGAAAATGGAAACAAATAGATACTTATACTTAGAATTAGAAAGCGACAATTGAAATTTTAGGATGTATGATAAGGAAAGACGGCTTAGAAAATTTGACACCCACAGGACATCGAAGACAAGAGGGACAGAGGAAAGCAGCATATAATCTAACCTACCAAACTAGCACGTGTAAATGACTGGCAGAACAGGAATTAAGAGAGATTTACTAAGGGGGAACAAAGAATAGGAAATTGTGGAGAGCCATGATCGCCCACGTTCTGAAGGGACACGGCGCATAAAAGATGCTCAGTAAAATACGACACTACAAATCTAAGGCACTCTTAGAGAATATTTGTTAATGCTTCATACATGGGAGAATATATACCAAACAGATGGCGGATAATTGAATGACAAAATAGAAAAATCACTATGTGACACGTTTCGATCTTCAAAAGGACTTCTTCAGAGTAAATAATATTTTTTATAAATGGGATCATATACGTGTAACGGGGAGGGAATGAAATACAACGTTGATTATAATTATACATCGAGAGATGCGCTGAAAATGCAGTGACGCTAAATTTTGAATTTTAAATTTCTAGCGTCTGATGAGTCTAGCTACACAACCTAGCAGATCTCGTTCACTTTCCTACTGCTACGGTTTTATTTTGTTTTTATCACTGTTGTTTATAAATACAATTCTCGCATTGTAATTGCGGTAGTTTTGTTAAAAAAAAAGGGGGGGTTAAATGTTTATGTCTGTGTGTTCAGCGGATTTCACTTGGCAGTGCTCAAATTTTAAGAACTTTGTTCAATGTTCTTCCTAGTGTGAAAATATCAAAATAATAGTTCTGTAGACGTCGAGTAAGAGGGGTGCTAAAAAAGTTATCATCCTGATCCATTTTTCAAATCTCACAGTATTTAAATGGCCAAGCATCAGAAGACCGATTTTGAAACAGGTCGACCCGATATCTTTTCAGCACCTCCTTGTAGTATATTGTACTCTCACCAGAAATCAAGGGGCAACAAAGCTACTAGATATTCCATTAATCTAGTCCAGGCATTGGCAACCTTTTTCGAACAGTGGGCCACATGATCTATGGCTCACCGCAAGATTGGACGCACTACTATAAAAATGCAAGGTCATTTTTAATAGTAGATAACTCAGCTATATCTTAGAAATGGTAGGAAAGTTTTATTTTTTAGAAAATATTTTTTATAATTAAAAAAAAAATTGAAGTTTTGGTATGATATTATCACTGATGACATTGTGATTATCTGATGTCGCTATGGGATTTAAAATTAAAACAATTCTCCTTTAGAGAAAAATTCTTATGAACAACTTCTTTAGAACCACAAGGAAATCTGTTTCAAAAGCAAAAGATGTTTACGCGCATGATCTCCCTTAGTGAAAACTACCAATGGTTTAAAATACTGACAACGTTAGTTCCCCGAAAGTTTACAAAATTCAATAAACATTGTACTTAATCATTGTTTATGCATGCGGTTATGTATGAGAGAGTGTGTGAGTGAACAAGTGAAAAAGAAACAAAATAAAATATTAAGAAACGTTATTTTGCTTGTGAAATTAAGCGTGCTATTCAGAAAGGTCAAACGGGACGTATATGACCCGCGGGCCGCAATTTGCCCATGACTGCTCTATCAGTCAATGCTATTGTCTGGATTGTTTCTGTTCGTCCTTGAATTTACAGTTATTCCGTCCTTTTTAGAAGAATGTACGATGCTGTTTCAAGACGGTTCACTACATTCACATGCTAGACAATTTCTCTCGACAAAAGAATTTTGCACTTTTATGAGTTTGCCATTCATCCGTTCATCCAATATCACTGCCACATCTGCTTCGGCGATTTAGTTTTATATCTAGAGATTCTTGATAAAATTCAAAGAAGAATCGGCAACGTTATCGGTCCTGATCTGGCATCTTGGCTTCAGTCACTTTCCCACCGCCGTAACATAGCTTCCCTTTGCTTCTTTTATGAATATTTTCATGGTAATTGTTTTGATAAGCTATATTTTGTTGGTACCTCGAATTTATGCGCAGTACCAGGTTAGCAACTAGGCCTCATAATTTCACTAAATTGCTAGATTTAACAATAAGTTTTATACTGACAGGCAATTTTATTTTTAATGTAACTTGCGTAACCTATCTAAACTACCTGAAATTACTTGTTTTCAAGCGAAAACAGATTTTGACTACTTTTTAGGTGTTTTCGTGACTTTGCAAACACAATTTTTTTTAATACAACTTTATATAAGCTCCCTAAACTAGCGAAAATCACTTATTTTCAAGCGAAAACAACTCAATTTTGACTACTTTTTAGGTGTTTTTGTAACTTTGCAAATATCAAATATGCTGACAGTTTCTTCTCTCTCACTTCTCGCTTATAGAACTTCCGGCTTCACGCCAACTATGATTTTCGAAAATTTAAATGCAATTGTCAATCATCATCATCTTCTGTCGCCCGTTCTTTTATTGAACTCTCTCTGTTTCTTTCATTCTTCAGCAATCCATTACACCCTAGTGGCTTTATTGACTTGTTTGATGTGAAATGATTAAAAATTTAAAAAAAAACAGGAAACAATCCAATGTCGTTAGGCATAATTTTCAACTTCATATTCCATTTGTTTTTTTCCCAATTTCTATAGTCGGATCCAGATATTTTATTGCAAGGTTTTTTTCTTTTCTTTTTTTTTTTTTACCCTCCTCGATTTCAGTATCTTCTCTGTTGAAATAGAAACATCCGTTATACGATAGTTTTTCTTTTCTTTGTTTACGAGGGTTAGAATTAACTTCATTATGTTTACAACATTTGTCTTGTGTTTATCAATGGAGATTAAGAACAGGTTTCCTCAAATCGGAATCCATACAATATTTTGATTCTACTGTTTTTGATATGGTTCCAAGTGCTCCTATTATTATACAGCCGACCGTCACCTATTTGTTCCACCGTTTCCTTATTTCCCAGTTAAGCTCCCGGTATTTTCCCAAATGATTTAATTTTCGTTTTTAATCTGCGATCTGATGTCACAGCTTATCTCGTTTTCTTAGGTAATTGACTGATAAAGTAGAAAAATTCTATGTAATATGGTTTGTACTCTAAAAGGACTTTATCAGACTAAAGTAATGTTCTAACTGATGGAATTATGTATATATATACATATGGAATTATGTATATATGGAATCATGTATATATGTATATATGGAATTATGTATATATATATATATATATATATATGGAATTATATATATATATATATATATATATATATATAAGGAATTATGTATATATTGAATTATGTATATATGTATATATGGAATTATGTATATATATATATATATATATATATATATATATATATATATATATATATATATGGAATCATGTATATATGGTATTATGTATAAATGCATATATGGTATTATGTATAAATGTATATATGGAATTATGTATATATGAAATTATGTATATATGGAATTATGTACATATGTAGTGGGTGAGCGGCGCTTATAAACGTACACCGGTTATAATTATGCATCGAGAGGAAACGTTAAAGATATAGGAACGCTACATTTTAAATTTTGAAATTTTTGGCGTCGGACGTGTCAAGACGTACAGCTCAGTCGATCTCATTCGGTTTTCCAAAGTTTTTTTTTTTTTTTTTTTTTTTTATCGCTGTTGTTTTTAAATGCCCCACATTATGACAACAGAAGGTTTTTTAAAAAAGATGAAATATCAGAAAATAGACGCAAATTTACCGTGGGTGATTCTGATATTAGTGCAATTTCTATACATTTTCGCCTTAGTAAATTAATTTATCTTTTAATTAAAACGATTTTTTTTAATCGAAATCATGGTTATTATTGATGACAGCGAGAGTTCCGTTTACTGTTAGTACAAATCATTTTCCACATATTTTACGTTTTTATTTCTCTATTTAAAATTTGTAGATCTCTCAGTTTTATGGACAAGTCTTTTAAATTGAGAGAATAATAAAACCACTGATTCCCTTTTGCTTCGAATATAAAAAAATTGGATAATAATAAATATTAAGCCTTGACCATTAAGCAATTAATATTACTTTCAATGTGGAATAAAAGTCAGACATTTTTCTTCTTTGCAGTGTTTCATTCTCTCTCTTCCAGCCGAGTTGCAGAAAAAGATTAGCATAGATCCAATCTGATTCAACCAGACAGTTTTTGCTCAGCCTCTCGAAAAAAGGTAATACACTTATTTTTATTTTATTTTATTTATTTTTATTTATTTATTTATTTTTGCAATCGTCGGCCTTCAAAGCCGTTTACAAAATCACAACAAAAGCGGGAAGGTCTGACAAATACAAGGAAACGAGAAACGGAAGTTCTGATAATAATTGGAAATAGAATGTCATGAAGAAAGAACTCCATAAAGTACCTTCACCAACGCTCACCAAGGTTAACCCATCTCATCAATGAGTGTAGTTTGTAGTCGAATTGCTTGAAGTGAGAGCCATCGAATAAAAGAAAAAATGTCGATTTTTATGGCTAACAGAAAAGCAAACAACAATGAAAAGTCCACAAAAAACAATGGAATACATTCAATGTCCTGACTTGAATGACGTTCCAAAAAGAAACATTGAAAGCACGAGTTTCCTTACATGACAGACTCTTGTTGGACACAGATGACTGTTTGGCCCAAACCAAGAAAGATCAGCAGACAAAATACAGCATTGTCCCTATCGAATACCAAGGACGGCGGTGGACCAGAGTGATAGGATATGCTATTGAGGGAAAATGGTGGCGGGCTCTAATTGAACGAATGGAGGTTCGACATACTGTTGAATATTAAAGCCTTCAATTTCATTCCCAATTTCATTCCCAAACATGAATGACTCGAAGATGCGAATTATCGTCTCTGGAAAAAAAAAACAAAAAAAAACAGTATACTAATACCGTGATGAAACAATAAAATTTAGTTTCATTTGAAAGATAATCCGTATGAAAGATAAAGATAATCCGTATGAAAAGAAAAATAAATTTCCGTATGTAAATAAAGTTTTAGAACATTTTAAAACATTAGCATTTTGATTCACTCATAGACTCGTCGAACATCCATTATAGACGAGAAATGGAAACAAAAAATTTAAAATCACTTAAAACTCCAACATTTGTTCTGGTGATGTGTTTCAAAGTAAATTAGTAATTTTAAGGAGTAATTAACTGAATTTTGTAAACGAAATGCTTACTTTTTGCTGAAAAATAAAGTTTATTTACGCCCAGTGGCCTGTGAGTTGTCATCAAAGTAATAGGTCGACAACAGTAGTTTTCTACTGCAATCAATGTCTCTTAAAAAGTCCGCGAAACTTAAAAAAAAGAAAGAAATACGGAACATCAGTGGTGCAATAATCAAGAAATTGGTATTTATGTTTAAAAATAAATTATCTTTAACCTTATCTAAACCAATAGTTTAAGAATATATATTTTTTTTTAATCTATACGCTTTTATGAAACTTAGTAAATTGTATAAATTTATTTTTGATACTACAGTCAAAGTATAAAAAAGAAATTAGTTGAAAGCTAATGAAAAGATACTTTGGAGTTTAATCCATTGCTTTCTTTTTTTTCTTTTTTTTTTTTTTTTTCTTGTCTGATGTGATAAAATATCTAATTGCATCCGATGAGATCTTTTGTAATTATTCTGAATTTAAGTAAATTTATTAAATAACGAAATTACTAGAGATAGAAAGATGGGGGGGGGGATTAATAAAGGGTTATTGAATTGATTTCTTTCAATCTGATTTCTCTCAGACTTAATTGTTATAAAAAATTGTTATATACCGTACCTATGAAGACTAATGGGTATGTCCCAATCCTCATAAATACGTTGGACAAGTGGGAGAAATATGCTGTCTAAGTAGTCCACCACTAGCAGAGGTTTACTTACTTTACGCCACTATTGGATGTTGTTGATGTTATAAAGATTACCATTTCATTAACAACCTCCGTTTTGGTTATTCCTCATTCAGTAACCCTTTCTAGGTTACAACAAAAATTATAATTACCTTCAAACATCATGAAACCATTTTATAAAGCATTTAAAATGCTACCGACAGATTTTTTTTTTAAAGTCAATATTTAAGCATGAAAATACAGACACGCAAAATAAATGAATTTGTATCGATGAATTGGAAAACACAAAACTCACTGATTAGGAATGATAGATATTAAAGTGATATTAAATTAATATTATATTAATTTTCCGATAGGGAAATGTAGTCAAGAAGTAATTCAGAATTATTCTGTTTTTGAACTTCCGTATAAAAAATAATCTAACAGTTGTCAAATTCTCCAAACGTTCTGATTTGGAATTGCATGGATTTATTTACTGAATATCTTTATATTTTCAGTGATTTTTCTTTATAAAATTATAAATGAATATTTGTAAAAACCCACTACCTTTTAAAATCTTCACAATGTATTATAAAGGTGAGTGACCAAAAAGAAAAGAAATACTCACAAAGTTTTCTAATAAAATAAACGTTTCGGTATACAATTCATTCATTAATGAATAAATGCTGAAAATTTCATTTAAATCTGATAATTCTCAGATTTTTGGTATTAAGAAAAATACAGGGGGTACCGTTCTTTTTCTTTCATATTGACGAACAAAGCATCCATTTTCATGGCACCTACCATACATTATGTCAATTCTCACAATTGATGGTTAGTCTGTTTGCCATTATAATCTGAGTATCTTTTGTTAAAATGGTACCCGCCAGTAATAAATATTTGTTGTACTTCTCGTTCTCTTGGGATCACCTCGCTGTATAGGTTAATTACATCCGGTAAGAAGATGTACCCTTGCCTTATACCTCTTTCTATTTTCATGTACTTGTTGAATTCATTTTCTATGCAGGCGTTTTGTTTTGAGCAAATATTCTGGATTAATGTAATATTTTTCTATTTAAAGCCACCACTTTAGAATGCTCAATTTTCAGCTTCATTTCAAAAAGTTCACTGTAAAATGAAATAAATAAATGATATTACATTTTCTCTAAACTAATGTCCAAAACAGTCATGGAAAAACTTTGGTCTGTGTGCCATATACGACCCGTTTAACTTTCTGAATAGCACGCCTAATTTAATGAAGAAAATGATGTTTATTAAAATTTTGTCTTTTGTTTCATTCTCACTTGTTTACTCACATTCTCTCTCACACCAAGAGGTTGAGAGATGCTGGTATCAAATAGAAATAACTATTAAATGACTGAGTAACCATTCCCGTTCTGTTTTGGGTACAATTCGACTAAACTATATACATAACAATTATTAAGTATGTTTCTTGTATTTTGTAACTTTTCGATGAAGGTAACGTTCTCAGCATTTTAAACCATTGTCGATTTTCATTAAGGAACATCATACATGTAAAAATATTTTGCTTTAGAAATGAAAAATGTTCATATCTATTTTTTACTCTGGAGAAGAAATGTATTTTTTCTTTTAAAAAGATATTTTTTCTATTTTCAAATCAATAAATTACAAACAAATCACTCACAGCAACTTGTGTTAATCTCAGTGTCATCAGGGATAATATTATACGAAATCTTCAATTTTTACATTGTAGAAAAAATATTTTCTCCAAATAAAAAAATATCAACTTTTTCCCTATTTTCTTACGTGTATGATCTTCTGTAGTGAAAATTATTTCAATTTTTTATTAGTGCAACCCACTTCTTAATGATCAGTCATATGTCATGCGGCCCACTGGTCGAAAAATGTTGCCCCACGGCTGGTCTAAGCCTTTGGATGGGTGTCCACTATCGTACCGCAGATGACATTTTGGATCTGATGCGTGAGACCTCCTGACTACCAATTCCATAGAAATGGTAATAAAATCAGTGGAAGGGGGCTGAGAGTTTTTAGAATAAGGAAGCAGAAAAATCCAAAGCCATTAAAACCTATCTGTTGAATTCCCTTCATTTAGCTTTCTCTTCTCGGTTCGCTGAAAAGCGAGTAGTCAGCACGTTCAACCCCAGACAAAATGGAATACTGTACAATGATAGCAGACCCACCACGAATATCTAAACAAGTCACTTTCTGGGTCTTTTTTCTAATTCCTTTATGAAAAAAAAAATCAGTAATTCGTTTAGTGCGACACACTATCTTATCAATACAGATGCTTTAAAAGAGATAGACCAGCTGGCTAAAGAAATGTTTCCTTTAGGTGACAATAAAATTATTTAGATGTAGTGTAGGATCGTTCTTTCGCTACCAGGCATGTACATTGATTTTGATGCTAAAAACATTACTGAGATTCTCTAGAGAAGCAAATCATGAAACGATTGCTGCTAATGAACCTTATACTGTATATACAGACGTATAAGTCTATTCGGCGTAAAAGACGACCGTTAAAAGTTTCAAGTTTATGTCGTTATTTGTCGTATAGGTTTAACCGAAACACAAGTATCGGATTAACTGTTTCTCGGATAGCTGATATCAGTTGATGCTTACGTCTTCGTTTTTTTTTTTTTAATTTTTTTTTTTTTTTTTTTTGAAAGGACGAGCAGCATATGATACATATTTTAGATGTAAATAATTAACCAATTATATAGCCACATACTAACAGTTCGCTAAGCAAACAAATTGAATAACGAACGATTCTTCTGAAGAAAATTAAATTCGTCTAACGAGCTGAAATTTGAGCAACGAACAGCGAGTGGACTACGTATGCGTAAAAATGGCTCACACACTCAGTCTCCATATTGTACTCGCTGAATATCGTAGGCTTTGAACTTACCTTGAATTCTCATATTTTGTTTTGAAAATAATATTTTTCATAATACTTTTTTTTTTACAATAAACGTAACCATAGATTGACAGAATCGAATGTGAAATTAAAAAGGAAATCATTTTATATATGAAAGTGGAACAACTGTTAACAAACTTGGGGTATGAAATGGTGAAATCAATAATCTACTGATGTGATACAGAAAAACAAGGGCGAATTAAAAAAATGTACGGGTGGATAAAAGAATAACCACACTTTCTAAATCACGTAATAAGGGTGAATCAAAAGTTTTCTGGCAGATAAAGAAATAACCACACTTTATAAACAACATAACAAAAGTGACTTAAAAAGTGTTTGGGTGGATAAATGAATAAACGATTGCTGTATATCAGAAACTTTATTCTCGACCATTTCTCAGAGAGCTTTCACATTTAAAAGGTCGACTTATACGCTAGGTTTGCGTTCGTGTGTGTGTGTGTGAAAATAGGATTCATGAGTTATACAAATATGAAACTAAGATAAATATGCTAACCTCGCTTAACAGGTGTATATTCAAAATAATTGCATATTTTCAAGAAACAAAGTGCTGTTTATACACACAAAAATACGTAACATCATTTAAAGCTACCAGCATCAATTCCATCTAGTCTTGTTTCTTTGTCCCTGTTTAATTTGTCCAGTGCTGATTTCAGTTCAGATTTTAATATTTCTGGTCCTTCTAATGTTTTCTGTATATTTTTGTGTATTAGGGCTTCTCTTTCGCTGTGGAAGAGTTCACTGACGTATTAGTTCCATCTTTTAATCATTTTTCTTTCTCTATTATCAGCGTTCCTTCTTTTCTTTTGTCTTTTTTGCATCGATGAGCGCATCTTTTGTCCTCGTTCTCTTATTCTTTTATACATATTCGCCTTATCTTTGAGGTTCATTCTATTTATTTCGGCACACTTTTGGTTGAGCCATTCCTCAAAAAGCTTGCCTGCATTTGTTTCTAATTTCTTTGCGTAACGTCCTATATTTTGGACCAGACCTTGGCATCTTTACTGTATCTTTTTCATCATGACAAGAATTTCCTGTCATTCATTCCTTTTTTCTTTATCTAGCTTTCTTTGGGATAATCTCGTTTGCTGCTATTATTAAAGCTTCCCATAAAATGTGTCACACATCGAATTTCCTTTTTAATTTTGTTTATTCTGTTTTTAATACTGTCTGTATAATACCTCATTCAAATTGGGTCAATCAGAAGTTTATCGTATTGCAATTTAGGTGCTGCTTTGGCCCTTTTCAACTTCCATTGTTTTACTCTAATCACTGGTAGGTGGTCGCTCCCACAGTCATCACTTGAGTATGCTTTTGGTGTAAAACTACATTCCTGAATCTCTTGTTGATCGTTATGTAGACAATTTAATTCTTCATTTCCCTTCCTGGGCTTCTACTTGTTCATAACCGTCTTGGGTGTTCTCGAAACCAGATGTTGGTCGTTCGCTAGGTACGATTGGACCCATTTTTCTCCACGTTCATTACGGGTTCCTAGTCTGAATTTGCTAACTAATTGAGTTCATTTTTTAATACGATTTATTTGCTCTACAATGAAAAGAAAAAACACTGACGATAGATTTACCGATGATGTATTTGACGACCGATGGAATTACAATGAGACGATTTACCAGGCGATGTATTTACCGTGAACCAGTCGAGTACTTCCTCGATTATCAGGACGACTTGGAAAAGGGGTTGAAGAAAATATTTCCGGATAATTTAAAATACCGGATAATTGAATACTTAAATTATTGAAAAAGAATGACGAAAAAAGTATTTATCAGAAAGAAATTTAACATTTATATCATCAAATAAAATTTTCAAACGCTTTGTTCAAGGTTTTGTCCAGTTTATTTTTTATGTAAAAAAGGTATCAATTTTTGTCTGATTCCGGCTGGCTTGGCGTTTTTCTGCCGCTAACCCCCGAAGTTGGATTAAAGTCTATGTACTTGTAAGGGTTGCTTCTGGCAACGAACTTAAACATTTGTCAAATATAATCATTGCTTCGACGTTTAAAATTAAAATTTTGGATTTTGAGTATGGTTTTCTTAATTCTCAAAACGCTTGTTTCAGACGAAATATTAGAATGGGTTTAGTTTGGATAATTTAAAAATCTTCAGATGATTTCAAAATGTCTCTTCATTCACGTCCGGATAACGGAAGTTCGTAAAATCAAGATTAGGAAAATCGAGGAAGTACTGTACAGAGAATAAACTTTGCGTGAAAAACTTTTAACACGATATACAAACACAGGCAGATGGCGCTGCATGCAAAACTCTAACGCCGAGAGAATCATCCGATAAAGAACATCTTTGCAAGCATATCTAAGAATGTGTATGTATCGTTATCAATTCGTGTGAGCCACAGTTTTTGTTTCGTGTTTACCCTTGAATAAGTCGAAACGATGCGAAGTACAGCAGAATGAAAGTGGAGTGGGGATCGGTAGAGGTTATAAGGTTGGGGTTGGTTGGTGGTCTGCTCGAATTATTGTAAGCGAGTGTTAGGCAGGTGTTCCGTTTGTTTATCACTCTCTGGAATTGGTAAAGGCTGACATTTTATATAGTTCGACCTATGGTCTTTGGAGAAGTCCTTCAACTTTAAAATATCGAGTTGGACACTGAATTTTACGGTCAGTCAATGGTGCTTATTCCCAGATTTATTTTATATAACAGGAAGAAGACTCCGCATTTGTTCTATCTGATTATTTAAAAAAATGAGACTATAAACTTTTAATGATGTGAACAGAAAAGTGTGAGTCCAATAATGAATACGAAAAATCGAAATCTCGTGAGAAATAGCGAGAAATAGCGAGAACCGCGTTTCCCAAGTATACGTCTTCAATTCATTACATTTAAAGGGGTGTAGAATACCTCTCATGATGTATTTATTTTAATTTTTTAACCGAGTTTCTCAAAATTTATTCATTTGCACGTAATTACTAAATATTTAGAGTCTGACAATCTATTGCCGCCTAATTAGCGTTTACTTTCAAATAACGCACTATTGTGTTTAAATGAAAAACTCGAACTTCATGCAAATTATACAATAATTAAAATATTTATTATCTATATCCCACCTCGCTTATTAAAATTGGCTAAAACGCAAGTGACTTCAAACATTCTTTATCGTCCATTTTTAACTAGGAAGCATTCTTCCAGTTAAGTCCAGCACCCATTAGAACTCGAGAATGCATGAAAAATCTAGTTAAATGAATGACAATATGATTTCAAAATGGCTTCCGCGTTGCTAATAATTATTGAGCAACGATTACAACACTACAGCTGTTATTAATTTATAGCATATGAGAGATGAATAAGCACTTTCAGACTGTAAGGTAACTTATAATAGTAACGTCAGTGTATTTTATGACAATGCAAGACACATGGTAAACATAGTAAGCAGATTCGAACAAGTATTAGGTTGGTGGAAAAATAATGCCGTTTTCTCACATATGTTACTATGTGAGAAAACGACATTATTTTTCCACCAACCTAATATATTATTATTATTACTAGCATAGTACTAGTAAAGGTGATGGGATTATTTAGGTATAGCTCAGCAATTCCGGCTAAGATCAGTGTGTCTTTGCAATCTCCCTTCTGCCTCGGAGAAGAACGTAGTTACTCGGTATTCAGTTTAGGGTCTAAATATACTATTTGTTTCTCTTCAATTCGTGTTTTCATCTTCAGACGTGACATAACATAAAAATGGGGCGAACCTGATCCTGAGCATTCTTGAAAAGCAATTTTCAGTTACTCTATAAGATGAGAGTCCGATTATTCTGACACGATTGGGTTATTGTTCGGGGAACTGGTCAGTTTATGCCTTTACTCACACTTGATGTATTTGGTCAGCAATTACTCACATTGGGTGTATTTGGGCAGTAATTTTGCTTAATACATCTTTGATTAAAGATCAACGGATTTTCTTTATTTTTTTCTTGTTAATTTTTATATTTCATACAATTTACCTGTTTTTTTATGAAAGTTTATATTTAAATTGTCCATTCAGATTTCTCAAGCCATAACTAAAGAGTTGTTGTTTTGTGCTATGTCAGTTTCATCTGTCTTCAATTATGTTGTCTTCATACATCATGTCAGCTTTTAAAGTATCGCATCTTCACGCGTTGTTTTTTTCTTTTTGTTTACGAAATATATTTAGCATTCTTTAGCTAAATTTCATGAAGTTTTATTTCTGATGAGTTCTTTGTTTCTTATGCTTAATGCTTCTAGTATTAAAATGACTAATTTAGTCGTTTATTATACCTTTTATTATTGGTAAGGATTTTATCAGATTTCTTGTATATTGTTGTATTGGTTGGGGTAATGCGATTTAATTGAACTATTTTCAAATAAATGGTAAGTTAATTGATGCAGTAATGTAGTATTTGTGTAACCAATGTATGTGCATTTGCAATTTTTATTTTTAGAAAGACATTCTCCAAGTGACAATAAAACAGCAACTATTTGATAATGGCATATGAGAGAGGAAAATACACTTTTATATTTAAATTTTCTCGGGAAATTATGTTCGAAATGTTGTTGCTCTTTAAACAATTTGTAAAATATTATATATATGTGTGTGTGAGTGTTAAGGCAGCAAGAATTCATTTAAACAAAACAAATTTTGTTAAATTCAGCCAACACGATCTGTCGGTTTAATTTTTTATTATATTTTTTAATTTTCGAATAATTTGGTGTACATCCAATTCATAATTGAAGACAAACTGTTCGAAGATCATATTTTCGAAGATCTGTTTCTGTTTAGATATTTTCAATTGTGTCAGTTATAATCAAGAACTAAATGTTATCAGTATGGTAGACAAGATTTTGTTGATTTAATCCTGGCATTTTGTGGAAAGCTAATGCCAGACTTTAGCTTAATTTTCAATAAATCACATTTCTCGCCGAGATGTGATTATTTTTTGTACTCATTCTGATTCAACTTGGCGCATATACGTATTATATGACTGATAATCTCATCTCTCTGTATGGATGACATTTATAATGTTGCTCTGGTAATGGTAATATTAGCTGTTTCCTTATAAGAAAATATTCGGCATTCATTGAGCGAGTAGCCAGTCCCACTTATAAACTCTTTCTCTTTAAAAAAAACTTTCAGGAAAATACGTTTCTCAAGTTCACTATTATCCCTCTTTACAGTATTGATGAGGTGTTCCTTCCTAGCCTTTTGTTCAAAGTAGTTGGAAAGTCAGCCTCTGGATTATTTTATCATTTTCTATTCGAATTACATGTTCTATCCATGTTAGTTGTTGCTGCTGTTAGTAGTCCTCAAGTGACATGGTTTCTAATCTCGTGTTTTAATTTTAGACACAACCTCTTCCGTTCTAGCATTTGTCATCATTTTATTACAGCAATGTAAGATATTTTATGGAAGTTATGTTATAAAATAACTATATATCAGACTAATAGTGGGTACTTGAATGACAAAATGGTGAAAACATTTATGTTACGCGTTTCGTTCTTCGAAGAGGCTTCTTCAGGCTGATTGACTTTTATTGAGGAAGTCTTATGTATGGGCGGAAATACAGAAAACCTCTATTACAATTTTACATTGAAAAATCCTGGAGATAACGGGCGGCTTAGCTTTAAGTTAAAAGTTTTTGCTGTCCAATGTATCCAGATTCATAGCCTAGCTGATATCACTCAGCTTAAAATCACTTTCGCTTTTATGTTTATTGCTGCTTTTAAATATCCCACATTGTAATAGTAGTAGGTTTGTTAATAAAATAATAATACAACATTTCTATTATTATTATTATTATTATTATTATTTGTTTCCAGCTTTGTATCCCGTAGAGCCGGTTCCAAACTATGGTCCTTAGGCCCTATAGGAGAATTGTCATTTAACTGATAGCACTTTTCTTAGTATATGGGATGTTCTGAGTAGAACGATCTTCTGGGCAACTTGTATGTTGATGTTACCACAGACATTGTTAATAAAATTGTCCATTCCTTTTCTCACGAGACCGAGTGCTCCGATGACTATTGGTACGGACTGAGTCTTCCTTCCCCACATCCTGTTAATCTCGATCTCTAGGTCCTTGTATTTGGACAATTTCTCGATAATTTTCATGGGGGTGTTTCTCTCAGATGGTACTGCTATGTCAATAAACATACACTTCCTGAATTTCTTGTCTTTTATGATAATATCAAGTCTGTTGGCTTTTATTTCCCTGTAAGTTTGAATTGACATGTCCCAGAGGTAATTTACATAATTATTTTGTGTTACTGTGTCAGGTTGCTACTCATACCATCTCTCAGTGGTTTCGATTTTGTACTTCTTGCATATCTTCCAGTGCACATATGTCGCTATCTTGTTATGTCTGTGGGTATATTTATATTTATTATTATTATTATTATTATTATTATTATTATTATTATTATTATTATTATTTAATATCATTATTATTTATTATTAGCATTATGATTTATTAGTAGCAGTAGTATTTATTATTATCATTATTATTATTATTTATTATTATTATTACTTATCAGTAGTAGTATTTATTATTATTATTATTATTATTATTATTATTATTACTGGCCGACCATCCAATATGCACCGACTCTTATACCATGCATATGTGCCACAGCCAAACGTGCGCGATGTGGTGGATTTTAATAAAAGCAGTGTATAACCTTGCTGATGTGGCCGAGGTAAAAAAAAATACCTTCGGGTTCGAGTAATCCGGTCCGCTCAGCCATTCTCTGATTGAGGGTGTTCCTCTGCATCTAGATGTGACTCCTAAGTCGCTTCAGCAGCCATATCCTTCAGATTAAAAAAAAAAAAAATAACAAAAAAAAATAACAAAAAAAAAATAACAAAAAAAAACCTCTTCACTCTCAGGCATGATGCTTGCACTCTAATCTTGAACGACGACCATCGGGGTGATGTCTATATGATTTTTCAGTAGGTGGCACACTGGAATACTGGCATATTGTCTACAGAATATACTGCCCTGTCATATCATGTCGACCATTCCTTTGGTGTCGAGATTAGACAGTAAGGTATTATTCATTTTTTAGTTGTAATTCTCATTATTATTTTAATTATAAATACATTTCTGTTATTATTCGCATTAGAATTATCAACCAAGAATTATAACGATCTCAAATCTTTTTCTAATGGATAGCACTTTTACATCTTTAGCAGTACTTGTGGTGTAATGGATATCATTTCGGAATGAGAGATCGGGGAGCCGAGTTCGAATTTCAGTCGGATTCGTTATTCACTTACGCCCAAATACCCCCCCAGCTATGGGTTGAATAGTAGATTGGGTAACCAGTCTACGTCAGAAAGTAACGGCAACCGATTGCGGGGAAAATTTGCTTAGTCAGTCATGCATCTTTTGATCGCCTAAACGTGTGACTGACTGATCATACAATACTGCTTCTACCATTGTTCCTTAGCACGTACGTTACGCCCTACCATCGGATCAGATAAATAATAGAGCTTTCCGTTTTAATTGCGAGTAAAGACGGAAGAAAAAGATGTATCACGGATGCTGTTTGGTTTCAGTGAGAATAAAGGAAGAAAGAGGAAAAAAGTAAAGAAAAGGCAATAATGCACTCATGCATTTAACGCCTGCTTCAATGAAATGGAAAACGTTGTCAAATTTTAATCTTTTCGTTTGTATCCCCTTACTTCTTTAGATAATCACCTGCATTAACACTTATGATTGTTAATGAAATCATTTGTTAACGTTGTTAAGCTCAAATATTTAACGAAGCTACAGGTATTTTATCGTCATGGAACTCGTAAGGAGCTCATTCAGCCATTAACTTAAGAGTTATGATCCATGAGAAAATTAAAATAAGAAAATAGTGATTTTTTATGGATATTGTTCGATGTTACTATTATTATTATTATTATTATTATTATTATTATTATTATAGTCGTAGAACTTGCAAGAGCTCATTCAGCCATTAACGGAGTTATATTCGGTGAGAAAATTAAAATAGGAAAATAGTGATTTTTTATGGATATTGCTCACTGTTATTATTATTATTATTATTGTTGATGTAGTAGTAGTAGTAGTAGTAGTAGTAGTAGTAGTAGTAGTAGCGGTATTATAATTTGTTCACCTCTTCTTTGATAAGCTCAGATATATAATATCTTTTGCCGGAGGAAAGGCGGACAATTGTTGATGGAAATGTTCTGAATGTTAAAAAGCCAAGGCAAAGTTACTGTCTGGATAATAAGATCCTCACGAGATTTTGGTTATCACCCACAATGTGAAATTAACTTCTCTTTCGTAACTGCCTTGAAATACTGACTACTGACTGAAATGTTAGAATTCACTGCGTACGAACACAGTAGATACTTACCAAAGCCTTTCGTACACAAAGCCAGATGAGAAAGAAAAATGAAGTTACACCATTTTTCTCGTGTCTGACTGCCTTGAAAAGTAACATTCGAAATTTCAACTTCTATTTCACCAACCACATGCATCAGTAACATTAGGCTATAAAAAGATATCCATTGAGGTTCAAAGTTTAACAAATAGTATGCGAAATTATGCCAGCTTACTCTGCGGGTGTTATAGGTACCATGTAACCCAGTGGGGGGGGTGGATAGACACCCAGCAGGATTTTAAAAATACAAGGCAGATGAACATTTTGTAGGGTCAAGGACGATCTAGCTGTGTATACAGACTGTGCGATGATGACTCGGCATCGCTTGGTGGATGTCTTCCTAGACTGAAATTAACGGCCAGGTCGGGTGGGGGATACGCCCGATAGAATCAACTATAGATAGAATCCATAACTAAGGCAAGCCTTCAAGTTGGTTGACATCGGCTGTGGTTTGACCTTAAGAGGAATGGGCTCCACCAGGTCTACTTGCCCAAGACACGTGACGCATGAATGAATAGCTCTCAGGCTTCCGACCCAGGTATGTGGAGGGGACTTGTCAGCTGCTGAGCTGTGCATCGATCCCAAGAATCACACCTGATCATGGGACTGATGATGATGATGGAAAATTGAAAATTGATACTTGGGTAACAGTCCAAAGTATCTCATCAGTCTATCTCAAAAGTTCGTAGGCACTTACAACCTGTATGCGGGTAGGTAAATGATACCAGACTTCTGTGTACTTTTTAATGTTGCCGTCGGGCACGGTACACCCTTGTGCAAATTAATTGAAACAAGACGAATAATTCCGTTATTATTTACTTTTTTCGTATTTTTCCAATGAAACATGATTCAGTGCACATGTTAGTACTTTCTATGTCCATCTTTATTTTTTTAGAAGCTCTTTGATGCGATTTGGCATGGAATCCACTAATTTGGAACAGTCCTCATTGATTTTGGGGTCACGATACCACACATCTATAATGGCCGTCACGAGCTTCTCTTTCATCGTACAGTCCGCGATCTCTCCGTAAAGCTTGCCAGTGTATTCGTGCAGGGTTATTATGCTTCCTTGAAGGAACGTCCATCGTAAGCAATGGCCGCAGAACAGCTAATCGACAGTCAAGACAATAGTGACTGGGCGTGATAAAAATCTGATGCAATCATGGATGATGCAATATTTTTCAAGACCAAACAAATTTCATTATACACTCCGAAATTAGATTCATATTACTGCACACCACTGCAAATGACCTAATCTGAAGAAAAAAGAAATCAGTTACACCCTGTCACTCCAGCAGGTTTAGAACTGACCGTATGGTGAAAGAAAGGAAACTAAAGTGATTGTTTCAATTAATTTGCACAAGGGTGTATATCCTCTTTCACCTTCTTTGTAGCATGTGAGTCTTATAAATATTTTAGGTATTAAAAAAAAGATATTTAATTAAAGTCAATTTTTAGAATACATTGCGCAACTTATGCTCCGTAGGAGAAACGAAACTATATTTGTAGACAAAAACTGTGTATCATATGTTTCGGGTTTTCTAGAAACCCCATCACTTGAGGACTTTCAACAGCAGCAACAACTAAAATGGATATCTCATGTAACTCGAAGAGGAAATAATGACATAACCAAGATTTTGATGCCCACCCACCACTACTTCGAATAAGAGATTAGGAACGAATCTCTCCATCAGTACTAGAAAGAGCAATAACAGCTAGTGGACTTAGAAACCGATTTTCCTGATAAATTGTTTTAAGAGAAAGATTTTATAAATTTTAGCCGACAGTAGTACTGGCTGCTTGGTCGGTGAATGCCGAATGTATCCTAATGAGGAAACGGTTAATATTACCATCATTATTCCCTTCAACAGACAAACATTTATATTGATTTAATCTATAAGTTCAAATACGAAGGAACAATACAGACGTGTAACGAACAATAATTTAAAAAGAAGAGAAGAGAAGAATAAGAGAAGAAGGGTAAAAAGTAAAGAAGAGAAGAAGAGAAAAAGAGAAGAAATGAAGAAGAGAAGAAAAGAAGAGAAGAAAAGAAGAAGAGAAGAAAAGAAGAGAAAAAGAGAAGAAAAGAAGAAGAGAAAAAAAAAAGATACACTAAAAATCTTACTTTGATTTGCTTTTGACTTGTATACCTGCGATGACTTTATTATTTAAAAAAAAATGTCCTACTTTACACAATCTCTTTTGATGTCGTCTATAGAATAGTGTTTGCAAAATTGATTCAGGAAGTGTACTACTCAGAATAATACAGTCAGAAGCTCATATTTCATTCGGTTTACGAGTACTGTCAAATTCCTTTACTATTTCAGAGCAAAACTTATATATATATATATATATATATATGATTTTAAGGTGTGCTATATTTATGGGATAAAGTGCTCAATATCAGAGATAGAGCGTATGTAAATATAAATATAAAAGTGAAAATTGAAGTCAATACTCAGAGGCGACC
>OZ010572.1:52393419-52428419 GCA_963932145.1 Acanthosepion lycidas | reverse complement strand
TGCCTAATGACTGTAATTCGGCGTGCCAGATTTTCCATCATTTTGAAAATCGGTATTTTTCGAAGCAAGTTACCGAATTGGTGACTTGTATTCAACGGCATGGCACGTGAAATTAGAACAATCTACCCCTGTGGATTAAATAAAGTTTTCGGTTCGAAATTCCAACAAATATTACCTGAAGAATGCTGGAGTGTACAACGGCCGAAACGTCGTAAATACGGTAATAAAGATGAAGGCAACAATGTAAATAGTGTAAATAGTTACAATACCTCATCTCAGAAATATCGTTGGCGGAACACGTTGCCGAGTATTGTGGAGCTTATCTACATTTCCTTCTGTGCGAAATGAATCCTGGGTTGGATCTGAACAGACGTCCGCAGCCATGGTTGGGTAGGAGGGTTCGAGGGAAGGGCTCTGGCTTTTCTTTGGCTTCTCTTCGTCTCTTTTATTGAACTCTTTTACGAAGGATTTTTTTGGGGGGACTGCTCTTCTCCAATTGATCCTTTCTGCAGTTTCCGTCTCCCAATTGACAGGATCGATTTCTGTTCTTAGCAAGGTGTTTTTGAGCTGATAATTGAATCGACGACGTGGTGTTCCACGTGGTCTCTTGCCAGATGGGAGCTCTGAAAAGAGGATTTGTTTGGGTAGGCGGATGTCTGGTATTCAGACAAGGTGTCCGGTCCATCAAAGTCGGTGGTGAGTCATGATTGTTTCTAGGCTTTCCATCTTTGCAAGAAGGAGAGTTTTGTTGCCAGACCTGCCACGTGTTCCACAGGATTTCATGAAGTTTCATTTGATGGAATCTTTCAGGTTTACGGATTTTTCTTCGGTAGAGTACCTAAGTCTCACAGGTGTACAGGAGAATCGAGATTACAACAGCTCGGTCGACCATGAACTTGGTGGTTTGTGTTATCCCAGGATCGCCAAAGACATTTGAATAGTACAATGTATGCTCCGTGGCGGCCTTCGAATCGGTTATCAACGTCTATTTCAGTGGATGCATTTGATGTTAGTACGCTACCAAGGTATCGAAATTGTTCAACATTCTCCAGGTCCAGTCCCGTTGATGCTGATTTCGACTCCGGCTGATGGTTGATGTACCAGTCTTGGTTAGAGCAGGACTTTGGTCTTTGCTATGTTGATGATGAGTCCGCTGCGCATGTACAATCTGAAGAAGTTTTCCGCTGAGTTCTGGAGGTTTTCGAATTCATGGGCCAGAGTGCAGGTGTCATAGGTATATTGAAGAGGCTGCCATCGATGTGGTATCAAATGTCGATTCAAGGATTGTCATTTGAAATCTGAAGTATTGTCGCCAAGCAGATGGAGAAGAAGGTAGGAGAAAGTGCCACCCTTGTTTCAACCCCTCTGTGATGGGGAAGGGGTCCGAAAATCCAGTTTGATGTTGGACACGACCTATCATTCCCTTGTGTACAGCTTGGATGAACGCTGTGAATTTCTCGAGACATCCATAGCATCTAAGGATCTACTATATGGCTGATCTTGGAATACGTTCAAACGCTTTTTCAAGATCATAAAAAATCATTCCCATGGGTTATTGTTGCTCACTGCACTTTTCCTCTATTTGTTTCACAGAGAAACATTACATTGATGGTTCCTCTTTTAGCTCTGAAACCACGTTGATTTTAGGAGGATATTCTCTGACAAGGTCAGGGGGCGATTGAGAAGGATATCTCAGTTTCAGTTATTTATTAAGTCAACTCTCCAAGTTTTTTGTTCACTTCCTTTGAACTTACCTCACTTTAGGTCAAGTCACTGAAGCTGTTTTCTGGGTTTTGATATCCTCTTGTACAATTGTACAAGACAACAATCTATCTCGGTGCACGAAATAAAGAGTTCGGTTCGAAATTCCAGCGTATATCACCTGAAGAAGGCCGGAGCGTACAACGACCGAAACGTCGTGAATATAACAATAAAGATGAGGACAACAGTCTAAACGATGTAAATAATGTAAATAGTTACAATACATGATCTCAGAAATATAGACAGAAGGCCTGAGACTTCAACGGCCGAAATGTCGTGAATATAGCAATAAAGATGAGGACAACAGTTCTAATAATGTAAATAGTTGCAATACCTCATCTCAGAAATATACACAGATTCCGAGAATATATTTATAACGAAAAGTTTCGTAACCTTCTATTCCAGTTTTTTGGAGCAACTGTCATGTACCCTGAGGAGTTGTTACTTTGTAGGGTAATGCTTGTACTGACCATTTCTTACCATATGCCAACATTCACCGGACAATACCTCATCTTCAACTCCCACCATCCATACAATGTAAAGAAAAAGATCGTCTTCTGCTACAACATCGAGCAAAAGTCATAAGTGGCAACCTAGAGACATAAGTATACCTGACATGATTAATCTCTTGCTAGTTTTTCTTTCATCTTATTTATTGGAAAATACACATTGCCTTTTACATTCTGCTGAATCAGAGAAAAAGAATACATTTCTGATAAGATTTAAACCCGTGTACTTCCACCTAGGAAGTTAAAAACTCCTTGAAATCTATTATTTTTTTTCTGATCCATGCTGTTCACTTTGAGGTCTTAGAGTTTGTTGTGGATTCCGGGATGAAATCCGGTCTCAAATAAATGACAAACGGAGGAATGAAATATAGCAAATAAATGTATTGACGTAATAATACAATTGGTAATACGGTTAGTAGATCCAGAAATGTGATTAGTAGCAATAATAATAATATATATACAGTCATGGAATCCCTTCTGACGCGTCGTCCAAATCACGACTCTCATAATCCCTAGTAAGCAACAGAACACATAGTGTTCAGCCTTCGTCAATTGCGGCACCACATTGCTACAAACAGAACTGGCTTCCAGGACAAAAAACTTTCCCTGCAGCATGCGAACCATGAGGCCTTCAACAAACCTGCACAACGGCACTACCGTCTTGCACTGAAAAAAGGCGTGACCAATGGTCTCGACTTCCCCAGTACAGCGACGACAGTTTGGATATTTCTCCAAGCCTCAGAGGGCCCCACGAATCATCAGCCAGGTGAGTGATGCCTCATCATTATTGAGACATTTCAACCCAGGCGCCCAAGGCCATATTGAGCGAGCCTCCTGCTTCGTAAGACCGAGCTCGGCGATCAGATCATCTTGACCCCCTAACTAACAATTGATACAATGCCTTACGAGACAACGCCTGGGCGTCGGAGAGGCCATCCGTCGTCCGTAAGAGGAGCTTCAAAGCACTACGACATTCGCGGTAGAAGGAGCACTCGGCACGAGGTCTACGGCCGGCCTCCTCCTCGCACGAGTGCACACTTCTCAGGGATGGGAAATGTTTTTGGACATCTTCTTTCCAAAAGGTGCCCACCTCATCCAATCCGCGACACATTCGGTCTAGAAAGGTAATGCGAAGCATATATTGACGAATCTCAATGCTAGGCATACCCAGACCGCCCTCAGAGGGATGAAGGCAACAGATCTCGTGACATACCATAGGGGCCTTGTCTCTCCACAAGAAAGAGAACAAGGTCCGGACTAATGACATTAGTCTGGCATACGGGAGTGGAAGCACAGACAGTCGGTAAAGGAGGATCTGATATATGTGTGAAACACATACCTCCGCCCTTCCCTTCAGGGAAAGTCTCCTCCGAGACCACAGATTAACCGCGATCTCGGCCTTCCCTTGCACCTCCGACCAATTCATTTCCAACTGGAGATCAGGATCGAACCAGACGCCGAGTATCTTGATCGGCCCATCCGTCCAGAGGAAAGGTCCGGGAAGAGAAACTCCCTTCCACGCACCCAACCGCAAGCCCACAGACTTATCGCGGTTGATCTTGGCCCCTGTCACCATCTCATACCCACTGATCTCTTTGCTGACTACGTCAATCTCGGCTCTGCTCGACACAAGAACCGAAACGTCGTCATAGGCAGAATACATGGCTGAGGTGGAAGCCCCAGGCAGGGAAATTCCTCGCAGGACCGGATTGGCTTTTAACTTGCGAAGGAAAGTTTCCAACGCAAGGACGTAAAGCAGAGGCGAGAGCGGACAACCTTGACGAATGGAGCGAGACAATACGAAAGGCTTCGATCTTACCCCATTCACTTCCACCAGCGCACCGGGGGTCGCATACAAAAGTCGGATCCAGGAGCGAAAGTCGGCTCTGAAACCGGCCGTCGAAAGGACAGCCTCCAAAAATCGATGGTCAACCCTATCGAAGGCCTTGGACTGATCTAAATTGATCAGCGCGGCTTCACTGTCCACTTGTTCTAAGATCAAGCGTACCATATGAAGGTTATCCTGAATAGTCCTACCCTTCACAGCACAAGTCTGTTCAGGGCCAATCAGACTAGACAGGACAAGCTGCAAACGGTTGGTTAAGATCTTCGCCAAAATCTTTAAGTCCGTATTTAACATCGTTAAAGGGCGAAAGTTCCCTAACCCATCCCCACCGTTCTTGTCCTTACGCAGCAACTTGATCACACCCCTGGTGAAGAGTTGGGGTAAAGACCCCTGCTTCATCCAGTGGTTGTAAATCAGTTCCAGCAAAGGAACAAAAACGTGCGACAACCTCAAGTAAACTTCGTAGGGAAGACCATCTAGTCCCGGAGACTTATCCAGGCCAACCTGCTTCAGCGCTTCCCAGATCTCCGACTCTGTTATGGGACCCTCGCACCTAGCCGCTTCAGCTGCCGAGAGGCAGGGAAAGTCAGCTAAATAGGCGTCGAACTGAGCAGAGCTCAGACCGGGCTTCCTGGTGACTCTCACTGTATCACTCAATATTTATTTGTATAAATACAAAATGTGGCACAAGGCCTAAAAGGGGGATGGGGAAGGACGGTCTTCATCTGTCTTAAATCTAAACTTAGCTAGTCGCAGACACTGGCCCAATCAAGCCAACAATATTCCAATCACCAAAACAACACATTCACTCCTACCTTTCTTACTACGTCCACCATAATACCTCAAATTCTCGATGATGTCCTAACAAGACCCCTTATGTACAATTATTGTTCGCGGGGGGGGGGTCAAAATTAACAACTTTTAAAAAATGATCCCCAAATGAAAATGTACAATGTGCTTTAAATATTTACACTAAACTAAACAAAACTGTGTTAGTAATAAACCCCCCCACAAACCATGAATGTGGCAGAAAACATCAGTTCACCGGACGAAATCAATGCGGGACTATGAAGAAATGAAAAAAAAAATCATTCATACCTTCAAGCATTCACGCAGGCACACACACATTCATACACAACAACAAATACGAAAAATCACACACACGAAACGAAAGGTGTCCCGCATCCACCAGAGAACTGACATCACTGACCACCTAACGAGGGAGGGGATGGGGAATTAAACAAAAGAAAAAAAATAGGGACAGAAATAAAAGGGACCAATGCGCATGCATACCCTAGCTAAGTTTACTAGAAAAAAGGAAAACTAAAAATTCAAAATACAAAAACCTAGTCTAACCTAAAATCAGGGTGGGTTGCCTATGTTCAACCCTGTTAGGACAAAATTCTGTACCTAACCGACATCCAAATGCCACTCTAGGTCAGCCCCTTTCACTCTACACATTCGCGCAAGATTCACCCACCTTTTGCCAAATTCCGATGAAGGGAGCCGCCGCCTTTCCGTCCTAATCTTGACTTTAAGCTGATGCTTAAAGAACAAGATCAGTTGGGAAGAGGTGAACTTCTCGCCCTCATGGAATCCCTTCTGACGCGTCGTCCAAATCACGACTCTCATAATCCCTAGTAAGCAACAGAACACATAGTGTTCAGCCTTCGTCAATTGCGGCACCACATTGCTACAAACAGAACTGGCTTCCAGGACAAAGAACTTTCCCTGCAGCATGCGAACCATGAGGCCTTCAACAAACTTGCACAACGGCACTACCGACTTGCACTGAAAAAAGGCGTGACCAATGGTCTCGATTTCCCCAGTACAGCGACGACAGTTTGGATATTTCTCCAAACCTGCTGAACAAATTCTCTTGCCGACCCAGAGGGCCCCACGAATCATCAGCCAGGTGAGTGATGCCTCATCATTATTGAGACATTTCAACCCAGGCGCCAAGGCCATATTGAGCGAGCCTCCTGCTTCGTAAGACCGAGCTCGTCGATCAGACCATCTTGAACGGACCCCCTAACTAACAACTGATACAATGCCTTACGAGACAACGCCTGGGCGTCGGAGAGGCCACCCGTCGTCCGTAAGAGGAGCTTCAAAGCACTACGACATTCGCGGTAGAAGGAGCACTCGGCACGAGGTGTACGGCCGGTCTCCTCCTCGCACGAGTGCACACTTCTCAGGGATGGGAAATGTTTTCGGACATCTTCTTTCCAAAAGGTGCCCACCTCATCCAATCCGCGACACATTCGGTCTAGAAAGGTAATGCGAAGCATATATTGACGAATCTCAATGCTAGGCATACCCAGACCGCCCTCAGAGGGATGAAGGCAACAGATCTCGCGACACACCATAGGGGCCTTGTCTCTCCACAAGAAAGAGAACAAGGTCCGGACTAATGACATTAGCCTGGCATACGGGAGTGGAAGCACAGACAGTCGGTAAAGGAGGATCTGATATATGTATGAAACACATACCTCCGCCCTTCCCTTCACGGAAAGTCTCCTCCGAGACCACAGTTTACCCGCGATCTCGGCCTTTCCTTGCACCTCCGACCAATTCATTTCCAACTGGAGATCAGGACCGAACCAGGCGCCGAGTATCTTGATCGGCCCATCCGTCCAGAGGAAAGGTCCGGGAAGAGAAACTCCCTTCCACGCACCCAACCGCAAGCCCACAGACTTATCGCGGTTGATCTTGGCCCCTGTCACCATCTCATACCCACTGATCTCTTTGCTGACTACGTCAATCTCGGCTCTGCTCGACACAAGAACCGAAACGTCGTCAGCATAGGCAGAATACCTGGCTGAGGTGGAAGCCCCAGGCAGGGAAATTCCGCGCAGGACCGGATTCGCCTTTAACTTGCGAAGGAAAGTTTCCAACGCAAGAACGTAAAGCAGAGGCGAGAGCGGACAACCTTGACGAATGGAGCGAGACAATACGAAAGGCTTCGATCTTACCCCATTCACTTCCACCAGCGCACCGGGGGTCGCATACAAAAGTCGGATCCAGGAGCGAAAGTCGGCTCTGAAACCGGCCGCCGAAAGGACAGCCTCCAAAAATCGATGGTCAACCCTATCGAAGGCCTTGGACTGATCTAAATTGATCAGCGCAGCTTCACTGTCCACTTGTTCTAAGATCAAGCGTACCATATGAAGGTTATCCTGAATAGTCCTACCCTTCACAGCACAAGTCTGTTCAGGGCCAATCAGACTAGACAGGACAAGCTGCAAACGGTTGGCTATGATCTTCGCCAAAATCTTTAAGTCCGTATTTAACATCGTTAAAGGGCGAAAGTTCCCTAACCCATCCCCACCGTTCTTGTCCTTACGCAGCAACTTGATCACACCCCTGGTGAAGCGTTGGGGTAAAGACCCCTGCTTCATCCAGTGGTTGTAAATCAGTTCCAGCAAAGGAACAAAAACGTGCGACAACCTCAAGTAAACTTCGTAGGGAAGACCATCTAGTCCCGGAGACTTATCCAGGCCAACCTGCTTCAGCGCTTCCCAGATCTCCGACTCTGTTATGGGACCCTCGCACCTAGCCGCTTCAGCTGCCGAGAGGCAGGGAAAGTCAGCTAAATAGGCGTCGAACTGAGCAGAGCTCAGACCGGGCTCCCTGGTGACTCTCACTGTATCACTGTCAGTGTATGTCACCGGCAGCAGTAAAAGTACACACTGGTCGAGTCCACTTGTATGACAAAGGGGTGGACCCCATAACAGAGTTTTTAAAAATGACCTGAGTATTGCGACAACAAAGGAAAAGACATCAAAATAAGATGAAATAAAAACTATTTTACATTTAATAATGACAATAGTTCAGACATTTCAGATGTAGAATATCCTGATTTTATAAGAAAAATCTTGAGAATTGATTTAACGAAGAAATCCGAGTAAAAATATCTAATCATTAATAATTATGACTTATTTAAAAAGATGCAAGAGGGAAAAAACCACCACACCCAACTTAATACATTCTTCCTGGATTTAATAAGATAAAACACTGATGGGATCCCATGACTACGGCTGTGAGAATGAACAGGCAATGAAGTTGTCCATAAATTGATTCGGAGATTTTAAAGCAATAAAAACAGACATAATTAAAAGAGACAAATTGGAACTTCAACTACTGTAGTTGGCAATACGAAAAGAAGAAAAAAAGAAATAAAATACTATAGAATAAAATATCCAGTTATCTCACCAGTCAGAACTCGACAGTTAAACTTACTGCGCATGTCGACTAAAAAAGGGAAACATGTGTAAGAAAATGCACACGTATCAATATATTAACACAGATATATCTATAAAAAAATCACATTAAGTCTTAACGATCAATCCTTTTGTTTGCATAGGTTTGCCTATCATCCTGTTCACACTCCTCCTCGATCTTTTGAACAGGAGTAGCGGTTTATCCCTTGTTTCTTTTTCTGGCTTCCCGGTTCCATTTAAAGTCTTTGCAATCGCTTTCACTCCCAGTAGCCTCTTACATTATCACTTTGCTTGGAGTGATGCCTCTTACTATTTAACCCTCTACTTCGAGTGGCTCTTGGGCCTTGAACCATTGTAAAAGGGTAGTTTTCTTGATTTACTATAAATTGTCTCGAGGACTTTTAAGTGTTGGAATGCGATCTAGTGTTGAATTTTCTGTCTGTTTTTCTACTTTAATTAAATAAAATCTTTTATATTTTTGTTAGTTTTTTTTCCTATGACTCAAGTATTGATACGTTTTCAAAAGAAAATGGGACATCTGTTGTTTTTTTGTTTTGTTTTTTTAAAAGCATGTTGGTTAAATTATAAAATATATTTAGTAATCTCATGCCTTTATAGCAATGTAAATCTTGACTGGCTGAGTTTGGCAAAGTCTGAATTAAAATTTCTTGTCACGGGACAAAATCATCTGACCCTAAAGGGCCTGTTAAGAAAAAAACAAAAAAAAAAAACAAAAAAAAAAAAACAACAACGCTATTTTTAATTATTGCCTTCTCGCTTAGCTGGCAAGTGTTTAACGCGCTTTCCTTCATAATTACATTGGCTAAAATCCACTGTTGTTTCATTCTTCCAGCCTTTTCGGTTGGAGATTTCTTTTTTCCACTCCACAGACCAATAATTAGAAAGCAAAGCCTTGGACAGCTGACATTGCAACGAACTTTGAGACCTCGGGAACACCGTTCTCCTGACAGATTGCTGGCGACGAATTACCATTTTTTGCAAACACTGGGCTCATCTCCTTTCATACGAGAAACGCGTCAAAGAATTTTAATTGTACGTCTTTAATATACTGTCGCCACACCCACCTTCATGCACACATACACACACAAATTTATATATATATATATATATATATATATATATATATATATATATATATATATATATGAGGATGCAACGACTGCTTCCGTCATTCGCAAATGCAACTGTCCAATCATTCAAAATAACACCCCTTAAAACTTATAACGTTCGCCGAACTATCATTACCATTTCCTCATTGTTTTCTTTTACTTATTGTTAACAAAATTAGGACTTTTGCTGAAAAAAAAATAAAGCTTCTATTGTTAGAAGACAGGGTAACTCATGTCCTCTGCATTGTTATTATTTTATCGTTTAAAAATAACAGTTCTTTTGTGTCTGTGAAATAACATGTGAGGATGCTTACCTTGAATAGTTTTTGCTGGTTTGGCTAGAGTGTACGAGAAGAGGACTTAAGGGTGAGTTGACTATAGTCTTATAAAAGCTAGGAGTAAGTTTAATTATCCGACTATATATATATATATATATATATATATATATATATATATATATATATATATATATATATATATATATATATGTTATTAAAGACAATAGACATTTGTGTTGGGTATTTTATTGATCAACTTTTGCAAATTACAAATAATTCTTCTCAAATAAGGAGAAAGATCCGTCAGAAATTGACCAAATTAAATTTCGGAAGAATTATAGTCCCAGCTTTCTTTCGAAATGAACGCTGGCTAATTTCTGACGGAATTTCTTCCTTATCTAAGAAGGATTATTCGTAATTTGGAAAAGTCGGCCAATAAAATTAATCGACACAAGATTTCTTGTCTTTAATAACATTTGCCTTAAAGAATATTTACTTCCTAAATACATTTAATGCTCTACTTTGTATTGAGTACATTTTTAAAGTAATTGCTACAAACAGTGGAATTTTACTCCATCTCTTCCTTCTGTCATTTGTATATATATATATATATATATATATATATATATATATATATATATATATATATATAATGTTACCTATATCAGACATACTACCACCTCGTTGAGTAGACGCCTCACGTGACACTTATCAGGCCAAAGTGCAATAAAAAGCATCTATCTACCCACAATCTACAAGACCTTTTAAGAAAAATACCAGTTGAAAACACTAAAACTCTATGTAAATTAAATTACTGAACATATCTCGCTATAAGAGAGGCTATGTATATTTAAACATTTCTCTTCTCACCATCAAATTCACCTTATTTAGCAATGGGATTGCCGTGCTAAAAATCTTTAAGCAATTAGAAAGACGCTTACTCGAAATCTAGCCGCGCTCAACACCCGAAGGCTCGGAATAAACGCTTCTACTAGTATTCAAAACAGCACAAAAAATATATCTCAAACAGTCAAAATATTAAAAGAAACTTACACCAAAGCAAAACTCCCTTGAAAAGAGCCATGGAAGTGGCCGAAAGAGCTTCGTACAATGGATAATATTGATAATTTTTGTAATCCCTAACTAGTACCAAACGTAAAAATCTAAGAACGCTGAAAAAACAAAGTTTTCCTTGTTCGTCATATCTAACGAGAGATGTTTAAAAGAAAGTTTGCTGCTTAAATATATATATCTAAATATATATTATAAATTAATTTATTTAAAATATGTTTTTTTCGCTACACAGTTCTAACCATGTTTCAAAAATGGAAGCTAAAAGCCCCGAATTTAATTTTCTAATTAAATTAAAGACATTAAAATAAATTCGCTTGAGGATGAAATGGAACTAATGTCTTTAATTTAATTACAAAATTAAATTCGGGGCTTTTAGCTTCCATTTTTGAAACATGGTTAGAACTGTGTAGCGAAAAAAAACATATTTTAAATCAATTAATTTATAATATTAATGCTCTGTAAATTTACATTGACACTATTTTGTAAAATAAAAAAATCTATAAGAACACCGGATTAAATGCGAAGAACTATGGATTCTTACTCCATCAAGTCCTTTCTCTTATTTATGTTACATAAATGTATACATATATATATAAACTAAACGGATAAATATAGGTAAATCTACGAGCGACCGTTCGTATACAAATATATATATATATTAGGTTGGTGCAAAAATAATGACGTAATAATGTCGTTTTTTGACGTATTTTTTAACGTCAATAAACGACATTATTACGTCATTATTTTTGCACCAACCTAATATATATATATATATATATATATATATATATATATATATATATATATACTCTATAGTGTAAGAAAAACAGTGCTCAATGTTAAATAACAGAGCTATTTAGTATATTAAGAAATATACATACCTTTCACTGATTGCATATCTCTAAGTTTCATATGTTCTGTGTTCATCAGGTACGTTTTTAAAAATGTACCTGATGAATGCAGAACGTATGAAACTCAAAGTTGTGCAATCAATGTAAGATATTATATATATATATATATATATATATATATATATATATATATATATATATATATATATTGGGGTAATAAATATTTGTACACCATGAAATCTTTTAGTTAATATAGTTATAACGTATGAAAAACTTGAAATCCATACAATATTTCTGCACCATTGTATAATACTGCAATATTAAAAAAAAAACAAAAACAAATAGAAAACTTTGTTATAAATTAAATTGTGTTATCTATAAAATTTCTAGGCGAAAAAAGTATTCGTACAAAATATGTCTTCAATATCAAAAGGCTTAAATTGCCTTTATTTGCATAATTCTTTGTAGAATTTTGCTAGATTCTGCCAATTATGTCATTACTGGAACAATCTAGAACATTCCGCAATTCATTTCTTATATAAGGTTATCTCCGCACACAAATCATACACAATAATTATCAGCATATGGAAAAGCAAGGAACTATCAAATTTGCAAAAAGAATTGATCACGAAACATTGGAAGGAAGGTAAAAGCTATAGGAAAATAGCAGATATCTTGAATATACCATTTACTACTATTAGTTCCGTTATTGTTAAGTATAAAAAGGTGAAAACTGTTGAGGATAAATCGAGATCTGGTGTATCACGCAAGATTTCCCCCAGATCAATGTGAATAATACAGCGCAAAATTCAAGAAAATCCAATGACTAACCGGAGAGAAATACAGGAAGAATTAAAAGCATCAAGTTTTATTTTTACGAACCGAACAATAAGAATGCCAGGTTAAAATTTTTCGTGAGCATAAGAATAAACCTGAATCATTTTGCGAAAGTGTTTTATGGACAGAGGAAGCAAAAATGGAACTATTTGGAAATAATTCAAGGCATCACGTTTGGAGAAAAGACGGCACAGATTTTTGCACCGAAGAGCACAATCCCAACGATGAAATTTGGTGGTAGCAATATCATGGTTTTGGGATGTTGTTCTGCCATTGGTACGTGTAATTTAGAGATAATAGATAGAAAGAAAGAAATCAAAAACATGCCAAGATGTTTTAGACTGTAATTTTTGGGGGTCAGTAGTAAAGCTTGGACTCCCAAATGAATGGGTTTTGCAACAATAACCCTAAACATACGGCTAAATCTACGAAAAATGGCTTATTGAAAACAACGTCAATACACACAAATGGCCATCACAGTATCCAGACTTGAATCCAATAGAGAATTTGTGGCGTTTATTAAAATTTCAAGTTAATAAAAGAGCTGTGAAAAACATCCTAGACTTAAAGAAGAATGAAGTAAAATGCCAACAGAAACTTGCAAATCATTGAGTAAAAGCTACACAAAGAGACGGATTGCTGTTGAATTGAGTAAGAGATATGCTACAAAGTATTAAATAGGTATTATAATGTTGTACGAATATTTTTGTCGCCTCCAAATTTTTTAATTTCATATAATTTCATTAATATAACGAATTTTTCTGATTTTTTTGGTGGGGATTTGGGATATAATAAGACGGAGAAGAAGAAAGTTTGGTTTGTGTTTTTTGATTCCATCAGTGTAACCTGGTTTATAATCACCAATTATTTTGGAAAGTTTTAAATTGTCTTATTCTGCATTATTGACTATGATTAGTTTGTTGATTTTTAATTTCAGCTGGTTGATAGGATTCCTGTTAACTTTTTTGAAATTTGGTGTGATCATCAAGTATTTTTTCTTTCTATTATAATCAGGTGTGTTTAAAACTACAAAGATGTTTGTTTTGTTTGCTTTCTTAACAATAACATCCGGATGTTTACGGAACCTCTTGGCAGCAATTTTTAATGCTCTTGTTAGTAGTTTAGAATAATTTTTCCCTTTATCATGTCTATCTTTTATGGCCTCAGCCTTGAGTAGATCCCGAAATTCTGGTTCTGTGGTTATCAGTTGCTCTTCTTGAAGGTTATCTATACTTTGATATAATATCTCTATTTCAGTTCTTAAATTTAAACTATTATATAGGTTGACCCCAAAAAACGGGAATTTTTGAAGTGCGTATTGCCAGACATGAGCAAGTGGCAACACTGCGAGACAGTGACCTTGAGCAAGTAAACATTTCGACATTTAGAATTCAAGATGAAATTCACAGTATCCCAGCTGAGATGTTGCAGGAATCTCAACAGCAGATTTCAAAAATGCATTCGTGCATTCGTACAGGAGGACGCCATCTACAGGACGTAATTTTTTAAAAATGAAAATTCCATCATTGTTTCTTAAATGGCATGTTTTAAGGTATGAATAAAATATTTTTCTTCGATCACTCTTGGTTTTATTGGATTGCTAAAAAGTTCCCGTTTTTTGGGTCACACTGTATTTGCGGTATAGATGACAGTTGGGTCCCAGGTTAATAATAGAAAAAAGACATCTACAATAAACTCAAATAGACCACTACTCCTGATCTAATAAAATAAATTATACATAGACTTACTAATAATAATAAATCAGAATTTCAACACATTAAAAATTAAAAAAAAAAAAAAAACTGAATGCTCTATATTACGGATCTATCCACCGTCCGAACAAAATGGATCAATTTAATATTTCCAACAATGAATTAACTAACCATCAAAAGGAATTACTTAATAATCTAAAAAATATTTAAGATCTTTTTTTTTTTAAGATAATAATGATTTAGTGATATAAGTTTTACTAATAAACCCATAGCTGGAGGGATTTATGCTTTCACCTCCTCTTGGTTATCAAAAAACGTTTACTGCTTTCATTCTGTCATTCCATTCATTTTATCATTCTGTCATTCCATTCATTCTGTTATTCCTCTGCCACAATCTTTCTTTAAGTTACCAACACCATCTTCTTTCCTTTTGACTTTATTCTTTTATTTTTGTGCTCTTTTGATCTCTTTCTTTCTTCGTTATCCTTCTTTTTTTTCTTTCTTCTTCTTTATCCACTTCTTTTTATTTTTCTACTCCCCCTCTCTCTCTCTCTCGCTCTCTCTCTCTTTCTCCCTCTCTCTCTCTCTCTTTCCCCCCTCTCACTCTCTCTCTCTCTCTCTCTTACCGGCGGCTAACCTCACTTCTTTCTCACACTTCTCTCGTTTAGCTCCACATTCATATATCAATTGACCCCAACGTGACTCTTTTGACCTCTAAGAAAATGTCGAAAATCCATCAAAACTACATTTACGCCATCAACATCATCATTCAACAATTTTTGTGTAGGTTCCCACCCCCTCCCAAAGAGATTTACAAGCATTTTCTCCCACCCAGAAAGCCTGCTCCGTCCGAACATCGTTCAACTCAACACTCCCTCTGACTGACTTGTTCTTTTCCGTTTCCATTTCTCAATCTGAACTCCAAATCTCACGTGTTGTGTGTCCCCAAATCTATTAACCAAATCTATTAACTAAATGGTCAATATCTGTCCATCAGCCAGTATCTCAATACGCTTGGTTACCGAGGATTTTACAAATACACAAACCGATTTTACATATAAAACATAGTCTTATGGACATATAACGCTGAAACACCAATTCTCGGACGATCACCGAAGTTAAGCAACGTCGAGCCTAATCAGTACTTAGATGATTGACCGCTTAGGAATACCAGGTGCTGGGAGCTTGGATGTACGAGAAGTGTAATGGATTACGGCTCAAAATTTGAAATCGCAGAGCCGAGTTTCAATTCCAGTCAGGTCCGTTATATACAGTTACGCGCAAATACACTTGGGAAAGGTATGAATCTCCAGCTATGGTTTAATTAGTAGAACTTGTGTCAATAAATCCTTATTATCTCTAAAAGATTCTTACAAGTTAAAAATATTCTCTTTCATTAAATAACCTGTAAAAAATCAATCAATCAATTATGCAAAAGATATATATACACCCATTATCACGTAGAATATGGTAGCTAAAACCAAAAATTACAATGGGTAAGGCGATAGAGGTAATTTATGCCTTGTAGAAAAAATCTTAAAACACTTAAATAACACTGACTTATTAAACAAGACAAGTGAATTGATGGTCACATGTAGGCATAAAAATACGTACCTATTGAAATACGTTGATCCAGATTCATTTTTACTGCAGATTATGACATTTTTTTATTATGACATTTTTTTTATTTTCTTCTTTTAAATTATCTTATGTCGAGCATATATAATTTTTTTCATAGTTTTAGGTCCGTTAATTTTAATGCAAAATCTAAAAAAGCTAATATCCGTTTATTTTAAATATAAAATAAAATCATTAATCCTTTTAAATATAAAATACAAATCCCGTTTATTTTAAATAATAATCCCCATATAATATATGGACTAATATGGACTCAGATATTTTTTAGAATTCAAATTATGTAACGGTCAGTTTATATTCAACGCATGAAGATTGCGTTTTGCATGAAATTCCGTGTCGTGCTATCTATGACAATGATAAGACGATATACGGGTGCACCTCCAAAACTCGTGATAATCAGAGATTGGCAGCTCATTTCTCATCCGATCTTGCTCTAACTCTCTAACTGGCTGATTGCATTCAATGCCTCGAAAACCAAACTAGTTACATTCCAACATCACCGGTCGGATCCCAAACTATGATGAATAGATGCTCTCGAGAGAGAGGAGACTCCGTGCCTTGAGCCTTAAACTGACCCTGACCTCAAATGGAACTCGTAAATACGATCCATCGCTAAAGATGTAAGAAAACTGGTCGGTTCCGTGTAACACTCCAGTAAGAACCTGACTCCTCTTGCTATCATCTACCTTTTGAAAGAGCGAAATCAGGCCTAAAATGGAGTACTGTTGTCATATTAGGATGGGAGCTTCTCAGTCCTCAATTTTCAGTCTTGATTGAGTTCAAAGGCGTCTCCAAGTGCTTGTGGGAGACGAATTATTTCCCATATTCCAACCACTCTCTCTCACAGCCGGGGAGTGGCAAGACTCTCACTGCTTTAGCCCTAATTCCATGCAAATTGCTCGGACAGACTACATTCCTTGATTCCACCAGTGCTAACCTTCCTAGCCAGGGACCGCCATGCCACTCACATTGTAGTAAACCACCCACATTCCCTCTGTATTCCATTGGTGAGAAGTAAGTTCTTCCTGCGAACCACTAGTCTGTGGAACTGACTCCCAAGGGGATGTTGTCCGATCACTACAATTTTAACCTTAGGGTTAACAGTTATTTTCATCTCCTATCCGCATAAACTGCCTCTTACTGTAACGCTCTAACTCGTGTGATCACAGGCCCTGTACAGAGAGAACTTCACTTTAAATATATATAAATATATATATATAAATATATATAGGTGTGTGTGTGTATGTATGTATGTAGGTATGTATGCATATATGTGTGTATATATATATATATATATATATATATATATATATAGAGAGAGAGAGAGAGAGAGAGAGAGGAGAAAGAGAGACTTGCATACAGAGAGATGATATAAACAAATAAACACAGTTATTTTAACCATAATTAATAAATATTTATTCAAGGCATTTTTACTCAATCCAAGGGTGATTTTAATAATAAATAATGAAATCATTTTAACCCTGTAACATTTTATACATTGCTTGTACTGATATATATATATATATATATATATATATATATATATATATATATATATATATATATATATATAATGAGAAAAAACAATAAGATTTATAATCCGGTGTTCTTATTAATTATTTTTATTTTTATTGACACACACACACACACACACACACACACACACACACACACACATATATATATATATATATATATATATATATATATATATATATATAATACCCCACGCCGACATTATGACTCGGAGTTTCATGCACCATGCAATCGTCAGGTACTGGGAGCTGATATCAAAAAAATATAACAATGTTACCGATACAATACATTGATCGCTGAAGAAAGTAAACTGTGAACAACACAATATAAAGATTTTAAACGTACTTATCTAACACCTTCACGCAACCAAAAGTTACATATGCATCAATATTGGATATAACAGCACATCAGTCGATTCGGGGCCTTGTGCCAACTCTACGCTTAGAAAATCACCATCAGCTGATCTGGAGAGACGGAATCACCTGATGATTGTGCTTCCATATCCAATATCGGCACATATGAAACTTTTGGTCATGTGAAGGTGTTAAATAAGTACCTTTAATATATATATTATTGAAGCAATCGAGTGTCTAGCCACACTGATGAGCTGTGATACAGCGAAACAGTCTGTCTATGGGTGACTATTTATATTCTCGGAATAATTCGATTGAGCTCTCGGAGAGGAAGGTGTGATTTTAAAAACAGTGGTTGCTGCTGCTAATGCAACGCTCTTCTACTCGAATCGAGCTCTCCTACCTACTGACGTCTTTCGCGTAGTAAAAAAGTTAAAAATTTCCCTTTCTCTCTGCCGTGCGACGATAGCTTGGGGGTAGAATCTCTGACTGATGCCAAATCGATTGAGTCTCGATCCCGGCTTGAAGCAATCAGATGTCTAGCCACACTGATGAGCTGTGATACAGCCTGTGGATGACTCCTCCTCCCCCAATATAAAGTATACTTGAGAGAGATATGAAATTAATCCCTCCCTATACTCTACCATGTCTCTTTAACTATCCCTCTTACACTCTCTGTTAAATTGCAAAAACTTACACTACCCATCAATTTTAATTTAATTTTTCGTTTCATTTCATTTTTGGAAGTGCTATCTGATGATCCGGTGTCCTTTAAAAGGACTCTGGTGAAATAAATTATTATAATGGTACCTTAAAGTGGTCTGTTTTTCTATTAAATATATATATATATATATATATATATATATATATATATATATATATATATATATATATATATATATATATAATCTGTTTCATTGAATGTAAAGGACAAGGAAACATTTATGAGCTTTTATTCATTTTTTTAATGCCCTTAAAGTTTACTTTTTATTGTGAGAAAGAAATTGTAGATGTCCGTAATGATTATTATCCCAAGTGCTTTTGACTAATTCTTTAGGCATTTTAAAGGGTTTGTTGCTAGAAAAACAATTTCTATTGTTTATACTCTAAGTTGTATAGCGTAGAAATAGTATTAATTAATCTAACTGTAGCACTTTATATAAAACAGGGACCAAGCTATATTGGATTATCCCTTTTCCTTGGGCAACATCGGCGGTGTGCTGAGGGGAGACGTGCTGAATTAGCAACCGCCGATCTCTCCAAAACTCAGCCTAGGTCTGCGCCCAGGAAAGAACACTGCAGCATCACTTCAACGCGACGGCAAAACACGGGAAGTAACAGTCGACTGATGGGATGATTCTGAAGGTCCTTCTCTATGGGGAACTGGCTACCGGCAAGAGGTCACGACATGAGGACATTAGACTTGGACATCAAGAGGTCGGAAAATGTCACCAATGATCGCTCACTCTGGAGACGTGATTTACATCGATTGCTGAAGCGAGGAGAGAAGAAATGGGGTCTTGCCGCTGGGGTGAGATCGTCTTCATATGCATTCGTTGCAACCGAGACCGTTACTCTTGTGTGGGCCTCTACGGTCATAAAAGATGCTGCACTGCCATCAGCAGTAGAGGCATAACTTTTGGAACGTAGATCCATATTCTCTAGAAACCAACGGATGCCGCATATCTTCTAAATAAACAAACGTCAAATTCTCTCTGTCCATCCATGTGTCTGAAATTCCATCTAACTCGGGTCATACTTGCTCTACATAGACATATTATACTATTGTGAGACCGGAAACTACCTACACAATAGACTCTTCCAGGCCTATATTAAGTAGGCGACATAGCACTCTACAGAGAGTGATAGAGAGTGATAGAGACTGACAGTGAGAGTCTAGTACGACTACCAGTGTTGGACACTAACTTATAGTAAGCTCTGCTTACACTATCTCTGTAACCTGTTGTTAATATATCTTTCTTACATCTAATCCGTGTTCCGTGTTTTACTTCTGTGGGCCCAACTTTGGCACCCACATCAGTGGCGACGAGGATTCTAGAAACGCACTCACGGCGAAACCTAAATATCTTACCAATCCCACATCTGGGTCGACGAAGAATTCTAGAAACGCATTCACGTCGAAAAACCGCAATACTTTGCCAGTGCCACAACAGTGGCGACAGAGAAGATTCGATAATTTCGTTCTCACCATATCAATAGCGACAGTACTCGAAAAATACACAAAAACTCCAAGCGTTCCAACAGCAGTGATGAACGAGAAATTAAGCTGGTATTAATACATTAGCGATTTAAAAGCTAAACACCCAGCGTCTACATATATTCCAATATCAAACGCCATTGACAAACTAGTAATTCGACATCTACGGAATATTAAAGTCTGTCCAATACGAGAACGATTTCTACACACACAGAGAAAAAAAAACAGTTGCTCGTAAAAAAAACTGACAACACAAGATCAAGTACTACCATTGTACTCAAGTTTTCGGAAAAAACTATCGAAAAATTTTTTATGTAACTGAGTTGAACTGGAGCATAAAATTATTCTCCTCTCAAATTCACTGAGGTGAGTTTTCTTTTCTTTTTTTTTTGTACGTTTCTAAAAAAAATATACATAAGTGTGGTGAAAAATTATTCAATTACGTTAAAATTAACGGAACCACGGGAATTGCAAAAAAGCTAAACACATATAATTGGTTTAGTTTAACTAATTGTCTGTCCATATTTTTTTTTCTGTAAAAGAAAAAAAAGGAACAAATCTATCAAGATTTTTTTGTGTACCTCCTCTTAGTACACGTGTTTCAAAGCAACAAAAAAGCGCTGTCATTTTTAAATATGGAAGATTTGCAAAAAGTAGTTGCCCAAATTTTAAAACTAAATTTGGACCAGCAACAAAAATCAGAAGAAAGACAACAACAACTATTTTTGGATTTATATAAACAGCAAATGGAATTCCAAAAATTACGCTTCAGAATGCTGAACTACATCAGAAACAACTTAAAGAATTGCTCGTAAATGTATTAAAAAGCTCAAACTCTGAAAAAGATACAATATTCTCCCAGAGTATAATCTACAATTCAATGGAAACCTTTGAATATGTACTAGAGGAAGACAAAACGTTCCAGGCTTTTTACAGGCGCTACGAAGATATTTTCAACGTAGACTGTGAACAATGGCCCAGTAAAAAAAAAAGGTACGTCTACTATTGAGAAAACTGGGAACTACAGAACATAGTAGGTTCGTAGACTTCATACTACCCAAGAAAACGACTGACTTGGATTTTTCAGAGACGATTAAACTCCTATCGGAATTATTCGGGCCTAACACAACCTTGTTCCACAAACGTTGGAAATGCCTGAACACAGTCAAAGACAACCAGCAAGATTTTCTAACGTTTGCAGCATCGGTGAACAAGCTATGTAATGATTTTAAACTAGCTGAACTGACTGCCGATGATTTTAAGTGCTTAATTTTCGCACAAGGTCTAGTATCTGCAGAAGACGCCGAAGTCAGACGACGGGTACTGACTAAGCTTGAGAACGAACAAGGATTTACTCTCCAAAAACTGGCAGAGGACTGTCAAAAAGTAATATCTGTAAAGCGTGACTCAAACACTATCGAGGAATCAGGTGTGACTCAGATTGATAAAATCAGAAGTAAGTCTACCTCCTATTCCCCTCAAAAAGACAAAAGGCAAATCTCATGTCCTAAATTACGCAGTAACCAAAACTCAAATAGGTTAAAGAAACCGCCCGGACCATGTTACCATTGTGGTAAATGGCACTGGGTGAAATTCTGTCCAGTTAAGAACAAAAAATATTGCAAAAATTGAAATAAAAGTGGTCATACGTTAACTTCGTGCTGGTACGCCAACAGAACGAGAAAACCCAAAAATAAAATTAGGCAAGCTCAATCTGACAATATTGTTGATAGGAATTTAAGAAAATATGTAACTGTGGATATTTTCAATAAGTCCATTAAATTCCAGCTTGACTCGGGTTCTGATCTTTCAACCATTAACTGGCGTACTTAGCGAAAATTAAACAAGCCGACCTTATTAAAAACGGATAAAACAGCAAAATCCGTAACTGGCGAAAATATTAACATTTTAGGCGAGGTAATACTTACAGTAACACTAAATGGAGTTACCAAAAAGCTCAAAGCCTACGTATTAAAAACTTCAGACAACTTATTTGGAACTGATTGGATAGAAAAATTCAATCTTTGGAATTGCCCAATGAGTACATTTTGTCGCAAGATACAAAGTACAACGTCCAATTTGGTAAATCTAAAAAAGGAACTCAATCAACAATTTCCCCAGGTTTTTTCTGGCGGCCTTGGGAAATGTACTAAAATGAAAGCTACGTTCAAGGTGAAGGACGGTGCACAACCGGTATTCAAAAAGAAACGGAATGTCCCTTTCGCTGCTCTAGAGCAAATCAATAAAGAGTTAGATAGACTCGAACAAGCAGGTATTCTGTCAAAAACAGATTTCAGCGAGTGGGCAGTACCTACGGTCTACGTAAAAAAAGAAGTCCAATCAAATACTAGTATGCGAAGATTTTTCCACAGGGTTAAACGATGCCTTGCAAGATCACTACTATCCTCCCCCAAGCCCTGAAGAAATTTTCAATATACTCAATGGTGGAAAATTTTTATAAAATCGACCTCTCGGACGCATACCTTCAGATAGAGGTGGAAGAAGAAAGTTCCAAATTGCTCTGCATAAACACCCATAGAGGGTTGTACAAATACAACATGCTGGCTTTTGGAGTAAAGGTTGCGCCTGCAATTTTCCAGCAGGTCATGGACGCCATACTGGACGATCTTGACTACGCAACAGCCTATTTGGATGATATACTAGTTACTAGTAAAACTACGGCAGAGCACCGGAACCATATAATAAACGTATTCGAAAAGATACAAGAATACGGATTTAAGGTTAAGGAGGAAAAGTGTGACTTTTTCTTACCAGAGATTAAATACTTAGGACAAATTCAAATTCAGTTTAAAATATCTCAAATATATCAAAATTTTGAGAATTGAGGAAATCAATTTTAGTCTTTCAAAATGCCAAGAAATTAGAGTGAAAGTGAGAGGTTTCGTGACGTGAGGTTTTGAAATTCTGCAGAGTTTGTGATTTGAAGAACTCAATTTTCGGTTTGAATTGGAATTTCGGAGTTTGGGTCGGAATTGGACAGAATAGCCCGAATGAGAGTTAAATGAGGAGGTTTTGAAGTTCCAGCATTATTTCTTCAAAATTATCATTGCTGTTTTCTAAGCAAGACCAGAGGTCCCTTTAATTTTGAATCGGAAGCTCAATTAGCGCCCCGCAGGTGTAATAGTAATTAAATATAACCCAATTCTGAACCTTACCCTATTCGAAAAAAGCAAAATGTATCGGCGGACTTTTAAAGACACCTCTAACATAAAATTATAACTACTTCTTTCCAGCACGGCATAGAATTATTTATTTCCCATAAAAGAAAATCTATAAGAACATTAGAAAAACTAAATAAAAAACTTATAAATTTTTCCTTCTTCGTCACATTCAATGAAACATTTATAAAAGAAAGGTTGTTTCCCTATATATATATATATATATATATATATATATATATATATATATATATGTTACTAGTTGTTTGTGCCATAACATCAATGAAAGAGTTTTGGTGTATTCGATTTTAAATGGTTAACGTCAGATAAAATGTATTGGCTCATTTGTGCTGTGATGAACAATAGCAAAATGAATAGGAGGTAAACACTCTGTTCACAAGCGTACAGGCTTCTATTTCATACGGCATTCCTGAGGGGCCTGTCCTATTACGGAATCGGGTGTTAAATAATTGAACAAGGGGAACAAGGATGAAAAACGAAAGAAAAATTGAAAGAGAATAATGAAAACGAGGCTAAAAAGGGAGATGAAGCAGACATGAATAGAACTGGATAAATGATGGACAAATACATACGAACTGAGTGATATATATATATATATATATATATATATATATATATATATATATATATATACACACACACATTTATATATATACACACACATACATATATATATATATGTGTCTGTGTGTGCACCGAAATATAGTTTTAAAGTGTGCTATATTTATGGGATAATGTGCTTAATATCAGAGATAGAGCGTATTTAAATATAAATATAAAAGTGAACATTGAAGTCAACACTCAGAGACGACAGACTGTTTCATGCTAGACGCAGTCGTCAGGCTGCCTGATATATATATATATATATATATATATATTCATTTTTCATTTCAACCTTTGGAAGTAAAGTCTGATGATCCAGAGCCCTTTAAAAGGGCTGTGGTGAAATAATTTATTACATGGAACCTTAAAGTGGTCTGTTTTTATTCAAATTTATTTGCTCTGAATTTACATTGAGCTCTCTGGATATCATCCTCCTTGGGTCTACCCATACGGATTACCTAGTTTTGCATAAACTAACTATATATATATATATATATATATATATATATATATATATATATATAGCGTGTGCAAAAATATCTCCCACATATACCACGCAGAAGTATCTCGCACCTAATGGTAAAACATTAAGAGAAGGTAGAAATATGTGAAGATTTTGAATATAAGGACGATATATAACGATTGATCCTTAAATTGAAGAGGTTAAGTTTGTAGTGTTCAGGAAGACATCCACGCGAGAATTCGTTTCACAATGTTCCATTTCTTGGGAAAAAACTAAGTGGAATTTCTTGCTTACAATTGTAATATGGAGAAAATGTGAGTGATTCGATTTCGTGGACGTAGTATCCTAGTTATAAAGGTCTGAACTCGTTAAATTTAAGTGTATAGCTCATCTGAATATTTGCCATCGGAATAGCGTTATAAGGAGAGGTTTAGAACTTTGCGTCTTTGGGAAACAGTTTGCAAAAAAGGAGAATAAATCTTCCGTTACAAGACTGCAAAAAAGATTTTGAACTCAATCAGCTGCAGTTCAGACATGGCAGCAATATTCCAGTTTTGGCGTAATCTGACTCTTGAAAAGATAAAGCGTGGCAGGAGTCAGATTCTTTCTGGGGCATTAGAATGAGCCGACCATTTTTCCAGCATCTTTACCGACGTCTGGAGTGAACTTGAATCCAAATAGATGTCTAAAGCATGCAGCCTTTTTGAGAGTACAGCCGTTCATTGTTCCCACGCAAACCGATTAATCTAAAGATTTGGATCTTCACTGTTGTAGCCTGGTACCAAACCAAGTGTAACTTAGTAAATAAACACAATAATCACTTACTTGTGAAGTGAGTTCGATTCTGAATGGGTGTCCATTTGCTATCGTTTTTCTGTCTGACTAAGCTACAATTTATAACTTCAAGGCTTCATTTATTGAACAAACTGAAGGTTGTGATATGAGCTCACTGGAAATTGATTTTGTAAAGATAGACAGAAAGAGAGTAAGAGGTATTAATATAATTAGGAAGATAGAGAGAGATAGGTATTAATAGAATTAGATAGATAGATAGATAGATAGATAGATAGATAGATAGATAGATAGATAGGCTGAGATTCAAATGCTGACTATAGTGTAGACTTAAAAAATACTTATTTATCGAATGAATGGAGAAAAAAATCTTTGTCCACCGATAGATTAAGATAGATATGAACTGACTGGTACAGATAGATTGAAAGAAAGAGTGAAATAAATGGTTGAATAAGAGTGTGATAGAAAGAGGGAAAGAGAAAAAAGAAAGAGAAAGCTATGAAAATTCTGTATATTATTTTTTTTTTTTTTTATCTAGAAGCTCTTTTTTCACTGAGTGTTTTGTTTGTCATGCCTTCCAGGAACAACGACCCAGGCGGCCAAGTCATGGAGCTTGAACACAACAGAGAAAAACAGACATATAGAAAGAGTAAGAGAGAAAGAGAGAGAGAAAGAGAGAGATGTCGAGACATTTTTTATACAACGTCTGCTTATAGCTGAACTAATAGTTTAGTTGGAAGGTCATGCCTCGTGGCGCTGCACATTCAGTTTCATTCTATGAATAGAGACAGTGAGGCTTTACTGGTATCACGGATGCACCATCTTTGCCTACCGCTTTTATTATCGGTAATGTACACAGAACGACAATTTGAAATGTTATTGTAAGAAAATAAAGATGGCGGATTGAACCAAATGTGCAAACGAACGTTTATAAGTGAGAAAAAAGAAGAGAGAAATAAATATAAAGTCGCTACCATATTATTATCATTATTACAAAATAATCTGTTTGCTACATCAGGGTAAAAAAGATTCTGAAGCCTTGTCTATATCAGAATTATCTATATGCATGTAGGCAGACAAAAGTTCTCGGCTTCATCCATTTTCCCAAATCGGTATTCTGATGATTAGTCATTAACCTTCCTTTGATAGTGTGAGGTGTTTGAACGCTGCCACAGAATGTTTTCCATTAATATTTGAATACCTATGTCAAGTAGATTTCTGAATATCTCTGTCAAGTAATTTTTAAAAGTCTAGAATACACCCAATACAAGATTCTAGAGCCACGCATAGTAGAAAGTTACTGTTAGAATAACAGTGTGATATAAATAAAGGTGTAGATGGTAAGAAGTATAGATTATGAGGATAAGGAAGATAGACAACGATTGACCTTTGACTTGATGAGTCCAACTTTAAAATGTCTATGGATGCACCCACGCGGGAGTGTCTTCCGCAAAATGGCAGTTCTTGGGAGAAAGCTGTCTAAATGGAATTTCTTACACTTGAAACACAGGGCAAATAGGGGTGGTTTCACTCCGTAGAATTAGTATAGCGTTCCCTAGCTGTAAAGGTATGATTGATTGGTTGAGTGATGATTTTTAAAGTTTATCATCCATTTGCAAGTTATATAAAGTTACAAACTATGTTTAGATTGTATGTTTTTGAAGATAATAATGATTTATTGATGCAAGTCCGACTAATCAACCTACAGTTGGGGGAGTGAAAAGGTGGATTCATACGTCTACCAAGGGTACCTGCGCATAAGTGAAAATAATGAACCCGACCGGAATTAGAACACCGCTTTCCGACTTCCAATTCCGAACTATCATTCATTACACCACCTGCACATTCAAGCTTACAGCACCGGGTATTCCCAAGCGGTCACCTATCTAAGTATTAACCAGGCTCAATTATACTTAACTTCGATGATTGTACGTGAACCGGTGCTTTTACCTGTACAGGTAGAAACAGATGATACTAAAGAATGGAGCTGACGTGAACACTTGCTTCTGACACGACTCTTGACTCGACTTGAACTACTGACTGACGATATTCAGTCACCCCCCACGAGGACGTCATGTGGCACAAGGCCTTTTTAACGTGGGCTCTCCGAGCCCGTGGGCTCGGCCAAAAATATGCCCATTGAACCCGTATAAACGGGTTCAGGGTCGCTTTATCTCCCCGAAAGAGAATCCGCACTTCGGCGTAGCCTCCTTCGGGTTCCTCACCGCCCGAAGGCAGAGAGTTCAACCGAACAGTCGGTTCAGAAGTGAACTACTGACTGACGATATTCAGTCACCCCCCCACGAGGGTGTCATGTGGCACAAGGCCTTTTTAACGTGGGCTTTCCGAGCCCGTGGGCTCGGCCAAAAATATGCCCATTGAACCCGTATAAACGGGTTCAGGGCCGGTCTACCTCTCCGAAGGAGACTCCGCCCTTCGGCGTAGCCTCCTTCGGGTTCCTCCCGTCCGTAGGATGACAGTATAACCGAACAGTCGGTAGTGAACTACGGACTGACTATATTCAGTCCCCCCCACGAGGGTGTCATGTGGCACAAGGCCTATATTTCTGAAATGAGGTATCGTATCGATTTGCACTTACAGTTCGAACAGCCGTGCTCATCTTTGTTGTCATATTCACGACTTTTCGGCCGTTGCACGCACCAGTCTTCTTCAGGTGATTGGAATTTCGAACCGAAATATCCGGAAGAGGCATGGCACATGGAACAAGAACAATCTACCTCAGATGATAAATCGTTGGTTGAAGTAATCCAGTGACTCGATCCAAAGAGTTGTAAGTTCAACAGCTGGCTACAACAAAGGTGAACAAAAATTTGGAAAGTTGAGCTACTAAAGGGAAATAACTGAAGCTGAAACTATGAGGCACGGTACATGGAACTAGAACAATCTACCCCAGTGGACGAAATAAAGGGTTCGGTTCGAAATTCCAATCACCTGAAGAAGGTCGGAGCGTACAGCTGTCGAAACGTCCTGAATATGACAACAAAGATGAAGACAACAGTCTTATGTAAATAGTGTAAAATGAATTTAGATTTGCGTATTTGAATTTTTAAATGTATAAATACATTTTATAATTCGAGCTTTCAAAATGAAACATTTTTCACTTTATTTTTCTTATAAGAAAATAGAAAAAACATTCACATCAATATATAGCAAAAATTTAAGAACTAAATCATGTAGCAGATAATACTTTAAATGAACTGTTAGAAAACCCCATGGTACTAATACTATATCAGAACTCTACGGTAATAACAGAGGGTTACATTACTGATTTTAAAAAGTTGATCAGGGTGGGATCTCTCCAGTACTCTTTTGTACATACATACCTACACTGAATTCGAACAAGTAATGCTTGCAATTAGACCAATTGAAACAGCAATTGACAAAAAGTACTCGGAAAAAAGTAAAGATGCAATGTTCCATTATAAGATAACACTACACTTTAAGTTTCTTTGGTGACCAGGAGAATTTTATTACAGTTTGACGAGGAAGGTTTTATTCAGCTGCCGTATTTGCCAGATGTTGAACGATCGGCTTAACAATTCAGCTTCACCTGATTTTTTTAATAAAAAAGATTTTCTGAAAGACTGCAAACGACACCTAGAGTAATTCTTTGTTAAGACAAAGGTTCTGGGAGGATGAAAATACAAAGTTAACTGAAAGAAGACAGAAGATAATGGAACGAATCGATAAATTTCAACGCTATTGACTAAATTTATACTTGTACCTTATGTGCCCGTAGTAGTTTAGTAAATATTGTTGAGCGGCTCAAATTTTAGTTCGGTTCATTAAATTAAAGAAATTGTTTATGTTTTAATTTTTCGTCACTAACTTTTTTGTACATCATATTTATTGGTTCGTTCTATGATCTTCTGTCAAATTTCAGTTAACTTCATATTCTCACTAACCCATTCATTCGATTTCACCAAAAATTCAGTTATGCTTCTATCCAATTTGGAATCTTTAAACCCTATCTTCCTGGCATCAGATTCAACTAACGCCTTCTTTTTTTTCATATCAGTCGGTTGTGTGCCATGCGTGATACACGCTTAGACGATCATGTATCTTTCGATATATGACTGACGAGGCAGATTTATTAGGTAGATTGCCATTTCTTTCTGCGGTAGACCAGCTGCCATCCAAGGCTATAGAGCCCGGTCTGTCCTGCTATTTACCCATAGCTGGTGGGAGAGAAGAGGATTCATACCTTTCCCAACGGTATTAGCACGTAAGTGAATGTAATGGATTCGACTGGAATTCGAACTCGACTCTCCGATTCCTCAATCCATTACTCCACCGTACCTCCCATAGTGTGACCATTATCTTGAATTAAGATGAAAACTTGAAGATTCTCACACATATTTCAGTGAAATTTTCACTTTCCATAATTATAGTTTTTAATTATAGATTAGATATATTGAATCGTTTTTAATTATAGATTAGATATATTGAATCGTTATTTAAAAATAACCAGTGGTAATTACGTATAATGCATATTGAAACCATATTATTTTATTTCTTTAATGTTAGATAAATTCGCCTATTTTCTCTACTTTATAGAATTGCCTTTGGATCATTCAGTCCTCTGTTATGCTGGTCTTACGAATAGTGTGTCCTTTTGTGCGCATAATATATTGCGCTGATAACCAATGTTGTCTTACATACCATGTCCCTAGCGTGGTAAATTCAATCCTCACTCGATGTCCCTTGCTATTGTCAAACTAAATTAAATTCAGTAAATAATCAAGGTGCATGACTTAAGCTGATTATTAGCGAGCTACTCATGAAACGATGGAGAGGAGTTTGCCTGCGCTTTTAACTGGTAGAACTATGATGGCGAAATGTTCAACCTCGTCGGTTGGTCATTAGTAGGAGCCAGAGAAAACCTTAGTCACCTAGAAGTGCAAACCCCAATGGGAAAAAAAACCTGGTACAGGCAGCAGCTCTCCAGTAGCATAGATAGACAAGAATCAACAGATCGATACATTAGCTTGATATGCACTGATCGATGGCGGATGATAAGCGACACGGTCAACTACAACAGCTTGGATCAACTAGTTAGCTGAATACTGCAGTAGCTGTGACTACTAGTATTGAATTGTACTTACAATGTGAAAGCAAATGAAAAACAGTGAGACAAGTAAATATTATTCCCCATACCACATCGGGAGAGAAGAATGAAAAAATTTTTAATAGTGTTAACTATCATTATTCTTGTAATATAGTGACAACTCTAAGTAGAAGCATATGAACTTTGTTTGACACATTCTGCTTTAGTGCCGAAAAAACGTTTATTTTTTGTGATGGATTATTACAAGCGAGAAGTGAGATAGGATGTGCTTATTTTATCCCCACAATCATCATCGGAGCAGTTTCGACTTGAAGACACACTTCAAATCAGTGTGATTTCTCATCTTTCGCCTAGCAGCTCCAATTCTGCGCATACCCATCTGCTCAGGCACATCTGCGTTTCTCTAACACCCTCAGGTCCAACTTGTAGTTTACACTGAAACTATGCTGAGCAGACCTTAGTTACAGTTTAAGTATGTGCCCCGCCATTTCTTTATCTTCTATACTGGTTGCCAGCTACGGAGAGTGTCCAGTCTGGAAGGAATAAGAGATGTATTCTTCCCTTTCCCAATGGCATTCGTGCGAAATTGAACGTACCGATCACGAATTTGAACACGGGTCGATGATTTTTCGTTCCGAGCCTCTAAACACTAAACATCCTTAGTGTTAACCAGTTCACTCGAATTAAATAAGAAAACAGCAATTTAAGCTGGAAAACCAGTGTAGTAAGTTCGATCCACGCATGCCTTTCACCATTATAACTTTGTGTTTAATAGGAGTAGATAGGTTCGCCTATCGCCCGGTTCAGACACCTTTGCAGTCTTTTGAATAGGAGTAGAGGTTTATCGTTTGTTTCTTGTTTAGGATTGGGTTTCCAGTTCCTTCCAAAGTTTTCTCATTCTTTTTCACTCCCAGTAGCCCTTTGGGTCGGGTGAACTGATTTAAAAAATAAATAAATAAAAAATAACATTAAACTAAGCTTAGTAAATATCGACAGTTAGGTTCATTTCTTTGGAGGATTTCTGTGAATATGGATTCATTCCAAAGATGACTTTGTCCATCAAATATTTACTTGCAATCCTTACCGTTGTGAAATTTGACATTAGGTGAAATATTTACAGGAACGAACCTTTTTTCCTATAGATATTTAATATACCAAATATCGTCTGGAATTAACATTATTGCCAGAGAACCCCTAATATAAAAATCAAACCCATTAAAGACTTTAGGCGGTGAATTATTAGTGATGGTGGTCCCAAGCATTCGCAAAAATCATCAGCCTTTCCCTAACCACTCTTACCACAACTGACACATCTGCTTTAAATTCATGATAATCTACACGACTTAAATGACATTGGATTGTAAAGTCAATATTTACTTCTTTCACCTGGGCCACAGCAATGAAGCGGAACATGAAGTCAGTAGACGACGGCGTTGAGGCTATCAGAGCTGGAAATTGTGATGGTATTTAGTGATTCGTGGGTGACAGGGTCTTAAGCGAAGAAAAGGTTTGATAAGAATCCAAAACGTTCGTATTGTGTTTCGGGCCGTTTTACTTCTATTGCTAGTAATGAGAAGTTGTCTCCTTGCTTTTCATTTGTTGTTGATCTAAGGTAGGTCCTCGCCCTGCCTTTTCCTCTCTCCCCACCCCCAACAAGTGACTGGCAGGTACCCCAAGGTACACGTAAGCCGTCATCTTAAACACACACAACGTTGACAGGCAAGGAAATGAGATGGTGTTGATAGATTAGGAACTCTTTCAAATATTTCTGGGCCATCTGGACGAGAATAAAAGAAATAAGAAGAGAGAAAAAACACACAGAAGTCCAATTATTTTACCAACTATCCTAGTTGTTATAGCAAAGGACCGACAGACAAAAGGTCGGAGATCGGGCTTGTTTCTAAACATGCACTTAAAGGTGAAACTTTGACCTCTTAACAAGTCAAAGCGCGTACAGTCTCATATTCACAGAATATGCTTTGTACAAATGACAACTTGAACATTTTTTAATGGTACGGGTCATGTATTGACTATCAACTTTTAGAAGAGAGTTCTGCCGAAGATAACATGGACATTGATTGTAGCCAAGGAATTTTTTGAGGATTATTGAATGGCGTCATTTTTCCTTTCTTCAAAGTACATTCTACAACAGGACGAAGCCATGGCAAGATAGTATTCTTTTAGAAGATTTGTTTACTTAATTTTTGGCATAGTTCAAGCCGTGTTAGTGGCATGTTACGGAGGCATAGAAGAAGAGAGATGGCTTTCCTTCTTTTTCCTTACTTTCTTAATCCCTGGATTTTCATCCTTTTACCTTTTCTTTTTCGGAGTTCTCTTATTCCATATTAATTTCTCATTCTTTATTATTTTTTTTTTCATTTTACATTTTTCTCTTCCCTATTCCTTCTAAATTTAAATTCTACTCTATTCTTTCTGTTAATTCATCACAATCTATATATGTGTGTATGTGTGAATAAAGACAAAATGAAAACTTTTGTAGATATATTGTAGTTATGTATGAATTTTTTACCCACACACCGGCTATAAAATCTTTATATATATATAAAATCCTACATATTGTTATTTTGTTTAAACGTTATTTTTTATGGATAATGATATTCGAATAGAAGTTCTATTTTTTAATTAAACAGTATTTTTATCCAACTACATCTAACGACCTGAATCATCGAGAAACCTTGTGGAGAAAGGTATGCGTTCTCCGGCAGGATTCGAACTAGCATCCTCTATGGGGAACCGTCATTGTATCCGATATGCCTAACCACTAGGCCACGTGGTATTTACGGTCAAACAAAGCCTTTTGAGCACACACTCTCTGCCGATTCTCAAAAACTATTCGGGCTTTGTTTGACCGTAAGTCCTACGTAGCCGAGCGGTTAAGCACGTTAGATCTAATGACGGTTCCCCATAGGGGATGCTAGTTTGAATCCGGCCGAAGAATGCATATTTTTCTGAGAGGATCTATAGAATATTCGGGCCGATAGATGTAGTTGGTTGAAAATTACTGTTTAATTAAAAAAAACAGAGCTTCTACTCGAATATAAGTGTCCATAAATAAAACGTTTAAACAAAATAAATTAAGAATAAACATTTTTTTTTCCTCGCCGGAAAAGTGCGACAATATATATATATATATATATATATATATATATATATATATATATATATATAAAGGATTAATACAAATATAAAATTTCTCCCTCAGTTGACTGATGCTATATTCTCCACCTCAACTCCGAGATTTTCATACACGAACACTACCCTTTTGTAATTGTTTAGGCCACTCATCAGGAGTAATATATATATATATATATATATATATATATATATATATATATGTGTGTGTGTGTGTGTGTGTGTGTGTGTGTGTGTGTGTGTGTGTGCGAAAAGTGTGTGTATATAAATATAAATAGATATATATATATATATATAATTATGTATATATTATATGCGCGGTACTTATTAGAAAGCGCTCAATATCAGAGATAGAGCTAACATATTTGGTTGGATAGATGTGAGTTTCACGCTTTTGCGATCGTCAGACAAACGCAAAAGCGTGAAACCCAGGGTCACAAACTCACATCTATCCAACCAATATATATATATATATATATATATATATATATATATATATATATATATATATATATATATATATATATATATGGTGGGGGCTTTTTTTATTTTGCTTCCTTGTTTGCATATACTTTCAGACTTACTCATCTTTTTTTATTTGTCACTTTTGTACTATATCATCATATTTCTCTTTTTCCTCCGTCTTTTCCCTATCTCTTTTCTCTCTCTCTCTCTCTCTCTCTCTCTCTCTCTCTTTAACACCCTCTTTTCTCTCTCTTTTCCAAACTCTTTCCTCTCTCTTTTTCTGTATATCGTTCTCCTTTTTAACCCTCCTTACTACCCTTCATTTTCTTTCTCGCCTTTCTTATCTCTCTCTCTCCAAAGCATACCCGACCCTTGATTTTACTTCTATTTTCCTTTATTGCATTTTTACTCTCATTCTCTTCATATTTCTTTCATTTTCGTTTTGCTTCTCTCACCTTTCCACATTCTCTTTCTTCTGTTTCCCTCGTTTTCTTCCTTTCCCACTTTCTCTCTCTTTCTCTTTCTCTCTTCCCCTTTCTGTTTCTTTTTTGTCCAATCTGATTACATGAGTCGCTTTCCCTTTCTTTCTTCCGCCACGCTTTCTCCACTCATATTCTCCACATTTTCCCTTTATGGTTCTGTTTCGTTTCATTCCTCTCTTGCCTTTCTTCCCACATTTTTTTTCTCTTTCTTGCTCTGCTGCTTCTTTCCTCTTCTGTTTGTTCATTTGTCTCCCTCTGACCGTCCAACTGTCTTCATATTTAAACAACCTACGTTCACTCATCTCTGCCTGTCAGTTCCCTGTACCGAATGGCCAGATATCAAATACATTTAAGAAAGAAACGAAAAAAAAAACATGACACCTTCAAGACAAGATTCAATGACTATTGCTTTTTGCACCACTGACACTTCATTTTACCCAGCTAAGTACTCTTCGAACAAGACCCACATTTCGACTCTTTCTCTGTCCGAGCTAAGCAATTTTCATAACGAAACAAAAGACAATGTTGATGAGTTTGGCATTAGTTTACCTTTAGGAGATCAAGGTTTGTGTATACAAAGGCTTTGAGTGAAAGAGATTGCGCGGCATCTCCCTCGTCTGTTTACGGTCATGACGTGCTACCAACAAGGGGTTTGGGAAGATAGCAATGAAATACATCATAAAAAACGTGTTCAAAATTCATACCTTTCTTGAGAACGCATGCGCAAATGCTAAAACTGCTACAACTGGAATTTGAACTCAGTTTGACGAACCTATTTCTCAGTAGA
>OZ010572.1:52313419-52388419 GCA_963932145.1 Acanthosepion lycidas | reverse complement strand
ACATATATAAAAAAAAAAATTTTTGTTTTTCAAGATTTTCTAAAAAAATTTCAAAAATAATTTCATTCATTTCTGAATATTTCCTGAAAATCTCATTAAATTCCGACAATTATTTGATTTTTGCAAGAATTTTCAAATTAAAGTGTGTTTTACCGGAAAAAGCGCAAACAAACTAACCTTTATCTTTGGTTCGGCTGCTGACGTAAACAAAATAAGATTTTTAACCAAAATTTCCTACGGATTAAAAAAGAAAGGATTAAAAAATTAAAAAAAATAATAAATACTTTGGTCTTTTCTCTTAGTAATAACATAAACATTTTAATGACAAAACTTTTTATTGAGTTTGGTGGCTTTTTTCATCATGCTATGATGTTTTTTTACGCGACCAAGTGGAGGTACCAAATTAAAATACAATACACCTATAAAGAAAATAAAAATTTAACATGCAGAGTTTTAAATTTAAAAAAAAAATAGGTGATCTGCCAATCACGTTACCTTGGTTTCAACCTTTCAGCTTTCCTCGGGTGTTAGAAGTCAAATGATTTCCTAACGCTTTATTGTTTATATATAAACACACAACGTGAAGTGTAATAGAAGGGGAGGAGAAAAGCAATATTATTGAAATTGTATTGGAGTGGGGGTAAATAAAATGTACATACTTTAATCCTGGTTCGTACGAACTCAAAAAGTACTTTTTAGTGTGTATGCATCGTGTCATTATTTCCGATCTTTCATTCAGTAGATTTTTGCGGGGTCTGGAAATGTTATTATTGCTAACTTTTCCTCCTGGCACAGTTTTCAGATGTCACTACAATTGTTGAAAGTTTTGGCTTTCTTTTTTTAGATATTTTCCAGTTTACAATTTGGATCTTTGTTATTTTTCTCTTTTACATCCCACATATGGCCAGCTAGTCTGGTAGATTTCCTAAAACTTTCTAGCTTGAATGATGACTTGTGATTATACCATTGGAGCTGCCTTCAGTACACCCCACGCCATTTATATCTTTTACTTCGGCTTTGTAAATTACTCCTTCCATTTTGAAAACTCCATCTAGTGGGCATTTACCTTTATATATAAATTATTTATACATTGATATATTTATATGCCTATATAATAATTGTTTATATAAATTTATTATATAATAAGGTAGTTTTATCCAATTAATGTGGTAGGGGGAGCGTAGAAAACGTTACACACGCTGTTGATTGAGTGATTTGTTTTTTACGGCTTCTCAACCCTTTGAAAGCCGAAATATCTTTTGCATTGAAAGAATAATTTTTTTTTGCGTGTGAATATTTCATTAATAATTTTTTAAGAAAAAATATTTCCAGATACATGTCCTACTATTTAATCCATATTTGGTGGGAGGATATGGATTTATACGTTTCCGAGGGGTTTTGCGCGTAAGTGAATGTAACTAACCCGACTGGAATTCGAACTTAGTTCTCCGACTTCTCATTGGAATGAGCGAATAAAAGGGAAAACAACTAGTTTAGTCGCGCCACCAAAAGATAATGATAATATTGAAGTAACTCCGCAAATGCATTTTACTTATAAAATATCGAAAATATTTCTTATGTTTTATTGCTCGTGTTCAATAATTCCGGAATACTGAACTAAACAAATAACATCCTTTTCCCCATTGAATAATTATGTCACCAGAAGGATGATGATAAGAATTTGGAGCATAGGTAAGTGTTTCACAAACAAAATTATAGACTAAATATATATTTAGGCAGCAAGAACTCATCTAGATAAGTTGTAATCATCCGACAAGATCGATCTGATTTGTTCTCGTGTTTTCCCAATTTTCTAATGCACATCCGGAACAAAAGTGGAGATAAATTTCTTCTTATCGAGTCGCTACACCACACCCGACCAGTGTTTCACATAGAGCCTTGCCTGCAAGATCGTTAAATGTGAATGGATCTTCAAGATAGGGACAGAATAAAAGATGTTCCATTGTTTGTAATTGCCCGCATTCGCAGTTCGTATCAACATCGGTGGCATATCTCCATTTCTGAAGGTAGGATCTACAGCGACCTGTACAGTTCGGAGACGATTTAGGCAGGACCTGAATGGCCAGGCATCACTGGAGCCTGGAGGGGAGGGATTCTGTAGAAAGAGCCTGTGATCCACGTCGTTAAGATAGTTGCACCATGGGGACAGACACTGACTAGGCGCTATGTTGTTCAGTAGTTCGGCAGTGTGTAAAAAGCTACGTCTTGCCTCTTTGTCGTGTAGTGTCGTGCCGGGGAAGGAAGGATTGGCAAATGAAAGAACTCATCTGATTAGGACCGCGAAGTGAACGCTCCTTCCGTGGATCCTGTGAATAAACCGTCCAAAGTTAATGCTTTTCTTCTGTTTTCGAGTCCTTTCGACCGTCTCGGTTATTATCAGAAACTAAATGTTACTGTCGTAGACTACAGTTTATTATTAGGTTGGTGCAAAAATAATGACGTAATAATGTCGTTTTTTGACGTATTTTTAACGTAAAAAAACGACATTATTACGTCATTATTTTTGCACCAACCTAATAACTACATCTTGTCACCTTTTATGTCACATTTCAAATTTATATGTACGTGTATTTTAGCGATTTATATAAGCAGATTATTTTACAGAATGCGCCAGTAATAGAAAATTGAGAATAAATTACGTTTCAATAAAAACAAAGACATTCAATCGAAAAGTAATTTACCCCCTCCAACACACACACACAAACAAAAATGTACAGAATCAGAAAAAAGGTTATTCAATTAAACCACCCTCAGCCTTGAGAACAGTGTCAGTGCAGCCTCAGAAGTCAATGCATGGCTGGATCATCATGTTGGCCATAATGTCTACGATGGTTGCCTTCAACGCGGCCTTGGTGTTCTAGACCCTCACGATTATCTCACTACAAACGACTCCCTATACGTAGTAGACTTTGAGTCGCCAAATATTATATTGTGGAAAAAGTTGTAACGAACTGTTCTCGGCGTAGACCGGACACCACGTACGTTTTTATCTGTCTTTTAGTATGACAAAGCAAAAAATTCGGTTTACTTGAAGCGTAAAACCTGTCTTCTACTATGTGGCACTCGCAACGACTTCGCCTTGACTCACTAAATCGACTACTCCAGATGTAAATGAACTATTGACTATCCTTAACGAATGTATCCTTAGCTTTCTGTGGAACAGAAGTAGCCGGAAGTGACATCACAGTAACAGTAAGCATATATATATATATATATATATATATATATATATATATATATATATATATATATATATATATATAAGGGTGTTCCAATAACTCGGACCCATTTTAATGTGAATTAAGTTTAAGCGTCTAATGATGTTTTTTTTCTTTTTCTTTCAGATTTGGCGGACATTCGGGCGATATTATTTTTCACACATAATTCCTATGACTTAAATAACATGATCCAATAGAGAAATAAATAAATTTTCACCAATAACACTGATTTATTTACTGCTGACTTTGATCTATCTTAATGAAACACCCTTATATATATAATCCGTCTTAATGAAATACCCTTTATCTATCTATCTATCTATCTATCTATCTATATATATATATATATATATATATATATATATACATATATATATATATATATATATATATATATATATATATATATATTGAGAGAGAGAATTAATACAAATATAAGGTTTCTCACTTAGCTCATTGGTGCTACGTTTCAATTTTCGTAGACAGATCTTCGAGCAATCACTCCTTCCGCTCCTCAGGAATATATATATATATATATATATATATATATATATATATATATATATATATATATATTAACCTCATTTACTAGGCATCTACTACGTATAAAAAATGACACAGTGCGAGACACCATCAGACAACAAACAGGTCTTTTGGAAGACCACATTATCACCATCAATAAGAAAAAGTGGAAGTGGAAGTGGTAAGTTGAAGCGTCATGATCACGTCAAAAGAGCAAACAATCTTTCCACTACTATCTTATAAGGTACCACATAGGCAAAAGAAGAATAAGAGGTGGCAGAGAGAGAGGGGGGAATGCACTGACAACGTCACTGATTGGGGTAGAATATCCTTCACAAAGACTCGGACATTTTTTAATCATTTCACCCTAAGCAACAAAAGGGGATTACTGTGTGTTAAAGAATATGAGATAAACACTCTAAAAGAGAGAGAACCATAAAAGAACAACAATTCAGAAGGTAGAAAATAACAATGGAAATTGCATTTAAATTTCTGAAAACCAAAGTTGACTGGGAAGCAAGAAGCTGGAAGAAAGTTCCACAAGCGAGAAGTGTGGGAGAAAAAGCTGTTAGCTTAAAACTTACGGTTGCATCTAGTCACTTCAGTTGTAAGATGATGAGACCTCGCCGCCAATCTAATACTGCGGTTACATTCATAAAATCTAGGTATGATATAGGTAAATTCATCAAAACAATTATCATGAAAGTATTTATAGAAAAGGCAGAGGGAAGCTGCATTACAGGTTGGGAAAGTGACTGAAGCGCCGATGTGCCAAGTCAGGACCAATAACAATACAGATTCTTCTTTAGATTTTATCAAGAGTCTCTAAATATATACCCGGAGTACCAGACTAGATGCGACAGCAATACTCAATACGTGGAAGATTGGTAGATTTATAAATATTTAAGTTAGATTCTGGAGAGAAAAATTGACTCGCACGATACAGTGAACCAACCTTCCTAGCAGTAAACCTAGCAATTGATTCAATATAATCTTTCCCGGAGTTTAGCATCAACCATGCTTATGGAAGACAGAAAGGGATCTCTCAGATGATTGAATGTAAGCAGTTCCGTTTTGGAGGCGTTAAAATTAATAAGCCATTTCTTGCTCCAGTTAACAACGGACTGTAGCTAATTTTGAGATCAGCTGCCAATCGACCTTATCGAACTGATCAGACTTACTACTATTGACAGGAGTAAATAGTTGTATCATCAGCATAGATAACGAGTTGAGAACTGTTGCTCTCAGGAAAGCCATTGATGAAAATTAAGAGCAAAGTAAGTCCAAGGATAGAGTCCTGGAGGATACCTGCATTAATTCAGAAAAATCTAGGAGTATGGCCGTTCAGGATAACTTTCATTTTGCAATCTAAGACTGAATCAGTTCAAAAATTCTTTCAGAAATACCAAAACCTTTAAACTTTTGAAGACCGATATGCAAACCCTGTCAAATGTTTTCAAGATGTCCAACGCAACGGTCCAAGCTTCACCATTCTTATCTAAAGCTTGATAGACTCTGTCAGCAATAATCGTTACTACATGAGCAGAAGACCTAGAGAAGCGAAAGACATGTTGCTTATCTGAAAGAAGATCCTGAGATGTGAGATGATTGACCAATTCAGTGTTGATTAGGTTCTCTAGTACTTTGCCAAATGCATGCAACCGAGACATGTGAAGGAAGCTTGTCAGGTAGTTAGCTGCGCAGTGACCCTACGACCACACTCGGCTATGAGATTGATGATAATGACGACGACGCAGATTAGTTTTTTCCATTAAGCAAATGGCTTTGTGCGAATGAAGCTTGTAGGTTTTAGCGAGAAACATCCTTCTTCAAACCTATCTTGCGCTACAGAATGACAAAGAACTGTACCAAATAACAGTAACCACATCACTTGAGAACTTTAAACAGCAGAAACAACTAAAATGGTTAGCACGTGTAACTCGAAGAGAAAATAATGACATAAGATGTTGGCTTTCCACAATACTTCGGATAAAATGCTAGGAAGGAAGTTCACCATCAGTACTGGAAAGAGCGATAACAGTGGGCTTGAAAAATTGTTTTAATAGAAACATTTTATAAATTTCTACTAACAGTAGAATTGGCTGGTCGGTCAATGGCTGACGAATGTTTCCCTATAAGGAAACTGATAATATTGGCATTACTGGTATTAAAAGCCGCCAAATTGAACAAGTTACAAAACACATGCTTCTAGATATAAATGATAAAATCTGTTTGATCCGACGTCACAGTTATATGCAGGAGTTACAGACGGACAAACAACCAATTTTGTATAAATTAAATTAGTTTACATCGTTTCAAGCAGACATATACACACACAAATCTTTATATATATATGTGTGTGTGTGTGTGTGTGTGTGTGTGTGTGCGCGCGCGCGCGCGAAAAGGATTATAGATATTTTAAAAAACAGTGTTGTTTTGTTTCTGAGTGGCGGGGATGGATCAGGGTATCCTTTTGAGATGAGGAGTGTGAGTGGAAGGTGACTTAGGGTGGGTTGATAGTTTCCCAGATGAATTACCAATCTGATTTTCTTGAAAGACCACGCACTACAACAGAACAAGAACTTCCGCCGCCCGTTTTTCTTTTTCTTTTTCGTTTTTTTTACGCAAAACACCAGCTGTGAAAAAAAAAAGTGAAGAAGCCCCTCCTCTTATACAATAGTATAAGAGGAGAGGTGGCGGGCTAAACTCCTTCACAGGGGCCTTTTTACTAACTGTCACGCCATCTTCTTTTTCTTTTCTTTCTTATACCGACTTTACATCTGCTATAAGAGTTGCTGTTTCTTGCAGACACTTCAGAGAGTGTCAGTCTATAGATAACTGAGACTATAGCGTTTTGCAGCCTGAAACAGTTTGAGGATCTTTTCAAGAGATGCACTTCTAAGACAAGGCAAAATGTATTGTTTGCTTCAGCGGCCTTCAGGGTCCTCTTTCTTTGTGTGTGTCTGTGTGTGTACGTGCATGCACGCATTTCTCTTTGAGTAAGGCATGGAGAGGAAAATTTATTTGTCGTTAGCCTTCTTTTCTTGCTTGCCCTCAGCGACTCTACATTCTCTTCTCTCCTTCTCATACTCGCTTTTATCCGATCTACGAAAACACTCGCCTTTTCTATTGTCATTCTTTTTACACCTATATGTCCTTTTTTATCTAGATTAAATTAAACTTCATACGCTCTATAGACGTTTTCTGATTTAGCCACCTTTCCTGTCTCTCTCTCTCTCTCTCTCTCTCTCTCTCTTTCTTTCTTTCTTTCTCTCTTCTTAGTTTCTCGAAATTTGTCGGCTTTCCTTTGCTGTTCTTTAGCAAGATTGCTTATTTTATTTAATCTAAATCCAATTATTTCTCACTCTTTCTTCATATATATATATATATATGTGTGTGTGTGTGTGTGTGTGTGTGTGTGTGTGTGTGTGAGTTAAAGATAAAAAGTAGATCAAATATGAATAAGATTCCGACAGGATGATAAAGTAAAGAACAAATAGGAAACGTTTATCAATCTAACATGTTTCACTTCTATTAAAGCTTCGTCAGAGAATGAGAAAAATATCATATCATATATTCAATAATAATAATAAAATTAACCCATTACTGCATAATGTTTCCTTAAACTTTTAACTCTTTTTGCTTCATCTTACTTGTTGTATAATGGTAATCTTAGGGCTGGTGGATTTAAAATTTTAGTTAACTCCTTTCTAAACATTGGACTTCATACACTAATGGAATAATAACTTCAACACCCTAGCTTAGTAGAAGTTAATTAAACCAAATGTATGAAACTTAATAATTCTTAAATCCAGAAACTGGTCCCAAACTTTTGGCTATTATATATATGTGTGTGTGTGTGTGTGTGTGTGTGCGCGCGCGCGCGTGTGTGTGCGTTTAGACAGCAAATTCTCTTTTAGGCATGTCTGATTGAATAAATTACAGACATTATGTCTGCTAATTTTTAACAAAATCCGTTCATACTCACAAATAACTTTCCGTGTATTGATGTCAAGGGATGAGAGAAATGTGCTATAACTGTTTAATTTTTTTATATTTTCTTTTCCCGAGTATACTAATGAATAACATGTAGTTTTGTACTACTTGAACCCCTGAAGATGATCTTGGAAGACGATCGAAAGTACTTGGGAAATGGAAATAAAAGAAATTTAAACAGCTATAGCACATTTCTCTCCTCCTTTAACATAAATACACAGAAGTTTATTCATGAGTATGAACGGATTTTGTTAAAACTTAGCAGACATAATGTCTTTAATTTATTCAATCAGACATATATATATATATATATATATATATATATATATATATATATATATATATACCATGTGTATGTATCTGTGGCTGGTGTTGTGCAAGACCTGACATCATATATAAAAGTGTATTCAATTCAAGATCTAATATTATAATTTCAGATCTTACATGAGATCATAAAGTATCTGAAAAATTAACTTTAAGTTTTCTTTTTTTCTGTTAAACTTTGCCTCCAGTTGATCACTGTGATGATGAATGTGCAAATTGAGACAAAATACAAAATGGATCATTTAAAATATTTTATTTACATCCAACAAGCCAGAGACAGCAATTGACTCAACCAAATGACGTGTATATGATGTAATAAGTAAATATGTAGTGTAACTGTAACGGGTATATTACATAGACAGGATTTAACATCGTTTAACAGTAGAAGGATTGTTAGGACCGAAAAGATGAAGCATTCTATCTCCGGGGCGGTAATAGCTCTAGTTTTTTTGTTTTTTTTCTCGAGCAATAGTTACAAGTATGTATCTAGAATTTGTTAATTCGAGATGGGTGTCAAATCGCTAACAGGTGATAAAATAATGGGAATTCCAAAGAGTGACAATGATGGTAACTACCCAATGACGTGGTGATCGTACCAATAAGATTTCCAGTTTAACGCTTGTGCCTTTCAAGTCATCACTCAACACACTGTAAAACGTAAATGGCATTCCAAATGATCTCGTACTTGTGAATCAATAAACGTACCAATATTGACACTGCATCATCGGTCATTACTCTTTATTTGGGAATGAGAGCATAGTTACTTGTACACTGAGATCCATAAACGTATTGGAATAGCCAGGGACACATTCCAGAAGCTGAGCAGAGTATTGCAAGACAGCAGGATTTCTTTGGCAACAAAGAATACAAAGCTGTTACGTGACATCTGTTCTTCTTTACGTCAGCGAATGTTGGACGATTTCCTCAAAGATGAAAAAGAGGCTCGAGGCGACGGACATGTGGTTCTACAGAAGGATCCTAAGGATATCATGGACCGGACATGTGAGCAACGATGAGGTCTTAGAGGGGTTACAAACAAGGAGAAGGCTTATACCTAACATCAAAAAGAGGCAGCTAAAGTTTCTGGGGCACATAATGAGATAGGAGGGCCTGGAGAATCTGATACTCACCGGTCAAATAGAGAGAAAGAGAGGCAAAGGAAAGCAGCGCGTGACACACCTGACGATGACAGAACGTAGGATAGGGGAGGAAGTAGAAGGAAGGCGCTTGCCGAGAGCTGCAAGGGTTAGAGGGAGAGGGGGGGCCATGTTCGCCTACGTCCTAAAAGGACATGGCGCATAAAAAGAAGTTCGCTGCATTAGTATCTGTAAGTTTGCTATATTAGTAACTGTAAGTTGTTTTATTTTTACTCTATTTTGGACTTCTGATATATAATTTCTATACTACTCGTCTTTCCTGCCTTTTGGATTTACGATATGGATTTTTCATCGTCTTTGTTGTTTTGGACGTGTGTTAACAAAGATTCATTACTATTATACCGTTGAATACTGGCGCCTTGTTACCCGTTCAGGGGACTCCCGTTTCCATTACGTTTGAGCAGACGGTCGACTTTTTGCGTGGAGGAGATCGCATGAGACTATGGATCCAGACTGACAGCTGATTGCCATGTTCTGCAATGGTGTAGAAGTGTTCAGTTAGAGTTTGCAAGTAAAATTTGAGTTTTGACAAGTGTGACATACAGCAATCTTGTTGCAGACTATTTGCCCATCTTTATAATCGCCATATTTTCCAGTGGTGATAGTTTCTTCCATCAATAATAATCGCCCTTACCATCGTGAGCGAGTAACACAAAACTCGAAAATCCTGGTTGACTTCATGTATTCGATTGGCTCCCTGCACTTTCCTGATTTAAACTACATTGAGCATATTTGGGATATCTTGAAGACCTCGGTAATTTCCCTGAAGCCAGTTATAGGCTGACCAATATAGACATGTCCCACTCAAAAACTACATCTTGTATACTCTATGCCAGGCCGTATTCCCGCTGTTATTCGGCCAAAGAGAAAAGATACAGGCTATTAGGGATTGAGTGATTGATTGTTTAAACAACCGAATCTGGGATCATAGTCATCGTAAACTCCACGATCATTTCGTTAGCTGTTATAGTATATTCTTTGCCAGGGTTACATAAGTTATTTGATTCAAAGTTGTCCTTCTCCTAGACTAGTTGATAACAAAAGGAAACCTGTTTGCCCTACTGTTGTACACTTAGCTGAAGCTGGGATGAAAATTCATACCTTTCTCAAGAGTATTTACGTAAAAATAAATGTAACTAAACTGGACTGAAATTTGAACTCGCCTCTGTGAATTCTTGCCCCGATCCGCGATCCATTACCCCATCCGCACATCCTCTGTTAGATATAGTAGCTGCCTAAATTATTTTGGAAGACACTTTGAAATTTTCTCCTTCTCATTCTACAGAAAAGGGCGATATTCCCAGCCATGTTTTGTACTATTGTTCACCATATACAAGGCCCAGAAGCCACTCAAAATATAGGCCTATTGAATGAGATCCTTACAAGTGTTGGAAGTAAGTGAAGATCAGATAACAGTAAGGTAGATAACGAATGACCCTTAACTTGGAGTTTAAGATTGTAGTGATAAGGGAAGCATCCTCTCAAGAATTTCTTCCACAATGTAACGGTTCTCGGGAAGAAGTTATGTGAATGGAATTTTCTTCTTACCAATTGAATGCGAAGGGAATGGGGATGATTCGACTCTGTGTAAGTGGCATGACGGGATTTAAATATAAAGGCTTGAACTGGTGGGACTAAAGAATGTAGTTTTTCTAAACATTTGCCATGGAAATAGCGATAGATTCGCGATAGGCTTGCGACGTTTCGCCTGTTGTTAATGGGGTTATTGGGTTGAAAATAATTCGCTCGCAAGGCCGTATAAACGATTTTGAACATTTTGAAAGAGGGAACTGGGCAGCTCTAGTACAGATATGACAGTAGGACTCCATTTTTGGTCTAATGTGACTTGTAAAGTTACAGCACAGTAGGATGAGACAGGTACTTTTGGGAGCGGTACAAGGGACCAATCAATTCTCCGGCATCATTAGCGATGAATCGTACATATGAATTCCATTTGTGGTCTGTGGTTACCTTGAGCCCAAATAGACGTTCAAAGCAAAGGAACTCGTTATTAGAAGAATAGTTCTTCATGACTGGAGAAAATTCAAGGTTCGATTTCGACTAACTCAAAAAAAATATTAAAACAACTTATGAATTTTTTAATCAGACACAATTTTTATTATTATAAATGTTATATTTAGTGGGTACACGTATTTGAGTAGATACTTTTATTTTTTTAAACAGTAAAATTAATGTCTACCAGTTGATTACGTGATTAATTTTTTTACAGTTTATCTGTGAGTTATTTAAAGCTGAAATATTTTGGATTGTAAGAATGATTCGTTTTTGTTTTTTTGTTTTTTGTTTTTTTTGTGAGTGAATATTGCATTAACAGTTTGTTTTAGAATACCAATGATTTTTCCAGATACAAGTCTTATTATTTAAACCATAGCTTGGGGTAGATGGATTCTTACCTTTCCCAGGGGTATTTGCGCATGTGGATATAACGACCCAGAAATGGAAATTCTTAAAGAAAATGTGACTCTCGGCAGGAAACGAAGATTTTAATCTGGGAAATCACTTTACATTCAAGCGTACTTTACTATTGAGCTACGGAAACTATCACAGAAAAGTAATGTTCAATTTGCCTATTTAAGAAATGCACATCTCTCGCTGGGACCTTTCGAAGTCTGTGTCTATGTAATTTATTTTCGTACCAGAGACATAAAGTATTTTTTAATCAAATAATGGACTTTTTAAATACGATATTATTGAACTGCAGCGAGACATTTTTTCTTTGATAAGACTTTCGAATTGTAGACCGGTAGACATTAATTTCACTTAGACAACAGAAATGCCTCCTCAGAAATGAATGTGTACACACTAAATATAACGTTGATAGTAATATTTATATATACTCGTGTGTACATATTCATTGGTTTTAACATCGATATAATTCTAAACGCAAATTTTGCTTACTGTCTTTCATTGTCTCTTCTCTCTGTTTAAATTTTCTCCTTCATTCTCACAATTCTGTCTTCTTTCCTTTTGTTCTCAATTGTTTTCAATTTTTCTGTTGTTTTCACTTAGATTTAATACTCTCTTTTCTAAATTTAAATTTATTTTTCTTACTCCCCCGCCACACAAACTTTTTTCCATTCTTTCTCCTGCTTTCTGATTTCCTTTTAACAAAAATATTCACCCTCCCACACTATATTTTCTCCGTCTCAATATGTTCTTTTTTTTTTTAACCCCCGTATCTTCTTTGGAAAAGTCTCTCAGCACATTTTGAAGAAGAATCTTCTTCAACATCAACAAGACCACCACCACCAATAATAATAATAATACCAATTTTCCCAAATGCGATTAATCCATACAGCCTTTTTTTATGTCTTTCTCTATTGTAACAATGTTTAAAATTCGGTCCTTTTTCCCCCAAAACAAATTTCCAAAATCAGAATTTTAATGGATTCTTTTACTTCTTTTCGAAAATATTCGTCTCTCTTTGGTGCGGTCACTTGACTTTTATTGAAACAGACGTTTTGCCCCAGAAACAAACAAGAGAAAAAAATATATAATAAAGGGAGATAATTTAGGTCATCATAATTGCTTTGCAAGTCGAATTTCTTTCTTTTTTTTTCTTTTTTTTTTTTTTTTTGTAACGTGAAGATACCGAAATAGCGGAGCAAAGTAAAACCGTTTTACGAAGAAAATATAAAAGAATACATAGAACATCTTTATTCTTTATGTTCTTCAAATATGACAAGTACAAGAACTTGTCGGAGTTAGCTCCTCCTTGGCTCCTTAAACCGGAAGAGAACAAGTCATTTCGACCTTGACCTTTCGGTTGTGCTCCCTACACACTGTTAACCCGAGGTAGAGACTAGCAAGTTACCTTTTCAGTTTAGTTATATTACGAACCTAGTTGTAATATACTTCTAGGCATTTTTAGGTCTTGGTTTTCTTTTAGCTAAGCTCTACTCATTTTATAGATAGACTTTACTATGTTATCTACCAATTCTCTTGCTAGTGTCCCTTACCACAAGACAGTGACTTCTCGCTAAATTTAGGGTCGGCAACTGAAACGGTCGGTACGCAGGCTACTGGCCTTCGTGGCCAGGACGTCGATCACAGGGCTGTGTATTAAGTTACGGTCCCATTTCTTTTTGTCTGCCAACTTGACGATAGTTGGAAAGTTTGCTTTCTCTCTCTACTTCGCCTCTTACTTCTGGCTCCTTGCCAATTCTCGGCATTCCGTCCCTACTGGCTGCTGTACGTCGTCCATAACCTTTCCCGTACACTACGTTTGTAATTATTACGGGAGGTTACTAATATCGGACTCGACCGGCAGACACGCAACGCCTGCACTGGACCTTTGACATGCCCGAACAACATTGCAACGCCAGCTCCTCTTTCCTTCCCAACACGTCAAGTTGGCATCCCGGCAACGACCAACATCAGCCACAAACTACAATGACCAGCAGCGATTATCGGCAACGACCAACATCAACTTCAACTACAGCGACCACCTGCAACGACCAACAGCGATCATCTGCAGCGACCAGCAGCGATCACCTGTAACGACCAACCTCGACCATCAATGCCTGCACCGGAACATCTGCATCTCTACCGTTCCGACCACCTTTATTCCTTTATTACTTTTCTAGAATAAATTAGCTTATATCTTATATTATCCTCGTTCTGTCGTCTATGTTGTTTCACCGTGTCAGATTTTACGTCTTCGAAAATGTTAGCGGTCCTCTTGTGACGTCATCACCCTCTTGCGAAACGGGGGCGCTCGAGGGGTCCGCTACAAACTTAATGATTAGATGCGACATAAGATATGATTGTATGACTTTGAGTCCACAAGCCTTTACACGTTTATAGCAATATGACAGGTTAAAAGACAATTCTTCTGCGTCAATAAGGCAAAGACATCATTCTCTGAAAAATGTTGTAATTGAAGCTGAAGCTTTTTCGTAAGACATACAACTTCTTAATATTTAACTTAAACTTTGAAGCATAAATATAAATTCATGTTGATTTAAGCAATCTTAACGCACATTTCATCGAGAAGTACGCTATCGCTGAAAGACTTCTCAGAAATCAGCATGGATGTTTAAATTAGAACGATCCATTTAAACTGAACTGCCAACAGATTAAAGACATCAGTACACCGGGACGTTTCACATCCCCACCCCTTGAAGAAACAGACTCGGCCATAGAACGTATATGGATGATATAATAGATAAAGACGTAGCGTAAATATAGCAATATAGCTGTGGCAGCCGTGGACCACGGACAGCATGTAACATCGCTTGAACGCGGAATGACTGCTGAGGCCAAGTTTTTCACCAGCAACAATATTAATGATATATGTGAATTCTGGACAGACATAAGCAGCTCGTGTAAACAAGAACGGAATCGGCAGTAACAAGCAAGGACGGTAACCAAGCAATGAAGTAGAAATCCCATCCCAATTCAATACATATAGTAATGGCTCACGTATATTAGTGACCCTCAACCCATCATTCAACACACTGTACAGCGTACAATACATTGCAGTCTATGAGGTTTCCTTGTCGGCAATCAACAAAGTTGCCAATATTAACACAACGGCAGCGGTTATTGCACTTGGTCAAAGACCCGTGGAAATATGTGCCGTGTCACCTGGTCAGCTAGTCATGTTTCTATCATTTTTAGGCAGATAGTCGAATTTTTTTTTCTGAAGGCTACGGCGAGTGGCTATGAATCCAGACTGTTAGCTGTTTGTTGTATACAATGATCGCGGCTTTGTAATGGTAATTTTCTTTTTAGACTAACATTCACCCAATACAAGGCCCAAGAGCCACTGAAGGTTGAGAGTTACTGTGTGGTGTTGTTTTAGCGTAAGAAAAGGCAAGAAATGAAGTTCATGGGGCTATGAAGGAAAGATAACAGTTAACCCTAGATTTGAAAATGTCAAGATTGTAGTGATTGGGAGTCTGTTCTACAAAGCAGCACTTCGTAAGAAGTTGCCTGAGTAGAACTAACTTTGTACTAACGGAATACAAAGGAAATGGGGATGATTCATACTTGTGTACATGGCATGTCGGTCCCAGTTGTAAAGGTCAGGTCTGGTGAAACTAAGGAATGTAGCATGTCAGAACACATACCATGGAAATAGCAATAGAGCAGCGAGAGGCTCGCAACATTTCGACTGTGGGAAAGCGGTTGTAGGGTGGAAAGTAATTAAACGAGGATATTCTTTTAGAGTTTGTAAGTAAAAGCTGTCACCGCGCACGGTCGATCTATATAACAGTTTCCGCGCTACTCCATGGATGTGAATATACGGACGCCTGCATGAACATTGATCACTCGCCTTTCAGCCTGTCTGTCTATTGCTCCAGGTCACGTGTCTCTCTATTCACACTCTTACCCATCGAGTATCACAATCAATATTGCACATTTATAACTCTACATTTCGTTCGTGCATTGAATATTGCTGCCATATCTGGTCTTGTGTTCCTTCTATATATCTCAAGATTTTGGACAAAAACCAAAGAATGGTCTGTAATGTAATTAGTCCTGACCTGGCATCTCGACTTCAGTGACTTTCCCACTGCCATGACGTGGCTTCTCTCTGTCATTTCGATAAATATTTTCGTGGCAATTGTTCTAATAGGCTTTCCTCCTTGGCACATCGGTCGCATGAACTTAAACGTACTACAAATTTAAATACTAAATCTCACAGTTTTACAGTTGAAATAGCTAGATGTAACCGTAAGATCTATTCATATAGTATTTTTTCTCGTACTTCTCGTCTGTGGAATTCTCTTTCGGTCTCTTGCTTCCCTGCGACCTATAATCCTTAAGTATTTAAATGCAAAGCCAATCGCCATCTTCTATCTTCCTAAACCCTGTTCTCTCACTAAAGTTTTCTCATTATCTTTCACTCCCTGTAACTCTTTGAGTCTTAGTGGCATTATCGCCTTGCTTCGAGTAAAATGATTATATATATATAGCAATTAATTCATTCTATATTATTTGTTTTTGCTATATTCATCTATATTATGTGTTTTTGCTATATGTGGGTTATTCCACTTGGCTTTGCCAAAACGTCTACTAGGTTGCGCTCTTTAAGTATATAAAAGAGTAATCATATGCTCTCTCTCTCTTTCTTTTTATTTTTTTTAGCTTTTTTTAGCGCTAGATATAGTCAACGTCGGTAAAGAATGCTGACAACTAAGCGCGTTCGTTTCCTTGGTCCTCTGCTGACTTTTGAACTCTCCCATACAGGCACATACACACACGTGTCTAACGCACACATACATATTTCACACATACAAAAACGAGCACACTCTTATAACGATTCTTAATGTGTTTTCCTTTTATTATAATTGTCTACGCATGTAATTCCTTTTGCTAATAACATGTATTTTCGTCTGTTTTATCTTCTATGTTTTTTTGTTTTTATTTTTTACCCGGACTCACATTGAGTCCGCAATATTGTTTCTGGTATAAATGTTTCAGGAACCCATAAATATTTAATATCCAAAGTGTTGATTCCTACAGCATAATGTGATTTATTTCTACCTAAAAATACAAAAGTAGTATTTAGTGGGTTATATTTAATCTCTGGGTATATGTCCGGGTTTTTAATTTTTCAATATTTTTTTTTTATATACAGACAAATTAATTACATTTTTCGGACTATTGTCCTCATCTTTGTCGCCATATTTATTACAATGTTTCGGCCGTTGTACGCTCCGGTCTTCTTCAGGTGGTTGGAAAATCGAACTGAACCCTTTATTTCGCTCACTGGGGTAGACTGTTCTAGTTCCACGTGCCATGTTTGATAGATGTCAGTTATCAGTTATCTCCTGTTAATTTCCCTCTGAAAGTTTTCCACTGCCTTAACCAGGTATTGAACTCACACTCTTTGGGTCATGCCACTGGATCTAACCAACGCCTTTATCCACTGTACCATGTGTCCTTGTATTGAACAGTCTACCCCAGTGAGTGAAATAAAGGGTTCAGTTCGACATTGCAACCACCTGAAGAAGGCCGGAGCGTACAACGGCCGAAACGTTGTAATAAATATGGCGACAAAGATGAGGACAATAGTCTGAATAATGTAAATAATGTACATAATACCTCATCTCAGAAATATAGACAGATACTGAAAAGCCGAAACGTTGTAATAAATATGTCGACAAAGATGAGGACAATAGTCCGAATAATGTAAATAATGTACATAATACCTCATCTCAGAAATATAGACAAGCCAAATTAATGTTCACCAACAGATGGAGACGTTCTACTAAACAATATATCAAATTATAACATTTATAGTAATAACTTATAACAATGATTTATAGTATTGAAATAATGTCAAGAAGTACGTTTTCTTGAGTATGATTTCTCCACTACTAGGCGGCAGGACATTATCTTCACTGAAATTAACATGGATGTCTGTTCAAACATGCATACCCACGAATATATTTAGTATATTTCAGCAACAATTATTCATCAAAACAAGTTTGATTAAAAAGACAGATCTTATCAGTTCTTTTTAATCAAACTTATGATATGTGTATGTGTGGGTGTGTGTATTATTTTATAAAAAGGATTAAATCCTACATATTTTAATTTGTTTGGCTTAAACGTTATTTTAGATGGATACACTTCTTATTCGAGTAAATGCTCTGTTTATGTAATTAAACAGTATTTTTATTTTTAATTACATTTACGGGCTTGAATGTTCGAGAAATCTTGTCAGAAGGACGCATATTTTCTAAAAAGATTTCTCGAATATTCAGGTTAGTATTAGGTTGGTGCAAAAATAATGACGTTTTCTCACATATGTTACTATGTGAGAAAACGTCATTATTTTTGCACCAACCTAATATTTACTCGAATAAGTATATGTATATATATATATATATATATATATGTGTGTGTGAGTGTGTGTGTGTGTGTGTGTGTGTGTGTGCGTGCGTGCGTGTGTGTGAATTTGTTTTGCTTAAACGTTATTTTGTATATATATATATATATATATACATGCGTGTGTGTGAATTTGTTTTGCTTAAACGTTATTTTGTATATATATACAAAATAACGTTTAAGCAAAACAAATTCACACACACGCACACACACATACATACATACACACACACACACATATATATATATATATATATATATATATATATATATATATATATATATATATATAAGTGACGAAAATCTTGGTAATCCGTATGGATAATCCCAAGGAGGATGAAATCCTGAGAGATCAATGTTAAGTCAGAGCGAATAACTTAATTTAAAGAAAAACAGACCACTTTAAGTTTGCATTGGTTATAAAATTCAAAATATTTCAGAAGCTTTATTTTTCAATTTTTTAATGATGCAATTGGATAGATATATTTTTAACGCATTTAGCAGTTTGTAGCTATAGCATAACATACAATACAATAAACATACAAAATAAACAAAAACAAATTCGAGAAGGTTCCATAAAGTTCTAGTATGCTCGCGAATGTTCTAGAACGTTTCAAAAAGTTTTGGAAGCCTCCAGAGAGTTATAGTACTACTATACTTGTATACGATTTAAGAAATTTCGTGTTGGGGGTGACGTTTGTTTGTTTTAATAAACTGAATTAAATCCCTCTTCATTATTTTTAAACAAAAGTTCATTAAATTATGATACAGGAAATCAATTATTTTGCAAAAACTCATAACCCCAACATATACAGTATATATATATATATATATATATATATATATATATGTGTGTGTGTGTGTGTGTGTGTGTGTGTGTGTGTGTGTGTGTGTGTGTGTGTGTGTGTGTGTGTGTGTGTGTGTGTGTGTGTGTTTTAGCAAGCCTTAGTTGCCGATATTCAGACAAATGACTAGCAAATTTTGGTTTCAGGTGGTAAAAACCAATGGAACTTAAAGTTAAATGTCCTGGAATATGTAATTTAATGCAAAATGTACTAAATTAAATAAAAATGTATTTATTTATTAAATTTGAATACCATCTCCCGAGAAATAAACCTAAAAAATATCTTCTAATTAGTTGTGTGAGAAACCACGTTTTTATTAAGTGCTTAACTGTAAATACCGACGTTTTACCTTTCAATTACAGGAAGCTTCGAAGCAAGTACATTTTTCGTGTTGTTATTTGAGTGTCTCATCATGAACTGGCGTCGTCAAGTAGATAATCATAGGTGCAATTAGTTAGCGAGGTTTATGCTACACTGCTTGTATACCAAGATTTGTGCTACGATACATTAACTACAATTATAGTTTAGCGGGAAAGAGAGAGAGAGAAAGAGTAGTACCTACCGTAGAGAAAGAGTAGTACCTACCGTAGAGTAAGAGTTAACGAGCTATTTCCCTGGATCGACTCTAGTTTAATAAGTGAAGTGAACCAAAACTGTAGAGAAATAACAAACTAAGACAGCTATCTATCTATCTATCTGCCTGTCTATCTATCTCTTTCTCTCTCTCTCTCCCTCTCTCTCTCTCTCTCTCTCTCTCTATATATATATATATATATATATATATATATATATATATATATATGTATAACATTAATCAGCCAAGTGACAAATTTTGTGTATTTATCCGAGCTAGCTAGCTAGATAGATGAATTGATAGATATATATTTTACCTGTTAAAACGCAATCATGAAATAAATTGCTTTACCTCGCAGTTATATTTTCCCGCCAAATATAATCCCATTTGTATAAACTGAAATGATTATTTTAATTTAAGAGATGAATCATATTAATAAGTTTTGCCTCAATGGTACAGCAGCTGGTGTGTGTGTGTGTGTCTTTGTGCGTGTGTGTGTGTGTCTTTGTGCGTGTGTGTGTCTCCTCTATTTTTATTTTTATTTTACTATGAATCAAAGGATATTTGACACTAAGTTTAATTGGCTTTTTTTTTAATTCTTTCCCTTTTGTGAACAAAATGCGACTTGGCACTGACTTATTGTCTTATTCTTTTGCTCTTTTTTTTTCTTTTTCTATTTCTTTTTCTTTCACTCTTTCTCGTTTTTACTCCTTTCTCTTTCTTTCTATTTCTTTCTCTGTTGCTTTCACACGCATACATTCTCACACGCTCACTCATCATTTATCCGTATGCCAACGAACTTTCTTTCTTTTCTATTCTATAAGCCTTTAACTTGCCACTTCTTTCTTTTTTTTTCTTTTTATAGTAATTCTATTCATTATACTTCATACCTTTACGATAGCAAGATTTAATTTTTCCCGTTTTTTCTTCGTCTAAAATAGATTAATTTTTGATCCCTGCCTTAATTTAAATCCAAAGTTCCAAAATGTGTAAGAGAATGAGATGAGAAATTTCATCAGTTCTGTATTTTCTGTAAAACTTCATATGCTGAAATGTATATAACTAACCAGTTTAGCCCAACTGTCAACAGATGACGTTGTATTTAAATTTGCAATTACATTGATTATACATGTGGGTTAGTAGATTTTACGATATATCTTACCCTGTTAAGACATTTATATTATATTTGAGCCGATAGGTACAAATCGGACGTGATTATATTTGATAGATTAATGTATGTCGTGTTTAAACTTGAGTCTATAGGTAAACATAGGTTGTGTTTATACTCGAGTCTATAGATAGACATAAGTCCTGTTTATAATTCAGTCTATAGTTAAACATTGGTTATGTTTATATTTGAGTCTATAGGTAGACATAGGTGTTCATACTTGAGTCTTTATTTAGACATAGGTCGTGTTTATATTTGAGTTCATATTTAGACATAGGTCGTGTTTATAACTGAGTCTATACGTAGATATTGGTCATGTTTATACTTGAGTCTATAGGTAGACACAGTCGGGTTTATAACTAACTCTATAGATCGAAATAGGTCGTGTTTATAATTGAGTCTATAATTAAACATTGATTGCGTTCATACTTGAGTCTATATTTAGATATAGGTATTGAGTCTTTATTTAGACATAGGTTGTGTTCATACACGAGTTCATATTTAGACAAAGGTCGTGTTTATAACTGAGTCTGTAGGTAGACATAGGTCATGTTCATAATTGAGTCTATAGGTAGACACAGTCGTGTTTATAATTGACTCTATAGGCTGACATAGGTTGTGTTTATAGTTGAGGCTATAGTTAAACATTGGTCGCGTTCATACTTCAGTCTATATTTAGATATAGGTTTTTGTTTATACTTGAGTCTATAGGTAGACATAGGTCGTGTTTATACTTGAGTCTATAGGTAGACACAGTCGTGTTTATAACTAACTCTATAGGTCGTGTTTATAACTGAGTCTATAGTTAAACATTGGTCGCATTCATACTTGAGTCTATATTCAGACATAGGTCGTGTTTATACTTGATTCTGTAGGTAGACATAGGTTGTATTTATACTTGAGTATAACACATTGTTATAGTAACACGTTGCACATTTGCTTATATTCGTAAAGCAATGCTTCTTGTTGTAATTAACAACGGAATATCTCATTATTAAGAAAGGGGATAAAGCTGTATGAGCATCAAATATATAAAATGACCTTGTATTTTATATATTCTGGGGAAAATTCAGTTATTTCTTGAGAAGACAACCTTTGTAACGCTATTAGTTTTGGTCACTTGAAAAGTTAATACTAAATAATGATGAAGCGACACCAATGTAGCTCCTCTGAATATTTGCCAAGGAAATAGCATTAGGATAGCGTGAGGCTAACAACCTTTCGACTCTGGGAAAGCGGTTGTAGAGTGGAATGTAATTTATCACACACAATGCCGCGTAGACGCTTTTGAACTATGTCAAATCTGGAAAGAGAAGATTGAGCAGCTCCAGTTCAAATATGGCAGCAATACGCTATTTTTTATGTTCTTTGACTCTTGTAAAGAGAGAGCATGGCAGGAGGAGTTAGATACATTCTGAAGTGATACAAGGGACTGGCCATTTTTCCAACATCTTTCGTGATGGATCGTATATATGAATTCCACTTGAGACCAATAGACGTACTAAGGCAACGAGCCTCATTGAGAGTTCAACTGGAGAAAATTCAGGGTCTGCTAGGTGATAACCGAACATTACTAGCTTGTGGTGGCCTGTTTCAATAGGATTTATTCAACGCCTAATAATAATAATAATAATAATAAAGAATATGTATAAATTATGGGTTTACAAGTTAACAAGCAAAACATACGTATTAAAAGCAAGTGGATTAGTTGAGTGCATATGAACAAGATTAATAAAATAAGAAAGAATGAAAATATTGTATGTTTATAAATCAGTCTGGTAAATTAGTATCAGTTTAAATGGTCCTATAATCACCAATTCGTTTATGTTGTAAAAGAAAGAAAGAGAGATAAAAATAAGAAAGAAAGAAAGAAAGAAAAATAGAGAAAGAAAGAAAAAGAAAGAAAGAAAGAAAAAGAAAGAAAAAGAGAGAGTGAAAAAGAGAGAAAGAGAGATAAAAATAAGAAAGAAAGAAAGAAAAATAGAGAAAGAAAGAAAAAGAAAGAAAGAAAGAAAAAGAGAGAGTGAAAAAGAGAGAAAGAGAGAGATAAACTTTCCGAAAATTAAAAAAATGGTTGAGGAATCTACTTCCAGGCATAGAATATTCGTAAGCATTCTTACTTCCAATGATATACATTTGAGGGTGGATCAATAAGTCCATAGCCTTATACGAAATTATGAGCTGACTTTTGGTTTGAAAGAAATGTTCCTTGTATAATGTTCAGTCTATGTGATTAATTTATTTTTTATTCAGTCGAGCTAACTCGGATATTCAAGAATTTCTTACGCCAACCACCAGGGTTCTGCATCAAGGTCGGCAGATCATTAAAGTGGCATTTTGCATGATGACATAGTTGGTTAATGCAGGCGATTGCTGGGTGACCAACCCGTCTTGCGCCATGGCTAGGTGTCCAGAGTAGTAGATTACTCTCAAGTTCTTGTTTTGCTCGCCACCAGTGTTCTACAAAACGCATTATGCGTTCACATAAGATTTTAGAAATATCAGGGATGGGTTCATAGAGCTGTGATTTCTTTCGATGTTATCTCCAAAAGATGTTAAGCGTCCGGGTGTCGGTTCCATTTAGCTTAGACTCAAGGGTTTTAATTAATGTCCAAGCAGTGGTACCATACAGCGCGAAGGAATCTCCGTTTGAGGTTGTCTGGTAGATCACATTTCCAGATCACATCCATTTTATTCAAGGCGGTCCCGGCTTTGGCTATGCGAATTTTCACATCGTTTTTAGTAGAATTTATGTCGCTTCCTAGGTATGTAAAAGATTCAACAAATTTTATTGATTCTCCTGAGACAGTTTGTATTGAGCCTTGCTGGTTGAATGTTTTTTTGTTATTTTGTATAAGAAAAATGTTAAATCCTATATTTATCCAATATTGTTAGATATGCAGATCTTGCTAGTCATTACATATGCAGTGTTAAGTGATTAATACACACCACTAAATTAAATAATATTCTCAAGGTAGTAGATTATGTTTAGAAATATTTGTGGTGTGAAATAATTGTTTTTTTTTTTTTAATATATGTTCTTCGATAGAAGACCCAAGGAACACTCAAGGTACAGACTTATTGAATAAGATTGTGGCACGGACATAAATGGAAGAAGTAAGTGATAATTGTAATATAGATAACGGTTGATCCAAGACTTGAATAGTTTAAGATTATAGTAATCGGGGAAAGCATTCTACCCAGGCGTCTGTTCCACAAAGTAGCATTTCTCAAACTTTACAATCATTACTTTTACTACCAAGCAATACATTCACAGTATCCGGAAAAAAAAACTGATTTCTCATATGCCATTAAGTACGAGTCTGCCATATAAATTTTTGTTATGTCAACGAACACTCGTTGCCAATTTTAAAATTTCAACGAATACTCGTTCTCACTTTCGTAATGCTCGTTGTAGTAGAGACTTTGTAATCGCAGATTCAACTATAGTAACGCCGTTAAACAATACTGGTTTCAGACGCCGTCGAATAACACTTGCACTAATAGTACTTGCTCTATAATACTAGCTCGAATAGTAACCACCGAATAGTGATCCGAATAGAGAAATAGTATACTGAATAAAGTAGAGAATAGTGGTTCGTATAATAATAGAGAAGAGTAGAAATAGCGATCCGAATAGTAATAGAGGATAGAATAGAAATAGTGATCCCTTAGACGTCACGTGACTTCTTACTTATGCGTTTCCTCTATGGTTACATGGTCTATTTAATTCAATAATGGGATCGCTTGTGTTTGCTCACTGGCGATATATGTTCAAACTCAAGTGTCGGCAGCGACACTTTATATAACAAATTTAAAAAGTATGCCTCAGTTCTGCCGAAAGTTCAAGGAATTTATAGATGTAATTATCAATTGTATGACGGTTTAGAAGTGCTTCGCTAAGTTTCAGCACAGCGAATTGAACACATGAGACTGGATCAGGACACACTGTGCCATTGAGGAAACCAATACACAGTAAAACAGCAGAAAAATAGTATCTTTACTGTACATACCATCACGATCACGAGACCCATACCCCATTAGATTCGTAGAGGCACCACATGTATTGCAGCCGCAGTAGCAGTGGTGCTTCCAGAATAAGATAGCCTGACGGAGCCGAACCCTCTCCAGGTTTGAATTCAGAGTTTTTCCTTCTCCTAGACTAGTCGCCAACCAACCTATAACACTCAGTCTGTCCTGCTATTAACCCATATCTAGTGGGAGAAGAAATGGATTCATACCTTTTCCCAGAGAATTAGTAAATAAGCGAATTTTATGAACACGACTGAACCCTACAACTCGGCTCTATGATTCCTCAATCCGAGCCGCTATCCATTACGCTACAGTGTCAACCCTACCATCTTGAAAAATACTGCCGTCATATCTGGGCTGGAGCTGCCTAATCTTCACTTTCCCATCTTGATAGAGTTCAAAAGTGTCTACACCGCCTTGTGTGTCATTAATCATATTCCACCCTACAACCTCTTTCCCAGAGACGAAACGCCGAAAGTCCCTCGTTACTCTATCGCTATTTCTACGATAAAATGTTCTAACGAGCTGCGTTCCTTAATTCCATCAGTTCTGACCATCACAGCGCGCTCACACTGAGACGAACCAGGACCATTATCTTCGTATTCCTTTAGTAAGAAGGAAGTTCCACTCGGTTAACTTTTTCCCACAAACCGCTAATTTATGGAAAAAGCTTCCGAGAGGATGCTTTTCTCGATCACTACAATCTTAACATTTTCAAATCTAGTCTTCGCCGTTATCTTCTTTACACATTCTCATAAACGGCACTTCTTACCTGTTAATCTGGCTGTACATGAACAATATGCTAAAACCAAGCTGGACAGGAAAATGCTATACAGTGTAACCCGGACATAAGAGACCCGGATATAAGAGAAACCCGGATATAAGAGAGAGTTTATCTGGTCCCAAATTAAAGCCTGTGTTAATGTATATATAATAGAACAAACCCGGATATAAGAGAAACTCGGATATAAGAGACTTCTTCTCCGGTCCCGACAACTCTCTTATATCCGGGTTACACTGTATTAGCATCAGCCAAGATTAAAATGGAACTCTATCATTAAGTTTAAGCCTTGTTGCTATGTGGAGTAGTTTCTTCTGCATACATTTTCAAATAGTACCTGGAAAAGAGTAATGCAAAATCTGCCTGTGACAAGAACATATATGAAAACCGTTGCAATTTGGTTGGAAAGTTATGCGGCTCTCACCTGCATCGACAGCCTCCAATGCCAAGTTTGTTTTTTTTGTTGTTTTTTTCTTTGTTTTGTTTTTTACTTTTTTTTCTTTTTTTTTGTTTGTTTTTTCTTTTCTTTTTTTCTTTTTTTTTTTTTTTTTGTTCCCTGCAAACCTTCATAAATGCATGGCGTCAGAATAAGGCTGCAAACATTTTTCGATTCGAAACCAGAATTATTCAGTTGTAAGAGAGTCTGTGATTTACTAACACGTTGGCAGAACGTAATAAATAACTATGGTGTTTATGTTGAATATAGATTTTTTTTCTGTTTGTATTGGGAGACCTTCTTAGCAAATCATTAATACAAGCTTAGAGTAAAACATTTATGAATGAATTACAAAAGAGTGGGTTGGACAGCGAATGAGAAGATATATGATAAACTTTATGAATTGACAGATGAATGGGTAGTGGTTTTTTTTGTTTTGTTTTTTTTGGCTGTTGTTTTTTGGGGATTTTTTTTTGTTTGTTTGTTTATGAACGAAGACATGACAGATTTATTAATGATTTGATTAAGTATTTTGCAAGAGTCCAGTATTCAAAAATGAATGAGTAAAAAAGTTATTTCAGCATTGGCTCGTTTTTTATATAGTATTATTCACCTAATAAAAATCCTAAGAGCCGCTCAAGGTAGAAGGTTACTGAATGAGGTTGTTATAAGTGCGTAAAGGAAAGAAGGGAGAAGTACCTATTATGAGGATATGTAGGATAGATAATGGTTGGGCATAGACTTGAAGAGGTTGTAGTGATCCGGGAAGCATTCTCTCGGGAATCTATTCCACAAAGTGATAATTCTAGTGAAGATGTCTAAGTGGAACTTTTTAAAGAAATATGAATGTAATGATAATGAGTTGGTTGAATAATTTCTTTCATTTTTCTTTCTAGAAATAATGCTAGTTTGTTGACTGGACAATTTTTGATGATGCTTTCTTCTAATGCAATCATTGTCACAGATAATAACACAAGAATTACACATTACGACCAGAATTGAAATGAATTCGAACAGGAAGATTAATTAATGAATCAAACGTATTTAACCGGATTCTGCATTACTTGCTTTTTTACCAGTGACAAACGAGGCTATTATTAACCCTAGAACACTAACCATCAATTAAAGTTACACCATTACTAACCATGGGTATATCATACCCGATTTTGAAAATATCAAAAAAATATTAAATATAAATCTTTATTTCAAATATTTTACATGCAGGCACTTCAAACTTTGTACTTTGATTTAACATTAATAGGAACTGAAAAACATATTATTGCGCTGGGTATTATATACCCATGGTTAGTGTTCTAGGATTAAACACTAGAGATCCGTTGATATGACACGACTGGCTTTGTATTTTGTTGAAAACCCTAGGTTTTCAGTTTTATAGAACCTAAGTTTCCCTTGGAAGATAACTAGATATCTATTTTAAAATGACGGACGGTGAATTCACAGGTATTTTATACCATCCAAACGTATTTGCATAAAAAATTACTTTTTATTTATTTATTTCTTTTGGTTATTATTATCTTATTATATAAAACTCTATGGACTTTGTATCTTGTGTGCTTGCCAGAAGTCATATAGAGAGAGTGAGAGAAAGAAAGATATAAACAAGTCATATATAGAGAGTTGGGGAAAAAAAGATGTAAATTGATTATCGTGTAGGAAATGGGGAATGAAGCCGAATTTCTTACGAGAAAGTGTATAAAACACACGAAATCCGGCTCCAAACAGGATGCACAGCTGTCATCAAGGTCCACGTCACTCTCGCTTATAAACTTCACGACCCAATGCTAAAAGCAACAGTCAAAGAGACCGCTTCAGACTACGGCAACACCGTCTACAATAAGAAACACATTCTATCTCTTGTATCCTCTTTACTATGAACCACGCACACACGTGTTGACTTTTTCACATAAACACACATATAACAACATTTCATTGTTTCTCAGATACGTACACAAAGAGAATTTATATTTTATTTCAGAATTTTATTAACCCAAACAAAAAGACATTACTTTCCAGTCTATGACCAATTTCTTGTATTCTTGTCGTTAAATTAAATTAATGTTCATTTATTGAAATTACGTTGTCTTTCTACAGAATTTTATTCTTTCAATGAAAATCGTTTGGTTATTCTAAACCACCGAATTACGCGCAGCCCCGCAACAATATTTTATGTTATTGTGTCGAATCCCAAATCGCCAAATTTTGACATTTCAATCTCTTATTGTTCAACTTTTTTCAGGCGATTTTTTTAATGTTGAAAACAACTGCAATAACTGCAAATAAATGTATTTTTAAAATATCTCTACTTTCACAAACTTCATGAAACTAAATGCAAACAGTAAACACAACAAAGTTAACCCAACGGGTCACAAGTGGTCTAGTATATATTACATATTATATTTAATGTTTTGCGTTTTCGAGCTATATTAATTTGGATATATGTGTATGTAACTTCAGTCTGAAGAGCGTATGTACCTATGCGCTAACGGACAGACATGCGCTTATACGAGAGATGTTGAGAAGTTCTCAGCCCAACCAAGACGGGATTAGGAAAATAGCTGATGTTTAGTCAGGTTTTCGGGAGTCTGTCAAGTTGAGAACTTTTTGTTAGCTCCTCATATAATTTACTTTTAATAATTGATTACTCAATACAAGTTCAAGAGCCACTCAAAGTATAGCGGTACCGAAGAGGGTTGCTCTATGAGTAGTAAGAATAAGACTTAAGAAAAGCAATTTATGCAGATATGTGGGAAAGATAACAGCTAACCCTTGACTTGAAGAGGTGAAGATTGCAGTGATCGAGAAAGCATCGTCTCGGGAGTCTGTTCTACAAATCATCGATTCTTGGGAAGCTGTTGAAATGAAACTTCGTTCTGGGATCGAAGGGAATGGGTGTGGTTCGTCCCAGTGTACATGGCATAGTGGTTCTTAGCTTTGAATGTTTGAACTGATGGAACTAAAGAATGCAGCTCGTCAAAATATTTGCTATGGAAATAGCGACTCCGTCAGGGCGATAAGGGATGTAGAGCTGAAAATAATTCATCACCCATAACTTTTGTATATGCCACTGTTGACAATAGACAACCAATATTTTCTTTATCGTGGTGACCGAATTTATTTTCATTAAAAAAATATTCCTAGCGCATTACTAGATTGGCTGCAAGGTCTCATCATTTTACAGTTGAAATTGCTAGACGTAACCGTAACTTCTATGCTAACAGTTTATTCTTTAGCACGTCTCGCTTGTGGAACTCTCGGCTTCTTGCTTTTCAGTCAAATTGATCTTCAAAAATTTAAATGCAATGTCGTTATCTTCTGTCTTCTTAATTTCTATTCTTTTATTGTTCTCTCTCTCTCTCTCTCTCTCTCTCTCTCTCTCTCTCTCTCTCTCTCTCTCTCTCTCTCTCTCTCTCTCTCTGGCAGTGATTTTTTGCAATATTCCCTCACATTCAGTAACCCCCCCACCATTGCATCTTGCTTGGGATGAAATGATTGAAAACATATCACTTCAAGACGTATAATAATGACTCTACAGATTCCTGTCGTTTCTTATCTGTGAATTGCCATGCATTACCGTTTAGAAAGATAGTGGAGGAGTTTCTCATTGCCTTCTCCCGATTTTGTAATTTTCTATTGGAGTTGCTGCTGTCAAACGACAGAGCCCAATCTACACTGCTATTTAACCGAGAGCTCTTTCCGAACGGTATCTATGTAAAATGAATGCAACAGACTCGGCTGAAATTTGAACTCGCCTCGTCATTTTCATTTTGCGTCCCAATATCCGTTACGCTACCCATACATCCCTTGTTTGGAAAATGTACAAAGAAATTCAAATGATAAAAAATAAAACTATCAAAGTGTTTTCAGTGCTAGTCGCTTATCATTCCTGTTCAGTCATAGAGGAAGTAACTTGACAAGCGCAGTTCCTACTGTCTCAAAACAGCGAATCGCATCGTAGCTTTAAAAATGTCTTTAAAAATGAATGATGATCAGACGATGTTAAATCACAAATTATCTTTTAAAAGGCATAAAAAAAAACACGTCCAATTACGCGAAAAGAAGGTACGCATTATAAAAGTCCTTTCGAAATATACGGAATATATTATTTCATTCTCTTGTCTTTTCTTCTCTCATCCTCCTTTTTCGTTCCATTTTCTCCTCTCATCATCTCTATTCTTCTCTTTCACTTTCTTTTTTTTTCTGTATTCTTTCTCCTTCTCCCTCTCCCTTTTTCTATTTTACTCCCTCATCCTCTACCCTTGTTGCTCATTGCTTCATCTTTCTTTGTGTAGCATTCTCGTTTTCTCTCCCTTCTTCTTCTCTCTCTCTCTTTCTCTCTCTCAATCTCGCTCGCTCTCGTTGACTTTCCTCCTCATCTTTCATTTTCACAAACAAGATGGAAACAGTCATTTTGAGCAGTACAAATGGGTAACTATTACTTTTTTCTTCTCTTTTTACAAAAAAAAAAGATATTTTCATAGAACCAGCTTCACTTCTGTCAAAAGACAATGGTAAATCAGTATAAACGTTCAATATAAAGTTCAGTTAAACAGAAACCCAGAACGAGATGTAGTCGTCTGATGATCACAGTCCAAACATGGATAACCTCCCTTTAATACTTCTTCCCAATACTTTGTGCCACTTGATAAAGTAAAGTACTATCCAATGACTTCTTTTTATTCTATTCTTATTTAATTTCATCTATTTTTTTTTTCGAGAATAGTTTGGAACTGTGACTCATTAAAGATGAGATAATTTGGGACAATTGTGTTTTTTTTTTTTTTTTTCTTAGTCATCGTCTGTTCATGTGAGGATGTAGGTGCTTGCAAGAGATAGAATTTCAATGAAACTCTCCCCTCAAGACATGGACATTAGTTTATTCCAACAACGAACTGATAATCGTATGATTTATCTTAAAATAGAAACATTTTACATACTCCTCTATTTGTCATTTGTAAATACGTTTGATCAGAGTTTGATTTCAGTGCTATTCATAGTGTATAAAAGCAAGAGTATTTTTATTCTCTTCTTTGTGAAATCTATCAATAAATCATCATTTACGGGAACCAGACGTCAAAACAATCATTGTATGCAAGATCGGGATTCCTTAGTGAAATGTAATGAGTGATGAATGACAACGTTTTAAATATCTGAGGAAGCAATGTTAACAGAAAAAGATCCTTTCTGAGTCTTATTCTAGCAAGTATCATTTACATAGGTTTAAATCTTACATTTGCCTACAAACATCCAAGTTTTTGTCTTTCTTTTAATTACCAATTACAAAAGCAAAAATAAATAAATGTAAATTGTTCAGAAAATAATTACGTTTTACCAGAAAGGATTTTTTTAATCATTTCACCCCAAGCATGGCGATAATGCCACTAGGATGCAAAAGGTTACTGGGAGTGAAAGGACTTTAGTGAAGAGAAAGGGCAATAAAAGAAAAGCATTAAGTAAGAAAGTAGATGGCGATTGGCGTTGCTTTTAAGTTTTGTAGATCATAGGTTATAGGGAAGCAAGAAATGGAAAGGCATTTAAATATTAAAAATATAGTCACTTTTATTTTCAAGAAGTAACATTTTCGATTCTAAGTTTATATAAATCTGATTTTTTTTTCTCGAAAATAGTTTGCAAGACTGTTTTTAGCTTCTTCCTTTCTGAATATTCTCTCACTCAGGAAATGTTTCGTGATTGAAAGAAATGAAATCTTTAGGTGTTAGATATGATGGGTATAAAGAATGTAGGGAAAAAAAACACCCATCTTACGATCTTATCTTTTCTTTGATTTGTTTTACAGAGTGTTCTCTTTCGCTGTAATACTGGGGAATAAAACCTTTTATGTTTACCAAAGCAAGGCACTATTTTTAATCAATTCACCCCCAAACATGGCGATAAAATCACTAAAATGCAAGGAGCTACTGGAAGTGAAGAATAAAGTACCGGAAACCCAATCCTAAACAGGAAACAAGGAATAAACCTCTGCTCTTGTCTAAAAAGCAGAGGAGTGTGGACAGGACAGTACACTAAAAAAGTTTTTTAATCACTGCTTTTTTCGTTTTTAGCTGACATGCAAAACTCATTTTTCATCACCTGTAAAAATACGGTGGAAAAATGAAAGGATGACATTCCTGCTGCAGAACGTTATGTTCGACTCTGAAACAAAAACTCATAAGGAATCCAAATTCCCGTTTCGTAAGTTTTTCTAATTAAACTCAAAATGGTAAACGAAATACCGTCGGATAGACGAAATGTTGAATTAATTCTAGTCACAGTTTCCTACTAATAAACTTGGTTCTGCTTTAATTCGTTGACTTGTAATTAATAGCAGTAAAATACGTAATTACACTGTGGACATACTTATACAGTGTAACGCGGATTTAAGAGAGTTGTCGGGGCCGGATACGAAGTATCTTATATCCGGGGTTTCTCTTATATGCGGGTTTGGTCTAATTTATATACATTAACACAGTCTCTAATTTGGGACTAGAGAAAATCTCTCTTATATCGGGTTTCTCTTATATCCGGGTCTCTTATATCCGGGTTACACTACCGTTTTCTGTCCCGATAACTCTTACTTTAACGCAGCGTTTCTATTTAATTTTAATTTAATTTTAGGTGATCTTAGGTGACAAACTGAATAGAATATGTTAGCAAAAGTTTTCAAATTGCTTGCTATGTCATGTCAGTGAAAATATAATTTCATAAAGCCTTTTATTCTACCCAAGATCATGACAGACGAATAGGCCACTCGATTAACAAGAACCGGAATGAAAAAGGTGCCTAAATGCGTCTCTAATTCAACATCAAAGGCCCCATAGCGAAAAAGAGAACCGTTCACGAAATGCTTTTGAAATGTCTCACTGACAATTTCCTTGCCGTTTCCCTTTGGTGTTGAAATGGATGGTTAACAATTTAGGAGAAAGAAAAAGAGAGAGTGACTCTGTTTTTTTGCGAATCCCACTCCCATCACTTCGACAAAACTCTGGGCCCCTTTCCCACTACTGTAAGAATGGGTGTTAGAAAAACTAGAAACTGGAACGGACTATTATGACGAAGTGTAGGAAAACATGTCGGCTTACTCGGGCGATGATACTTACGTAAAATAAAACACTTGGACGTGTTTTAGATTTTAAACACGTCACTGTGTTTGTGTGCGTATGTGTGTCCGCGGGCAAATGCATATTTGCATATATCTATGAACATATATTCTCTCTCACACACACATGCACACATACACGCACACGCATAGACACACACCTATCTACATAGGAAATAATTCTTCTTCTTTAATAGAAAATACTATCTGATTTTAGTTTATATGATTGCCACTCTTTGAAGGCTTCTCTAGCAGAAATAGATCAAATACATAACACGGATTTTTTTCAGTGTATATATATATATGTGTGTGTGTGTGTGAAAACATTCAGACAGAGTATATCTGTAAAAACAAAAAGAAAATTTATCTTAGCCGACATGTTTCGTCCTCTGAGGAACTTTATCAAAGCAAATGCAAGGATTTTATTTAGTGACAAGTATTTATATACAACTGTAAAAATGTTATTGTTTTTTCAAAATGTTTAAATTTAAGACCGCTCATAAATATTCATCAGGTTAGCCGAAAAGTCAGACAAGTTATGGAGGACGCGAAGCAACACAATTCAATGTCTAATAAACGAAAGTGAGTAAGAGATGTTCTTAAAATTTTTATGCAAATTAGTATTTAAATTATTTTAGTTTGAGATTAATTTATGGTTTATTTATTTTAAATAATATGAGGCTACGGATTTAACCTTTATTTTATTTTATTTTTTTAACATTTTTTTTCCAATATGGCCATTCCTGAAAGAATTACTATTTTTCAAAGCCAACATAAGTGACTTTAAAAATGTCGAAGAAAAAAATTAAGAGAAACTGGTTAAATTCATAACATCGTGTTATTTAAAATATACAACACATAAATTAACAGTTAACATTAGACTTGATCAGGTCAAGAGTGTATGGATCGAGGAAATGTCATCTCGGGAGTCGGCTCCACAGAATTGTGGTTCGCTGGAAGAAGCTGTTCGAGTGGAATTTACTTCTCACCAATTGAATATGGAGGAAATGGGGGTGGTTTGCTACAATGCCAGTGATATGACGTGATAGTCAGAACTGGCGGAAACATGGAATGCAGCTCGTCCGAGCACTTTTCATGAAAGTAGCGATAAAGTAGTGAGAAGCTTGCCACATCTTGTCTTTAAGAGACAGGCTGGAGGATGGAAATCATTTGTCTCCCACAAGGACTCCGATACACTGTTGGACTCTATCAAAACTGGAAAGTAAGGACTAGGCCGGTCCCGCCCAAATATGATAGTACTCTATTTTAGTCCTGATCTGGCTCTTGTAAAGATAAAGGATAGCAAGACGAGCCAGGTACTTATTGTAGATGTTACAGGGATCAACCATTTTTTCCTGCAGCTTTAGCGATGGATCGTATGTACGAGTTCCACTTGAGGTCAGGATGAGTTTATGACCCAATAGTAACCGTTAGTTATTGTTGTTGGTAAGACATGCGAGTAAAATCGACCGATACACAAAAGCATTGGTCTTGCTTTTTTCTTTAGAATGATCTTATTCGCTGAAAACAGGAAACATCTCATCAATCACTAACCAATGCAGTCGGTTATTAGAAAACTGAAAGTAGCTGGGTGCACAATGCAGCATTCTGCATTTAGAAATAATTTTATCCCAATAGCTAGTAAATAAGATGGCGAGCGTGCGAGAATTGTGCAGTAGACAGAAGTAATTTGACTTTTGGTAGCAAAGTTAATGGAACATGTAAGGTGACAGAGGATGTGCAGTTAGTGTAACGGTTATCGGCGCGGAAAATGATATCACTGAACCGAGTTCAAGTTCCAGCCTTTGAGGAAAGATGTGAATCCGTCTCTACTCCCCACCAGCCATAGGTAGACTTAGATTTCTAGTCTTGAGTGGCAATTAGCCTTATAGGATACGGACAACTCTAAATTCAACGGGAAACCACTCTCGCATTAATGGCCTTGAAAAAGGCATGAATCCATATATTTCCCTCGACAGCCATCGGTTAAGTAGTAGGGTAGACCAAGGGCTCTAATTTTGACTGCTTACTAGCCTTACAGGATACAGACAACTCTGAATTTAAAACCTTGGAGAAGACAACGAGAGACTCGCATTTATGGCCTTGAAAAGGGTGTGAAACCACCTCTCCAAAACTAAGAGTTAAATAGCAAGTTAAATTAGATTTTTTTTAAAACTTGAGTCACAGCCAGTCTAGAAGAAATGGCAAAGAAATGGCAAAGGTAATACCTCCACTATATTTCCCAAGATGCAAGTCATGCATGTTGTGGAGAGCCATGACTGCTTACGTCTTGAAGGGACAAGTCATTAAAAAATGAAACGAGGAGTATTAATCCAATAATGCGCACGAAAACAAAACATAAAAATTCCCTTGACCTGGTGTAGTCGTAGGGCTACTGCGCATCTGAACACCTGACCATCTCCCTTCACATGTATTGATTGCGGGTCTAACTCTATGCGAGGGATATTCTAGTTCATTCAGTGATGATGTCGGTTCATTTTTTCCTCTGTTTGCTGCTTTTTCTTTTGACTAAGGTCTCCATAATATTTTAACTTTCTCGTCCTGACAGTGGTTATGAGATGGTGCAGAGGGCACGAGAAAAAGAACTCGTAAATTATAAGGCAGCTAACACGAAGTTTGTAGAACTTTAATTTTAAGTGGTCTCTAATGCCAAAAATTGAAGAGTTCAGTTCAAATTCCTGTCGGTTTCCTTACAATAACTTGAGTGCACATACTCTTGGGAAAGGTATGAATCCGCCTCCTGTCTCCATCTATGGATTCAATAGTATGACTTGTATCTAAAAAAGTCATTGTTATTCTTAAAAAGTTGTTAATGCAATATTCACTAACAAAAAAAAAAGAATTATTCTTACAGTCCAAAAATATGTTTCGGTTTTAAATAAGCCACAAAGAATTGACAAGCTGTAAAAAAACAAATCAATCTGTAAATAAATGAAAAGTCTGATACCATAAGAAAAGAATTGTGAAAAAAGTATAAATCTGTGAATACAGACTGCGGATACAAGAGGTTACACGTAATGGGTATTGAAAACCTTTATATTTGCTTAGTGGTTGAGGCAGTGTATGAAAACTTGACTGTTGACTAATGTCAATCAACATTATTAATTAGCGACACCATTATCTTCCAAAATGGTCGACCATCATAGAATTAGCATAATTTTTCTATTAGTTTTCTTCCTATGAAATTTGACTTTAATGTTTGGTTTCTTGGAGGTCATAACTTTGAGATATTCAAATCCACAGACAGGAGATAATCCTATTTCCAACAGATTGGTCGCCCGGACAATATAGCCCAATTGCACTAAAAATTGGATAAGGTGAGGTTTATTTCCTGACACAAGCAATTTTTGAGCACCTATAAACAAATAACCACGTGCTTCATTACAGTCAGGTAGGCTGATGTTTAAATACCCTAAACCTGAGTATTTTGATAGAGAGTAGAAGAAAAACTTTAAAGCATATTTCGTTCACAAAACATTAAAGCATATTTCGTGACACAAAAATCCGAAGATGCATTAGAACAGCGAAAGATGCCTTCAAAAAGGTAAAATATATATTAAGATACAAGAAAATTTCGGTAAAAACAAAGAAAAGAATGCTGAACTGCTATGTAATATTAATTCTCCGATACGGCAATGATTGCTGGATAATTTCTTTACGGATGAAGAGGAAGCTTCAAGCAAGAGAAATGTTCTACAGAAGGATACTGAGAATACTATAGACGGAACAATGAGCAACGTGGAAATTTTCATGTAAAAGGGTATTTATACTTAGAATTTGAAAATGCAGTTGAAATTTCTTGGACACAAAATGAGAAATGAAGGCTTGAAGAATTTTACATTCACATGACATTGAAGGCAAAAGGGACAAAGAGAAACATCGAGTTTGTATAAACAGATCTCAGAACAGATACTAGGAGGAATAGTAAAGACATAAATATTGCTAGCGTTACAAATGATAGGAAATTGTGGTGATACATTAAACTCCACGTCCTGAATGGATACGGTACATAAAGTTAGAATAACTTGTCGTGTCTTTTACACGTCGTGTTCAACTGTATCGCTATTTTAAAGAAATCATTATTCGTGTTTTCGTTTGAATTCGCGTTTCACAATAAAGAGTATCGAATAAAGGGATTTTGCAACAGTATGTTGATTTTATATACACTATTCGGACTGCTGTCCTCATCTTTATTGCAATATTCACGACGTTTCGGCCGTTATACGCACCGGCCTTCGTCAAGTTTTTCTAACCGAACACTTTATTTAGGCAGATTGTTCTAATTCCACGTGCGACACCTTTGGATATTTTAGTAAATTCCCTTTGAGAACTCAACTCTACAAGTTTGTTTTTTTTTTTTTGTTGTTGTTGTTATTCAAGGATTGAACTCACAACTCAAGGTTTGAACTCATCAATCGACCAACGCTTTTATCCACTAGGCTATGTGAACTTGAGGACACAAGATGTAAATAGTGTAAATAGTTACAAAGCCTCATCTCAGAAATATAGACAGATGTTGATTTTATTCTTCAATCTTTCTTTCATTTGAGCCATTTTCTTTTATTTTTTCTTTTCTTTCTATTTTTTCGTGCCATTTGTCTCCTTTTCCTTACTTTCTCTTTTCTACTTCCTTATCTTGTACTGTTCTTTCTTTTCTTTTCTTGCTCTCCCTCAAAAGTATCATCCACACGTAACCTATCCTTAACCCCCACGTCATTCACGTCTTCACATCCGGTAACTATGTCGCCTTTGCTATTAATTTGTGAAAGGAAGCGAAATACATCAAATAAGATCAAAATTAAATAAGGATTCAAACTAAAAAAAAATTAAACGTCATGTGAAATAAAAAAAAAATTCTAATAATCAATAAAACTACGGAAGCAAACGAAAGCATTTTCATTTGGTCTTTGATTCCCAGAGGCCAGTAATGTTTCGACCTTTAGCAGGCATTAAATGGATTTTTTTTATCAATGTGTCGAGTTCCTTCACGACGTAGATGATCATGGCTCTTCTTAATTTCCTCTCCTGTAATAATTACTCTTTTTATTCTCTCCTAAACCCTGCTCCACCATTCATTTGCTCAAGTTGTAGGTTATACTTTGCTTTCTTCTGTCCTTTCCATCTGACTATAGATTACGCAATTCAGATCACTAATGTCAATTTTTTTATATTCAAATTATATAAAAGTTAATGAACGACGTAATTTGCTAAATTCATGTAAATTCATTGTAAATTGATCCCCCGACGGACGCCGAAATAAAATATGCTCATACCACGTGATTTCTTAAAATGAATTCGTTGGTTGGTCGATTTTGTTTAGCGGCATTTCAACTTCTATGGTTAATTACTGATAAAATCTAAATATTTTGAACACAGTTTTATGGATTGAACTAAATATATTTTGAACGCCTACAGATAAAATGTATTGGTCATTTTTCTATAAAATATACTATTGGTAATTTTACTATAAATATGTAGTGTTGGTAATTTTTTTTATTTAAAAATTTATTGCTGCTATTTTTTTACTATAAAAATATATTTTTATATTTTCATGATGTTTTTAGTTTGGGCGTTCACTATTTGTGCTACCACCCCAGGTTAGAGTGGACCTGGGAACAATAGCAATTAAGAGGTAGTTCCACGCTTCTCAAAACCTCCAATCTCCCAATCAGGGGCCTTTCTGTCGGATGTAGTTTATCGTCATACCTAGGACGGACTGTTTTAAATTCATAAGCTGAAGTTTGTTTCGTTTTTTTTTTCGTATATTACTATCGAATTACGAATTTAATTTTTTTTCTTTTTTCACATTTTAAGAAATCACGCGGTATAAGCTAAGCACATTTTGTTTTGAGTTCCGTCCGAGAATTGACCCGCCGTATTAATTTTTACTATTTTTATTTTATTTATTTATTGTGATTTGGAGGGTTTAAATCTATTGTAATATGAAAAGAAAACTGGGGAAAATGATTATTTCTGGTCGCAATGCTTATTGTACAACTCCAACTGTGTTTCTAATTTGAACGTTCTCTGCTCTACACAGAATTCTATTTCTAATCCGTACTCCATTTTGTTTTTTAAAAAAAAAGAAAAAAAAAGCTTCTCATTCCAATAACGTATATAACTGTCTTGTCAATTAAGCAATGAATGTCAGTTGACATTCCCTGAACGCTCACGAATCCTTTCCATCATTGTTTTTATCTTTTCTCTTGCTTTCTTTCTGAAATCACACTCTTTTTCTTTCTTTCTTCTCCTTTTCCTTTCGACCATCATCTTTCTGATTCTTGTTCAGTTGTCTGCTTTTTTTTCATTGCTCTCCCCCCTCTCCCTCTCTCTCTCTCTCACACACACACACACACACACCTTCACTATTTTCTTTGCTTTTATAATTCTTATCTATCTTTCTTTTCCTGCTCATCTTTTTTCCCCTTTCTTTCTTTCTTTCTTTCTTTCTTCCTGCTTATCTTATACATTCTCTTCTTAAAAGTGTCATCTTCGCGTGACCTATGCATAACCTGCACGTCATCCTCGTTTTCACATCCGGTAACCATGTCGCCTTTGCCATTAGTCGATTAAAGATAACACAAAAAAGGAAGAGACTGCTAACATGAAGAAATCAGTGCCACATAACGTCTTCCGATCTTCTTTATTACTGGAGATAAAATCGACAGACCAGCAACAGCGTTGCTACTCTTGTTTCGTTGAAACCAATGCAGAAAGCAGAGTTGTCCAGATGTATGGAAGCAGTTTTAGAAATGACCAGAAACTGTTTTTATTTCGACGTTTATATTCCTGAACATTTGAACTTGTAGAACCGATGTTTTCGAAACATTGAACACATCCTCTAACTTAAAAACTAATGGCTAGCTAATCTCTTAGTTGGTGGATAGCCAATCTTAGCTCAGTCGCATTTATGTTTGTTTAAAACCCAGAAAGCCAAACCTGTAGTTATTTTCCTATGTTTTTACGATTCCGAATGAATCTCTGTCATGCTGTTATAGTCAATCCGATGAAATGATACCCCCCACCAATCTATGATACTGCAGATTACTACATTTCAATTTTCATAAGGTAGTATTCATATAAAATACAAATTTGAATGTAACCTAATTATGTACAATAATCTATCATGCGAATGTCAGTGTATCACTGTGTGATACTTTTTCAATTAAAAAAACACAACTCTCTAACTTTCAATAGCTCAAGTTACAGAAATTTTGAATTCCTAAGTTTTCATTACTACGATTGTTTTCGGCGAATTTTTAATTGATTTTTTGTACGATAAACATTTTTATAACTTGGAAATAAATTTGAGAATAATCGAAATTAATTGCGAAATCCATCGAAAGTCACCCATGAAATCAAAATAATTGTTTGCACGGAAAGTAAGGACCTACGCACACTAAATTTTCTTTAAATTAAGTGCTGGCCGAAGTATAATCGTTGAAGTTTTAAAAGGTAAGCTTGAATATTAATGCAATACTGAAATGCAGCTATCAATTTTAAGTTCTTCTGTAGTTTATTGTTGTCTATTGCATACGAAAACATTATGGTTGACAAAAAGAAATCTTCGCCAACAGAGGACCAGATTTCAACCAAAATAGCCAAGGCTGCATTGAGGAAAAGAAAGTCCCGTGCTAATGAAAACCCAGTTCAAACAACAGTCAGATGTTGAGAATATGCAAAGACTTAGGGATTCTCAGACTCCTGAACAAGCCGGTCTAATTAAGAGCCCTTCGCAGGAGTTAGCTTAAATGCCGCTCAATATGACGTCTTTTAAGCTAGTATGCAATGTAGGTGAACAATTCAACTAGAAAAATCAAAAATAACTACAATGAAGCTAAATACAAATCTCATAATAGATCATTCAATCTTAAATCAACAATGTTTTGCGGCAATTTTTAGCATCAACTTGAGATTTTTCTTGTTAAAAAGTTGAATAATTTTAACACATTCAACATTATGAATAAAAAATGGTAAATTTTATATAGTGTTTTTGTTTTTTCGAGACTTAAAATAAGCAAAACAAATTCACGGATTTGAACAGAAAAGACCCAGAATGACGTCAAAATCCGCGAAAAATTGTTATCATTTAATAATCAGTTGTGCTTAGTTTAATTTGTAACATATATAAATGTAGGTAGAAAAAAGCAAATGTTGATAAGAGGGTCACTAAACACTGTCCGGAGCCCCCAATCAGATTTTCCCCAGGTTGTTGTGGGTGGAGGGGTCAAAGTAGTACCTACTGCTCCAAGTTACAGTGATTTATTTATTTATATCGGTTCTCCCCAATCACAGAACGTTGAGCTTGTTCAGTAACTAGATGGGGGACCGCTTGGGCATAACAGGTGCTGTCAGCTGAGATGTGTGAGTGGTACGATGGAATACTCTTAGGAAACGTATGAATCCATCTCTTTTTCTCACCCGCCAGCTATGGGTTAAATAGCAAGACAGATTGGGTCCTATAGCCTTGGTTGGCAACCAGTCTACTTCAGAAAGTAACGGCAGCCTATTGCAGGAATTCTTCTGCTAAGTCAATCATGCATCGAACGGAGACATGATCATCTTAGCGTGAATTACGCATGGCACCGAAGGAAGGAACACAAATTTAATACGAAATATCGAATCTAATAAACGGTAAAGTCAGTGACATATTTACATATGGGCTAGTATGGGTTAAGGTTAGGGTTAGTATGGGATGCAGTTCATGGGCCCCAAGAATAGAAGGACTTCAAGGGCCTTCTAGACTTGGAATAAAAGTAATTAAAAAAATACGAATATAACAAAGGAGATTTATTTTCAGATTTAATAGGGCTCATTTGAACTAATTTGAAACAATTTAGAGCATTTGAGTTCGTGTAATTGGAATGGGTCTTTTAAATTCGATGGGGGCTTATGAAGGGACTCCATTTAGATTTTGATGCATCTGTTTTATATACGTATAGATTTTTATGTAGCTTTTTTTAGTTTTGCATAATTTTGTCTACTTTACTCACTTTTGCTCAATTTTATACTTCATTACGCACCATCTAAAATAATTTTTTTTATATACACAGGGAGGGGTGAACATAGATAATGAAGAGGTCCAAATTTCTATTAGCCAAAATCCACCCCTGGGTAAGGTACAGGTAAAAAAAATTAAAATATTTGAATTACCATTCAGTAGACTTTAGTGGAATTAGCTAAGAAGACAAAATATAAAACTGAAATAAAACGAGAGATCAAATAATCCGATGATTTTACGATGTAAATGTTAATTTAGTGTTGTTTTACCGTTTTTTTTTTAATCTCATGTCACATTTCAACCTATAGTCAAACTTCCGCAGCACGCTTAAATTATGATGATCAAAAGAGATTAATAAAGTGTAGTGATGTAATGGAATAACCTGTCAACCCATGAGTGACTATACTATCGGTAGTAACTACCTAAAAGCATCTGTAAGTCAACGGACTACAGAGTCTAGCTGAAATATTTTTCGGCTGTACTGTCGTGAGGCAGTTGTTAGATGCTCCAGCTGGAATCTTTTTCAGCTATTCTGGTCGAACTCTCTGCCTCCGAGCAGAAAAGAACCCGGACGAGGCAATGCCGAAGGGCAGAGTCTCGTTCGGGGAGGTAGACTGACCCGATCCCGTTTATGTGGGGTCTACTGAGATTTTTTGGTCGATCCTACGGGCTCAGGAACCCCACATTAAATTCGGCCTTGTGCCACATGTGACTGCGTGGGTCAGTTGCTGTATACTCTAGCTAGGATCTGTTGAGTACGACTCAGACTTACGCGAGAACTACCGACTTTCTAATAGTAGCACTTCCTACTGGGTTCACTTGAGACGGCCTTGTACATAACTGTTACCTTTATTCCTATTGTATTGGTTTTTACAATAAACCTTTACTTATTTTATCCACCGTGTTTTTCAAGTATATATTCTTATTAGCACAGAATATAACATGTAGTTTTTATGATTTATTTATTAACCCAAACAAAACAGTTTATTATAATTTGTAATAAAAAGATGATAATTAAAAGTCTTAAAAAATTATTTGTTTTTTTTTGTTTTTTTTTTGTTCATTATTTCAAAAACACAATAGATCAATGCATACAGTTCACTATATTAAGCGCAATGCTCTGTGTTCACTAAATGATTGTTCGAATCTGTCAATAAATGCTTCTGCATCCATCTCATCTAAAAATTCTTTTTCAGTAGATATGTATGATTCTAAGTTCTCTTCAGACAGCAAATTTCATAACCTCGTCTTTATGATCTTTAGCTTTGAAAATGTCCTCTCACATTGGACTTTAGCAACTGATGGTATGCAATTGACTTTATGTTATATTCCGTGATAATAGGAATATATACTTCACAAACACGGTGGATAAAATAAGTAAAGGTTTATTGTAAAAAACAGTACAATAAGAAATAAGATAAGTTATGCGCATGGTCGTCGCAAGTCAATCCGTGGGTTCCTCTCTGATCAGAGGCAGAGATTTCGACTGTCAAGCCGAAAAAAGATTTCGGCTAGACGGTATTTACTAGCCTCCCTCCCCCCCCCTAGGGCAGATGTGGCACAAGGTTGAGTTAAACGTGGGTCTTCCGAGCCCGTAGGCTCGGCCAAAAATATTCCCTTTCGAACATGTAAAAACGGGTTCAGGGTCATCACCCTCCCCGAACGAGACTCTGCCCTTCGGCAGAGGCTCGTCCGGGTTCCTCTCTGCTCAGAGGCAGAAAGTTCGACCGTCTATCCGAAAAGATTTCGGCTAGAATATTTAGCCACCCTCACCCCACGAGGGTTGCATGTGGCACAAGGCCAGGTTTAACGTGGGTTCTCTCGGCCCAAAATATTCCCTTCCGAACACGTATAAACGGGTTCAGGGTCAACCTCCCCGAACGAGAGGCCTTGTCTGGGTTCCTCTCTGCTCAGAGGAAGAGAGTTCGATCCTCTAGCCGAAAAGATTTCAGGTAGACAATATTACCCCACGCCGAACGAACTTCCCCGAACAAGACTCTGCTCTTCGGATGATCTTCGTCCGGGTTCTTCTCTGCTCAGAGGCAGAGAGTTCGACCGTCTAGCCGAAAGATTTCGTCTAGAAAATTTAGCCACGACCCCCTCCCCACGACCGTCTAGCCGAAAAGATTTCGGGTAGTCTCTGTTGTCCGTTGACTTACCGCTACTTTATAGGCAATTACTACCTATAGTATAGTTACTCATGGGGGTGACAGGTTATTCCATTACATCACTTTTTAAAGTTATTATTCCTTTTATTACTAAAATAATTGTCTGTATTTGTTCTTTTATTGCACTTTTATTTGATATAGGGGGCCTACTCCATCAGGGACCCTCTTACCATCGTGCAAGTTGACAACCTAACCAGTTCTCCACTGACTGTGACGAATTTCTTCCTTTACTTTTCCAATACGAGCCCTTTTGTTGGTTTGAATATAGCAAGAAAGTTTCCTTTCCCCTCGCATCAATAAGTTTTGGTCGCCTAATGCCTTGTCTTCTTTTGGTGATTTTCTCTCTTCGGACTCTGTAATTAATTATGCGCCATAGCCATTCCTTTTCGGGAGTGATTAGACCTAGTCCTTTCAACATAACAATTTCACTTTTACCGAAAACTTTCATCTTGCCCATAACTGCGCTATTCAACACACGAACATGAACTATTTGAAGACGGCTGACCTGCTTACATACCTCAGACAGTGTCAAACGCAGTTGTTACAAGACAGTAGCTCCTATTCTAGTTATATGTCGGTAGTCATAATGTTTTGCCTTCTATGTAAATGGAGATATGGGGGAAGAACCTGCATTTCTAAGATTGAGCTGTCTGCTGTCTTCCAAATTAATATTAGAAATTGGTTTATCTTGTAAAATAAAAGTGGTATTGTTCTTACTTGACCAAACACAAATATGTGCTTCTTATTTTTTAAGAATACGTCACGCTCATCGATATGATGGTTAATTGTATTATGTCATGTTTAAAACACGTCATGGATAGGCTAGTTTAATAGATACAGAAAGACTAAGAAAAAATTAGTGTATCAAGCCATTACTACTTTAGAGTTATTCTTCTTTTGTAATCTAATACGAGACTATCAAGCCCAGTAAATAGGTATAAACCTTTGATAAGGCACTCGTGTCAGACGTGCCACTGTGCTGTAATGACCCGTAAGCTCAACTAGCAAATCATTATGACTGTAGTAAGCACGATTCTTAATCGGTACCCTATACAAATGGCTTTGTTTCTGACCAACTTAGGCATATGGGCGCCTCGTCGTAAAATGGTCGTTAATAAGCCAGTCTCACAGACTCAAGCAAGATGCCATAAAATAAAATTAAAAATATAGAGGGAGGGGACGAAATCAAATGTTAAGGGGGTCCCAATCAGATAAGTTTTAAAGATCCTTGATTATATATTTTTATTTGATTTTTATTTTTTATTTTTTAAGCGTTTCACCCCAAGCAAGGCGAGAAGCCACTAGGACGCAAGGGGTTACAGAAGATTTGCAGCAAGATCAGATAAGAGTGATAGAGGAAAGGATGAGGAGAAGGATAGTGGATAGATCAAGGCAACTGGAGATGTGGATTGACATTACATTTGTATAGTTGGAGATAGCTCTCAGGGAAGCTGGAATAGGGAAGAGGCGAATATGCAATATAATTGGCCCTGTTCTGGCATCTCATCTACAGTCGCTCTCTCACAGACGCGCCGTCGCCTCTCTCTGTCTTTTTTACAAATACTTTCATGGTAATTGCTCCGAGGAGCTGCATTCGCTGGTTCCCAGACTTCTCATAAAATAAATATTATTGCACTGTAAGCGTTTCTTTTTCTTTAATTTGTTTATTTTAAATAATCGTTTTTTGGTTTGTTTTTTGGGTTTTTTTCTATATTTCAGAGATGAGTTATTGCAACTATTAACACTATTTACGTTGTTCGGACTGTTGTTATCATCTTTATCATATTCACGACGTTTCAGCCGTTGTACGCTCCGGCCTTCTTCGGTGATATTTGAGTTACTAAACAAAATAAACTCAAAATTGAGATATCCAGAAAAGGTATGGCACATGGAAGTAGAACAACCTGCCCGTATGGACTAAATAACGGGTTCGGTTCAAAATTCCAACGTATATCGCCTGAAGAAGGTCGGAGTTTACAACGGCCATAACATCGTGAATATGACAATAAAGATAAGGACAAAGGGTGAACAGCGTAAATAGTGTAAAGGAGATAATGCCATTAAGACACAGGGGGCTACTGAGTGTGAAAACGATTGAAAAGACTTTAGAAGGAACCGGAAACCCAATCCTAAACAAGAAACAAGGGATAAACCTCTACTCCTGTTCAAAAGATCCAGGGTGCTTGTGAATCGGACGATAGGCGAACCTATCTACTCGTGTTGGGTGACTCTATCTATTCTACTTATGTTCTGGAATGACAACTATAGACATTTGCTGCATATAAAACATATAAAGGTTTTAGCAGCTAATTTTATGAAAAAAAAGTAGAATTATATGTTGACTGATTCGATTTCCACGGTTTATCAACCCATTACAAGTTATAAAAGCCAGAAATTAATTTTAGATTGTAATTTTTTTTTTTTTTTTTTAATAATAATGATTTACTTATTAATTAACACATCTAGGGGGAGAAGTGGATTCATACTTTTCCCAAGGTTATTTGCGCGTTTGTGAATATAACGAACCTACCTGGAATTGGAACTCGGCTCTCTGATTGACAATTTCGAGCCATTATCCATTACACCACCCGCACATTCAAGCTTACAGTACATAGTATTCCCTAGCGGTCATCAGTCACACAGGTACTGACCAGACTCGACGTTGTTTAACATCGAGGATCATATGGGAACCGGTGTTTGAACGTGATATGGCCGTCAATCTGTAGAATTGTAGCTCTCTTATTTATTTTGAAAATTAATGGTAGTAATGATTTTAGGCAAATGATACAATAACTCAATGGCATTGTCCTAGATTGAGGCCAAGAAGACAGATTTAGTTTTCTGTTTAGTTCTCAGGCTCAACAAAAAAAGTAAAAGGAATTCAACCCTCTAAGCCCACCCTATAACGCTATGGATGAAACTATAAGGATTCCAATCCTTATTGAGTATTCGATATCTGTAACCTAATGGCAAATTAATCTAAACTTAGCATTCATGATATCGACATATTCTCTCATAAAATCCCAATAGCCACAAATACACGGCATTACCATAAGAACTATCCAGCTTTCGAATCATCTTACCTACAAAGAGAGTAGTAATAATATTTCTATATATACAATGTGTATAAGAGTAGAAGACTTGAATGCAGTAACCCATCTTAGGCATAGCATTATGTGCTGTGCCCATCGAAGCGTATCTTGGCTTTATCACCAGTTTGTTTGTCAGCCAATCACTGACTAAGAACCGCGCCTTATGACTAGAACATCTCTCTCACTCTCTATCGGCACCAAGGGACATAACATCATCTAGTGCTCGGCTGGTCTCTGGAGATTCTCAACATTATAACGCTTAGGTCGCTTCTGTGGATGAACAGATGGAAAGACTATCAGGCAAGTGCGAACGTAGTTTAAACCGATGAAACAATGCTTTGCAACTTTCTTTGGGACTGACACTGGGACAACAAACATTTACCATTCAACTCGCAAAACATCGCTCGCACAGAACTCTTAAGGTCATCAACACTGCTCTACTTTGACAAAATAAAATAGCTGTTATAGATTTTTATACATTTTCTCACTCTCACAAAGTGAGAAGGTCTTTACAAAAATAAACTTTTGACAGCAGTAGAATATCGAAATTTGAAAATAATTAAACCACATATACTGACGAATTTAGAATAAAACCTCTTGTTTTGTCAATATTTATGAAACGATGTATCATTGTATATTTGTTGTTTATTGAAAGAGTATTTTTAAAAGTTTATCTAGATTCTGACTTAAATCTTTTTGTTTGTATTTCCCATTCATCATCTGGAGATGATCATGAAAAACCAGATGCCAAACTGTTTTAAAATACCTACGGACGATAATGGGCATGTCACCATTCACACAAATACAGAAGTAAATACTGTACGTTGGTCTGCAGTTAGAGATTCGTCTCCAGATGTGCTGGTCAAACTCTCTGAATCCGGGCAGAGAGGATCCCGAGACCAGGCTATGTCGAAGGGCAGAGTCTAGTCTCGGAAAACAGGTTTTATACAGGGTCTACGGGGAAATTTTGGCCGGGCCTACAGGCCCGGATATCCCATGTTAAATTCGGCCTTGTGCTATATCTGACCGCGTGGGGCGGTTGGCAGATATCCTGCAGTTGGAGATTTATTGTGGAATTCACTTGACTCACTTCTAGTAGTAGACTACTACTTCTACGCACCACTGGTGGATCTTATATGTGTTGTTCTTGTCCTAAGTATCGTTCATTAGCAACCTTCGTGTGATTATTCTATTCAGTAACCTTCCCTAGATTACAACACAAACCAACGAAGATGTTATGTTAAAAGCAGCTAAAGAGAAGAAATTAGATCAAAAATCGTAATTGTCTGTGTATAACACTCGCCTTTAGGTTAAATTGTTAACGTTCCACCCATGAGATTCGGGTTCAAATCTCAACATGGTCGAAATTTCAAAGAGGTAACTTCATGAAACTATCGGCCAGAAGAGATGATCCCATTTTGCACCACCTTAGAATTTCTTTAAGTAAGGTGATAAAGCTACTAAGATGCAAGTGGATTACTGGGAATGAAAGAAACACAAGCAACAATAAAAGAACAGGATTCAACGAGACAGAAAATGACGATTGACGTTGCATTTAATATTTGAAGACAGTAGTTGACAGGAAAGCACGAAGAGAGTTCCACATGACAGAAGAAACTATTGGCATAGGACTTATGGTTCGTTTCTAGCAATTTCAACAGTGAATTTTATGATACCTAGCAGCCAATCTAATATTGCGCTTAAATTCATAAACTCGAGGTACCAAAGAGGAAAGTTCATCAGAAAAATTGCCTTGAAAAGGCACAAGGAAGCTCTCTTACTGCAGCAGGAAAGTGGTTGAAGTCGAGATACCAGGTCAGGATAACTTTGCAGATTCTTCTTTTGCTTTTGTCAAGAATCTCTAGCTATATAGCAGAAGTAGCAACTTAGATGCGGCGGCAATATCTGATGCACGGACGAATGGTAGACTATGAAATGTGATTCTGGCGAGAAAAAATGTCTACAACCAAACTGAACCAACCTTCGCTAGCAGCAGACCTACCAATTGATGCAATATAATCGTTCGACTTAGTGCTTGAAAACCATCCACAGGTTAAACCAAATCTTGTTAATGAAAGTGTTAGTGTTTTTGCTAGCATAAAGTAGGAAGTACATCGAGACCCAGAATTTGAGCGTATTGGCCTTGTTTAAAGCTGATCACACTAGGTTACCCGTTCTCTCCCAAATAACTGTAACTAAAGTCCTCACAGCATAGTTGCACTATAAACCACAGTTTGGCTCCGTAGATATTGAAGAGACACGAACGCGCATGTGCAAGCTTCTGTAACCTAACAGAACGGCTTACACAGAAACGAACAGTTAACCATTTACTTTGTTTACTTTTAATACGCATCATTTTTCCTGGTTTTCTTGTCTAAATGTTAGTAGGTGCGTATCATACACGAAAACTAATTATCTTTCTCTCGGTCACATACGTCGCCATATTCTGGACGTTATGACTGAAATGCCTTGACCTTGATCTCTGTTCTTCTCTTTATCAATTTCCCAAACACTCCTCTTTACACTTACTCTCACTCTCTGTAACCCCTTGCGTGCTAGTGCCACTCCCGTCTTGCTTGGAGTGATATGCTTAAAAAAAAAAAACGTTATATCAATGGTCCAAACTAATTAATGCGAAACAAAGAGTTTAAATGACTAACCAATCATTGCATTTAATTATTTTAAATTGTACACATAGATATTAAACACATTTTAGTCTGCTTTACTGCTGCTCATATCAAAGATCGACGTTGCGACAGTTTCCTCTATGTTATCAGCGTAGTAATCTTCGTCGTTCACAGAGTCATCTTATCCTTCCTCCTCAAAAAGGATGTCATCTTCACTTAACTGGCCACAATAGCAGGGCTTTCAATATCCATAGACTTATGAAAGAAAGCTCTGGTCGGAGAGTTGAACTTGAGCGTTTACTCTAAATATTGTGCACATTTTGTTAAGAGTAGATAGATTTGCCTATCGCCCAGTTTACACTCCTCCCCGGTCTTTTGGACATGAGTAGAGATTTATTACTTGTTTCCTGTTTAAGATTCGGATTCCAGCTCCTTCTAAACACTTTTCATTCTGTTTCTCTCCCAATATCCCCTTTACTTCTTAGTGGCATTATCGCCTTGCTTCGGGGTGGATTGATTAAAAAATACAAAAAACACCAAAACGTTTTTTAATCATTTCAACATCAGCAAGGCAATAAAAGCACTAAGACGCAATAGGTTACTGAGTGTGAAAGAATATGAGAAACGGAAAAGATAATGTAAACTATATAATTTTATTTTTGGTCGATACAAACCGGATAAAAAGTATAAAAGGCGTTAAATTCAGGTTAAATTTAGCTGCTACAATTTTTAAAATGTCAGTGCCAATTAAAAGCAAAATCGTTTTTTCCCAGAATTTCGTAGTCCAAAGTTAGGGGTGCGTATTATATACGAATAATTAAGGTAAATCATATAGTCCTAATGATTCCAAAACGATTGAAAGCTGACCAGCCAAAACGTTACTTCAAATGCAATAAACAAGTGTATAGTAGTTCGAATAAATCATTCTTTCAAGAATTTTCAATGTTGGAACAGTTTCTAAAGTCAGTGTTGAATTCCATATGGAACTCATTTAAGTGTTACTAGGGATATTTCTTCTTTTATGCCATGATCCATTTTGTTGGGATTTCAGCAACATAAAGATTGTAGGTGATGAAACATTTACAGCATTAAACAAAACGAGAACAAAATAAAAGTGTAATCGTAAACATAGATTTAAACTGCTTGTCAGACTCGATTTTCGGAAGAATTATTTTGTATTGTAAATTAAAAGAATTGCCTTTTGAAGAAGATCTTCCTGCACACATTTGATAGAAATATTTACTTGGAAATGGGCACTTTTGCAGCTACGAATATTTCAATTCTACTAATGAGCCAAGCGTATGATAAAAAAAAATCGCTTCTCTTGGATCAAACGGCTACACGTTCCTAAGAGTGGCATCAATCCTCATTTCTTGGAAATTGAGGGCTCCCCATATATCGGATTACAGCATGAATAACCAGAATTACTCTCATTCTCTTCCTCGTCGTCAACAATATTCGCGCATCATAAAAAACTATGAGAAAAAATAAAATTTATAAAACTGAAAAACGATTACTTATGGTGTAGGAAGGACTGGATTCGGGCCCTCTTAAATGGTATTAATTTAAACGGTTACTGATTTGAAAGCGAGAAATCGGCGAGCCGAGTTCGAATTCCAGCCGAGTTCGAATTCCGACTGAGTTCGTTACATTCACTTTAGCACAAATACCATTAGGAAAAGTATAAATCCGTCTCTTCTATGGATTAAATAGAAAGGCAGACTTGAATTTCTAGCCTTGGTTGGCAGCCAGTCTAGAAAACGAACAACTCTGGTTTCAAAACCCGTTGGCTTGTTAATGATCAGATAGAAGCCTCGGTTTATGATCACTCTAAAAATGGTGGCTCGTTAAAAACACCCATCCCCCAGTAGTCTGAGCCACTCGTGGAGGTTCGGCTCGAAAAGAAAAAAGGAAAAAGAGGAACGTGAGTTTGCAATCTTTTTTAATCTTAAAGTAGAATCAGTGGCAGCATCGAAATTCGAACGTAGTTCACTGACTGATTTATTACACGATGCGAATTTTTAGAAGTAATAATCAGAAGTGAAATGAGAATTAAGACAACGTTTGTAGTTGTCCTAGAATAGATATTGAACTTGTGTGATTATTGTAGATTTTACAAGTGGATAATTCAAGGTGGTAGGCCTTATAGTATGCTGATCAAGATTGTGTTGACAACGCTCGTGTTTATAATCTAGGTCATTTTTACTGTAGATACCAATGGTAATGATATAGACATGATGGCAAAAGTAGTTTCCATTGTCTCTCGAAAGATGGAGGAGGTAATTTAAAGTAAAACGGAAAAGAATAGATGAGTCTTTTTGTCTACCCCATGAAGGGAAAATATTTGACAGAAGAAAATAAAGGCGAAAAGAAGTTTAGTTTTATCCGCAGGGTGCATTTTAATTTCACAAATGCAAATACAGTTTAACTTTGTCCCAACTTTTGTTCCCACCCATTAGACAATTGCTTGTAACAAGAGCGTTAATATCAACATATTTTTTTTATGAAAAAGCAAGAAAAGGCATTATATTGTTTATATATGTTAATGCTCAACTTTATGGGGAGAATGTAAAGAAGGGGATGTTACTTATAAACTTGTACCTTTTTGGCATATATATATATATATATATATATATAAATATATATATCAGAGTTTGAATCTTATTTATGTAATGCAATAAATACTTGGATTTATGAAAAAATGTGAAGTGAAAGCAGCTGCTCACAACTTATCATCAATTTCCTGGATTTGGGGAAATATAGTAAGTTGAATCATAAATAGTTACAGTCGGGCACTTCGACGTGGTGTAATGGTTAAGGAGTTCGTATTGCTAGAACAATTGCGACTGAGTAGTGAGTCCGATCCCCACTGGGTACCCCATACTTTAGGCCTAGTGCCATAACTAAGCTGCGTTTAGTAAAGGGGTACCTCGACATGGTGTAATGGTTAACGAGCTTGTCTTGCTAGATCAGACTGAGTAGTGAGTTTGATCCTAATTGGATGTCATATCTAAACTCTGCTTAGAAAATCACCAAAAATAGTTACCGTTTGTGTTTCTCAACTTCATTCTTTAAAAAAATATAAAATGCAATTATGTTTTTTATTCAATTATAAAATATTAATTTTTGCAATGACTTGTCGCTTTTCAAGCAGCTGTTCGACACCTTTTAAGTAAATTTCCACTTGTTTTGATGTGAAAATGTTTTCCACGAATCTAGTTTTCATTAGAGAAAGTTTTCCTTATCAAAGCGTTTTGCTGCGATCGAAAAAGGTAACAAACGATTAGTGCAAGGTCAGATGAATATGGCGGATATGGTACAACAAACCGAGTTCCAAAATTTTTTCCTATGTGATAGTTTTCTTACATGCAACTTTGAGTTGTCATGGAGGAAAACAGCATTTTCCATTTAATCCACAGTGCACGCTGCCTCTGCCGTGCAAATATTAAGATATGTTAGTGTACTAGAAATGTATTCTTAACTGTTACATATGATTAGTAGTTAGGATGATACATTCGTCATTACAGTTGACTCCTAAACACGGAAATTACTTATGATTTACCCTAATATTTGATCTTGATACCAACACACCGTCAAGACAAGATGTATAATTTTTTAGGTAAAATAAGCTAAGTTTTCAATGACAATTAAATCAGGATTTTTTTTTATTTCTTAATTTACGATAGAGAATGTATGATTCATCCAGTGGTTAACAACTACATTTTATATAATCCCCATTCCTGGTGAAACACGAGAGGATTTGTGGACAGTTCGTGTTAATTTACTTGGACCGATAATTCTGGCAGGCATTCTGATAACGGGCGGAGAACATTCTTTAAATCTAACACAATGTCGGCGAAGGAGGGACACTTGCCAATTTGTTAAGCTACGATTGAACATCGAACAACGAATTGAATTCCAATGTTCCGACGGACTAGGCGGAGATCATCATCAACCACTTTCAAATGTGTAATCCAAATTTATTATTAAGTGCCATGCATGATTAGTACTTAGGATAATATATTCGTCATTACAATATGGCGGCTGGGGTAGAACAGACCAACTTGTCATGGAGGAGAACAACATTTTTTCCATTAATCTACTGTGTACACTGCCACCGCCGTATGTGAGAGTATTCAAATCTTTCCTTAACTACCACGTATGGTTAGTACTTATGATGATACATTCGTCATTACAATTGGTTCAGCCAAAACCGAAAAGTATTTATTACTCAATCGAATTGATTAGAAATGAAGCTTAATGATAGTCAATGTATGTCGTCATAAAGTAGAAAGGTTTCGTCCATAACGTGGCGTTGACCTCAAAGGTGTCATGGAATATTGTCTAAAAATGGAATAATGTATGTGTAAGATATCTTATACTTGATTTGATGTTAAGGAAAATGTATTGAAATTGGTACTAATATTTTGTTGTATTGATATATTGGTTAGAGATAAAATCGCATGCAAGTTGGGTGGTGAAAGCTTAAATTTATTAAAGGTACGTGCGGTAAAAAAAACGGATGCCTTTAAACTGTGACCTTCTTAATTTAGTGAAAGGTGAATCTGAAATAGAATTATTAGTGCCCATAAATCTTCTGTCAAACCAATAAATAAGTTTTAACAGACTTGGTCTGAAGATCGCATTGAGACGTGAAACTGATAGTCACCATGCAGTGTTGATTCCTATGTCCACACTGTATATATCTATATATATCTACCAACCCTCTAACTTCGATAATGAGGTTTCTTCATCTATAAATATAATAAATTTTAAACACTATATTTATGATGTAATGGCTGCCCGTTCGCATTCAAGTAGGCTTGTCTGTTAACACGGCAAGCCTATCTCTTTGCAGACGCCTAATCAAATACATTTGTGTTTGTTTAACACCCACATAGTCCATCTGTGTTTTATACTGCAGCTATGCTGAGAGGACCTTCGTTAAAATTTCTGATAATGCATCATCTGGCGGAATCAACAGTTTGAACAAGCCTAGTAAGCTCAAACCCTCGGTCACGATAACTTGTGACTTCGCGCTAGTAAAATCAACGAACAATTTCGTCTAATTTCACACACAAGGCTTAGAACAACAGTGTAAATGGCTTTCTAACACTTTTCAAAAGGGACTGCACGCTTGGATCGGTTACTCGGCCCATAACAAAGAAATCAGCTTCCTGATCGACCAAGGTGAAATTTGAAAACGTATCTCAGGGTCTGAAATCGAACTTTCTAAGCACACACACACACACACACACACATATATATATATATATATATATATATATATATATATATATATATATATATAACCTCAAACAAAATGCAACAAATAAAACGTGGACTTAATTGACGCAGAGCCGTTTACGTTTCAATTTGATTCCAGAATAACAGAAATATGTCTACTAATTCTTTTCATTTTCTACTTGCTACTATGCTCTTGTATCAAAATAGTCTTGTGAGTATAACTTTAAACAACATTAAATAATGATAAATGCTATCTTTCCTTTGCTGGTATCTCCTGACGAGTAGACGGAGTAATTGCTTGACGGTCCGTCTACGAAACTCTAGAGTCGGGATACTGAAATCTTATATTTGTATTAGTCTTATATATATATATTTATTTATATGTGTGTGTGTCTGCATGTGTGTGCGTGTAATTTGGTTTGATAGTCAAACACCCAGTTTTGACAGTCTGTTTCATGTTTAAGCGCATTCTTCAGGCCATGTGTGTCGTATTTTGGATCGACTATTTATAAATGCTAATCAATAATGCTTTATGTGGATGACTATTGTATTATTCTAACGGTTATTCAGTAGGCGGTATCGGTTATGTTTCAAATTATTCTAGGGACTATTGAATAGAAATAATTTTGGACAATTATTTCTACCCAATAGCCGTGATCTTCACTCAATTCCCGTGATCCTCACTCGGCAACTGGGAAGTTACGTAGCCTCACACTCAGTAGCCTCACATCCAAAAAGTGAAGCATATTCTTGTTTGCTATGTCTGATAGACTTCCTACCGCTGAGTTAGGTGTTTATATATATATATATATATATATATATATATATATATATATATATATATATATATATATATATATATATATAATTATTTTTTTAAAGAATATATATTCATCATGACACAAAAATTACCATATTTCAAAACAAAATCTAAATCTTAAACTTAAAATTTAAAGTTCAGTTCCATTTTCAAGGGGATATTCATGCAGAATAACATTCGAAAAAAATTGATTTACTCTAGTCAAATAGTATTATATATTCTAAGTTGGTGTGGCAATGAAAATTCAAATTTTTTATTAAGGGGGTGTTGGCTTTTTTTAACGAATGAAGATACAACTATATTTTTATGTGGCAAAGTGAAAATCGGTTAACGTTAGGTGGGGGGTTGAAAATTCTGTCTGTTGATACTGACTTCCTTTTATGCGAACGTGTCATCACAGTCTGTTTTTTGGGGTTACACTACAATACAATTGGCATTTTTATTCATTTTTTTATTTTTTAAACTACATCGAGATTTTTTAAAAGGTTTTTTTAAATATGGTTAAGTCATATTATTTATATTTTTATTTATAAATATCTAAAATAATATTTTTATTATATTTACTGATAAACTATATATGGTACTGTAAAATAAAATATTAGAATTTAGACATTTATAAACTATTTTATTTATGATCAAACAATAGATATATAAATATGCAAATTATTTTTATAACTAATTATTTTTAAGAAAATATGAGCCAATGTCTACAAAAAACTGCTGTTTCATTTCTTTGATTTAATAAGTTTTTATCTTTCAGAAACTTAATAATATATAACTTTTCATGTAGGCACAAAGGACATTGGTCATTTAAAGATCTACATGTTCTCTTTTTTTTATTAGTTTCCATTTTACTCTGGGTGTTTTATTTGTTTCTTTTAATATATATATATATATATATATATATATATATATATATATATATATATATATACCTGGTTCTAACTCTTGCAGCTCCATTGCATCTGGTTGTGATCCTAACTCGGCAGCTGGAAGTTCACCTAAGATCAACTCTGAATCTAATTCCCTTGATAGTCTGGTGTGATATTGAATGCATAGTCTATTTTGGCATGATCTATGGGGAGACACACAATTCAAAATATTATTGTATAGTTGTCATTGTCGTAAAGCGTAACAAATTAAAGCTAAAAAGAAACAGGTATCGGACAAATTCAACACTCTGATCCGAGATAGAAAAGCGTAAAAATCGCACATGCAAACAAACAAAACAATATTAGATGTATATTCTTTTCAGTTGATGGAATGTAAGCGGGAACGGAATATTTTTTTTCAGTATAAATCATTAAAATTTATTTGGAAAAATAATCTGCCTGCTTGGTGACTACAAGGGAAGTCGTCACTATGAGTTGACGTTTGTGATCGGATAGGATTTGAAAAGCTGATTTTCAAGGCCAGCTGGGCCTAAGACCTTGAAAGCTGAGAATAACACACTCTACCTACCTTTCATTATTTAGCCCACTTCTAGCCTAAATAAAAGTTATTAAATATCTATTTAAGGGAAACATTTACTTTTATTTATTATAATTATTATTATTATTAGAAAGAAAGAAAGAAAGAAAGAAAGAAAGGAAAAGTTAAATTACGAATAAGGAATAGATAGATAGATAGATAGATAGATAGATAGATAGATAGATAGATAGATAGATATTGCGTGAACTGTCCAGGTGTAAATCTTGTTTACAAATAAGGTGTTTTTTTTGGAGGGGGTATTTTTTGGAGGGTTTTTTTGTTTTTTGTATTTTGTTTTAATTATTAGCTATCTAGTTTGCCAAGGCGATGTTAGCGCAGACCCAACAATCATTGAATATTGCTCAGGGTCCATTTTACGATGAGATTTTCAATTCCCCCGCAAGTGTTTATTCGAAAGTCGAGAAGATCTAGGGAATGAAGTGCGAGTTGACAACAATTGCATGTATTGTCTGTGATCGTCGTCTACCGTTTGGCAATGGTTGACAGCAGGGCGCCATGTTTGAATAGTCCAAGTAATAATAACAAACAGTTTCGGTATACACGCCAACAGCAACGGCATTGTTGGCAGGAACTTATCAACAACTTTCTTCTCTCTCGTCTCTAGCTCTCTCCACTCTCTCTGTCTCTCTGTCTCTCTCTCGCTCTCTCCTCCTCTCCCACTCCCCTTCTCTCTCCCACTATCTATCTATCTATCAAATACACACATGTACACAATTCTTTTTGCAAACACAATCTCTCTGCCTCTCTCTACCTCTATGTCTTACATACACGCATGTAAGAAACACAATCTCTCTCTCTCTCTCTCTCACACACTCACTCTCTCAGCATACCTGCTGTTGTGACCAAGTAATGGTTAAGAAATAACAAAACAAGAGGTTGCAGATGAATCGTGTATTCAACAGTAAATACAACAGAAGAGTGGGAGTGTGTATCGGTTGACCAGCGTTCACTCTATATCACTGTAACGAGGCTTACTTTCCTACTAACTTTATATTAAGTGGAAGAGTCCACGATAGCCTCATTAGAGGGAGCACACCACAACACCTACCTACATACGTTTTTTATTCCATTTTTTAAGCTTTCTGTATGTATACATGTATATAATGGCTAAAAAGTTAGGAGAAGGTGGCTTATTTGGCAATGGGTCTACGATTTTGCAGACCAACTCTCTCTGTTAGAGGTAAATTGTGAACCTTTTAGTAAAGAATATTGATATTGTAAAAAGAGTCAAAGGGACCTTTTTGCAGAAAAAAAAGATTCAGAAAATAATTGTTTCATTATTAACGTCGTTCTTTTAATGATGTCCGTTATTTTCTATACGCTCTTACGCTCTTGTTGTTAGCTATTAATTTAAAATACTTTTATGCTAATTTATTTTATATTGCATAGCATATAATAGAGCAGTGTTTCTCAACATGGGTGGCAATGCTCCCTGGTGGCGGGGCTAGAACATTTCAAGAGAACAGCAAGTTTTCAGAGGAGTTAGCGGGGTTCTATATAATTTTGACAGGGTGTGTAAGAGGTGTAATGCTTAGCGGCTCAGATCGAAATTTTGGCGAATTCGAATTCCAGACGAGTTCCTTATATTCACTAACGCGCAAAGACCTTTGTGAAAAGTATGGATACATTTCTTCTCCTCACAGCTATGAGTTAAATAATATTAGGTTGGTGCAAAAATAATGACGGTTTTTGACGTATTTTTTAACGTCAAAAACCGTCATTATTTTTGCACCAACCTAATAATTCTTCTCTCATTATTGGCAACCATTCTAGGAGAATGACAGCTCTGAATTCAAAACCGTTTGGTGATGGGATTGTATAATCTTACTTGATACGGAAACCACAGCAGCAACGCCTAGCGCTTGAGGTCTCACCCAGCAGGAGGTCTTGCCCAGCTAGTGAGGGGGTATCCCCATGGGGAATTTCAGGGTTTCATGAGGGTAGGGAAAAATCTTTTAATTTTCTTATTTTTTATTTACAGAATTTGGAGCCCATCATGAGTGTCAAAAAGACGATATGAAGAATCTTATATTCACTATGGATTCACATGCATCATCATCAATGACGAAGAAAGGCCTCAGCGTGTATTTTGTTGCAAAGCTTTGTCAAATGGTTCTTTAAAACCAACAAAGTTGAAGCAACATTTATAAAAATATTTTATAAAAATAATCCATGTATATATGTGGAGCGAAGACGGAAATAAACATCAAGACAGTCGAACACCAAATGACAAAAAAATGTTTTTGAGTCGGCGGATTCGTGCATCCTTCCGGTTAATAAATTAATCCTTTGGAAATAAATACTTAACATTTTCCAAACAATGGGCCGCGTTCCCACCGACAATAAAAACATGCTTTGTGATCCATTTGAAGAGTATATAAGCAAAGTTTTTAGATCAGACAAGCCAGTAAGGAGATAGATTCGACAACAGTTCATGACTGCGGCTTAAAAGTGGTCCCCTTACTCATTCACCCTTCTTCCTCGCCAAGCTACGTGATACTTATACTTTCCTCCTCACTTTCCCCTATTGCCTCTTTTTTTCTCACACATACACGCGAAGAAATCACATTTCTTTTCATCTTAACAACTACAAACAATGTAAGAATACTCATAAACGCTACGAAAAACTTAGTAGCAAAAAAAAAACTAAATAAAAATATTTTGTATTTTTATATTTTAAAAAAATTTTTCACCTTTTTCTTTGTTGTTGGTTAATTTAAATCCGCAACATATCTACTAATATAAAAAAGAATGAAGATTTTCAATAATATATGCATATTATTTGGAATGCATCTTTTGATTCGAAGAATCTTGGAAAGAAAGAGAATGACATTCTGGTATTTTCTGAAAAGGGTGCGTTGTGCTTGTTTTGTTTTGTTTTTTTGTTTTTTTTTTAGAATTACTGGCCTAGCGAATTCAGAGTTGTAGTTCTATACTCCTTAAAAGAGTTTAATTCTTAACAGACGAATGAGATTAATTAAACCTTTTAACCCTGACTGAAACAAATAACATTTTATATACACGTTTGTTTATCTTCTTGGTTATATATTCAAATTTTAGATATATTTAAACATTCATCTGCAAATGTTAAATATGTGCGTGGATAAAAAAAATAAAAAAAAATCTGCAAACGAAAATCGGGTAGCTTCTCTATGCACTGACCGGATGACCGCTGGTTCCGGACGCGGTTTACTTCCGGTCGTGTTTCCTGTTATCATGTAACAAAACATAAAATACCTGACGTTAGCTCTGCTCCCTTACCTGTGGATTTTTAACATAGAAGGAAGGTTGGAGTCACAAGCTCGTACAAATCTCTGAAATGAGACAATAGAAAAAAAAATGTTAAGAACCACCGTAATGGAACCTTTAAAGTTTATTAAAATCTTCAAATCAGTAATTTTGTTATCACATACTAATACATTTTATTGTATTAGTTGCAAAGGACGAAAATTACATACAACGATTCTTGTTTTATTAGTTGACTAATTTACCTGTGTCATCCAAAATTATGCCATATTTCGTTATGTTCCTATTTTTATCAAAAGGGTTTCATATGTCAGTCTTTGAGTCTTTAAATATGTTTTGCAATCATTATCGGTTGATTCTGCTTTTCCAATGAGTCGGTCTTTTCACCGAATAATTCGGTATTGTCATAAAGACACTGCAGGGTTATTAAAGCAAGGAATATAACTCTAGTACAAGAAAATGTTACAGACACTGCAGATTAAAAAACACTTACAAATACACATGGCGTATAATTTTCAATAATATATGCATATTATTTGGAATGGAGCTTTTGAGTCGGACAGTCTTGAAAAGGGAGTAATGACATTATGAGATATGCTGAAAAGGGTGATTTAGGCTTCTTTTGCTGAGAACCATTGGCCCAGCAAGTTCAGATCTGTGGTCCCATACTCCTCAGTATAGTTTAATTTTTAACAAGGCAGTAAGATGATCTAACCCCTTTGAACACTGACTGGAACAAATCACATTTTATATACACGTTTGTTTATCTTCGTGCAGATATATATATATATATATATATATATATATAGAGAGAGAGAGAGAGAGATAGATAGATAGATAGATAGATAGATTTGAACAGACTGAGGTAGATATCTGAACAGATAAATCTAAATATTACTACCAATATTATATAACCCTTTGGTCAGTGAGTGGAAGCAGAATTACTGACTTGTTTACACAAACTTTTAACTCTAAAATATAATAGAGACAATAAAAATGGTGCCAATTTGCAAGAAGTTCTAAAAAATTCAAATTTATTACTGCCTTCCATACATCGCAAAGAACTGTTATTATCTATTATCACTAGTATAGGAAAAAAGGAAAATGAACACAGTACAGATTGCGCGAGGAGAACGTTTATCCCGCACCGTAATATTTTCTTTTTCTTTTATTTGCCGTGATTCTTTCAGGATGTTGGCTATCATGACTCTCCACAATTTCCTGTCCTTTGTAGCTCTTAATCAATTTTGTCATCTTGTTATCTCTCTTAAATACTGTCTTATCATCCATTTACTCAAGTTTGCTAGGGAGGTTATTGTTTTTTTCTTCTCTTCTGTCTATCTTGCCTTCAATCTGCTCTGTGAGTAACAAATTTTACAAACCCTCTTTCTTCATTATATGCTCTAGAAATTTCAACTGTTTTTTTTCTGGTATCAATTATAAATGCCTTTTTTGTTTTCATTTTCTCGAAAACTTCGTCGTTGCTCACATGCTCGATCTATGGTATTCTTAGCATCCTTCTGTAGAACTGCATTTCCGTTACTTCAAGTCTCTTTTTCATCTTCGAGGAAATTGTCTAGCATTCACTGCCATATAGAACTAATATTGCATAACAGTTCAATAATTTTTTTTTTCTTTCTAATGAAATTTTCATATTTATTAATACTTTACCTAACTTTTGGAAGACATCTTTCGCTATCCCAGTGCTACCTTCGGATTTGAGTGTCTCAATTTCCATCCTCCGTTAAAACACTTTCCAGATATTTAAATTGGTGTACTTGCTTAATTTTGGTATCTCTCATTTGTAGTTTGTCTATTGCGCTGTTGCTTTTTCTTCTTACAACTGAGGTTTAGTCCTTTCTTTCCACTTTCCTTCACTACCTCCTGTAGCATTTTTTATAATTTCTGTGTCTGCTATCAACAATGTGACATCTATATATCTTATGTTATTAAGATTGTGGCCACCAAAAATGAATCATGGTAGGACTTCGAATTATATCAAAACCACCTCGCTAAATAAGTCCGGTGAGAAGACACATCTTATCTTACAACTTTTTCTATTTTTGTATATTTACTGAATTCATTTTCTATCCTTATGCAGGCGTTTTACTGCCAGTATAGGTTCTGTATTATGCTAATATTCTTTCCAAATACGTAATATGTTACTAAAACAAAATATTACCTTTAGCACTCATCTTCTTAAATAGCTTCATCGGATCTAGACTCTGATATGGATGACATGCATGGTATCCAACTATATAAAAACCATTTTCCCAGGCCAATGATTAGAAATGGCTTCAAGCGAATGAATCCGTTAGGTCGTAAAGGAGACCACACCTCGTACCCTGTACACTGGCGTTAAAATATCACAAAGAGGTTTTATGACATAACAAAAAAACAACAACGCATAACTTGAAAACTTCCAACAACAACAACAAAACGCTCACTGTTCGGTCAATGAATACCAAATGTTTCCTGTATGGAAGCGGCTAATTTTCACCATTGCCATTATTATCAGCTATGTAAATATACAAATTTTCTTAACAGCAAAAGTTGGCTTCCGGCCATATCATGTTGAAACACCGGTTCTCGTATGAACACTGAAGTTAAGCAACGTCGAGTCTGATTGGTACCTAGATGGCTGACTGCTAGAGAATACCATGTGCTGTAAGCTTGGATGTGCAGGTGGTGTAATGGATAACGGCTCTGAATTGTTAATCGGAGAGTCGAGTTCCAATTCAAGTTGGGTTCGTTATATTCACATACGCGCAAATACCCTTGGGAAATATATGAATCCACCTCTTCTACCCTCAACTATGGGTTAATTAGAAAGACTTATATCAGTAAATCATTATCATCTCCAAAAGATTCTTATATTCTAAAAAACATTTTCTGGCTTTACATAACATACAAAAGGTTAATAAGCCATAAAAACAAATCAATCGACCGCAAAACAATATCAAATATCGTGATACACTATGATTCGAGAAAAACTGCTGCAATTTTGTTATAGAGTTATACTGCATTTATCCAGCTGAGCAAGGACTGTTTCCATCACTTTCTCAGACTGTGCAAGATATCTTATATGAGAAAGACCTCCAAAATGACAATGACGTCAAAATAATAATGCAGACCCTTTTTTCCACTAGGAAGCCAACGTTTTATCTATGGCAAAAGAGAGTTGGCAAAAACTGATAAATTACAATTAGCGATTATCTTGAATATTTACTTTTCGTTTATGTATGTGCATGTGTGTAGTGAAATTTGTGAATGAATTACAAAAGTGTTGGGTGGACAGAGAATTAAAAGGGGGATGATGAACTTTATAAAATGACAGATGAATGAGTACTCTTTTTTCATGAACGAGTACATGACACATTTATGAATGGCTTCATTAACTATGTTTCTAGAATCTACAATTCGAAAGTGAATGAATAAAAAGTTATTTAGGCAACTGGCTCATAAGAAACTTAATAAATAACTTGATTACACCATGGAAAAAATTTATGTTGGCTGATTAATCACAAAACTAATTAACTAATTGGATCAGGTTACTCTTCATATTCATTAAGCTCAATATAATATGAAACAAATCTAAGTGAGGGGAAATTTTGGAAGTATGACTATGTTGCGCCAAACTTCCTCCTAGGAATAACATGTTTAGAAAATCAGCAAACAAAAATATATAGCAGAAAATAGTATAAAATATGTAACTATTAAGCAGATCAGAGTTCACGTAAAAATATTTCCGAATTTGGTTTTGTTAACAAAATTCTTCCCGAACTATTGTTCTGATTCCCAAATGAGATCTGCAGAATAATTTGTTTGGGTACAATGGATTAGTATTCCTCCGCCCACCCCCACCCCACCCTCGGACTCAGATCAGAAAGGTGTCGATTATAGTTAACACCAAAGTAATTCAAGCAGATTTTTTTGTTTTAGTTTAAGGAGTCATGTTTTACAAGCCGTGAACTGTATTCCTTATCACGTATGATATGGATAAAACCCCACATTACCCTGTGCGACAGCGTAGCCTACCAGAAGCAGACCGCTGTAATCAGTACGGTGGAAAGATGACAGTATTCACAAATCAAACTGAGTCAGACATTTGGGGCCGCTCATGACCTCAATTAAGATGATTTGAACATATTTGATAACTCGTAAAAAGTGCATAACTAGATAACGTAAAAATAGTTCTCGGCGAAACATGTTGGATAGATTATTGAGGTTAAGTTTCAGATTAGATTTTAGGATCACTGAATTATATATATATATATATATATATATATATATATATATATATATATATATATATATATATATATATATATATGGAATAACTGAAAAAAGAACATCGATTTCTTTTCAGTTTTATTTATTTATTGTCAGTTTACATTTATATATATATTGATTTTTGCTTTCCATATCTGTAATTGCTGATACCACCTGACGGGTAGACAAAAGGGTTCGTCTACGAAAATCTGCTGTGTGACGAATTTTATATTTTCATTAATCCCATAATAATTAATATGAATTTTATATATATATATATATATATATATATATATATATATATATATATATATATATATATATATATATATATCAATCAAAAAGTGGTGACATGTTCTCGGCTAGATCACAAAGAGATTCACCAATAAAATTCTGAAGTTTGAGCAAATTTGAGGAAGTTGATCAGGTTGATAAATTTTTAGCGTCCATTTACGACTATGAAACCCGGGTTCAAATTTAACTATGGTCGATTTGTCAAGAAGGTAACCTCATGATAATTTTTATGAATTTTACAGGGATTTTCTTAGCTGTACATTATTAACCAGATTACTGAAACTCCAAGAAACATTATGTTGTAATTACAAATTATTATAATACAACATGTACAAAGTTTACAAAGTCTTGAGCAAAATATTGAAAACAATATCATTGAAATGATAACAAAGTTATAAAGACAACATTAACTTGAAATACAAGCTCCATGTTCAGAAATGAATTTCATAAGTCGGTTATTCATTCATTTTGTGAGCTGTTGTGTTTCTTCAGATGAAACACACTGTACAGCAATTAAGAATAGCATTCGAAAGCTCATCTTTACTGATAAATTTCCATCTGCCCTCCACTTCACCAGCAATAATCTCACCACAAAACATCACACCATCCCTGTCTTGATGATGCCTTAACAATTGTCGGTAGTTTCTGCCAGTAGCTACCTCGCCGTCTGACCCATCAAGAGTAACATGGTTGACAAAATGTATCCTGTTGCAGATTTCATTCAATTTTCTTTACGGATGTCTTTTAAAGGAAAGTCTAGTGATTGGTCTCATATTTTGCCACTTGATTGAGAATCTGACATCTTGTGTTCTTTATACTTCCTCACTGCTTTAATACATGAGAGTTTCATGACTTGACAAAGAGGGTTTTTTTTTATAACTTCTCTCATGATATAAGACTTAGATTGACAAGATGAAGTTTTCAATTTACACTTATCAGATATGTATCAGAGTTGCCTAAGATCTTCAATGAACTTCTTCACAGTTTAGTGCTGAAAATTTTTATATTTTCTAGCTTTGTTTTAACTTTTGCAGACTCTGGAGTTATTGAATATAATTTCTTATATATCAAATCAACCTTACAAATTTTAAAGCTTTAAACTTACAAAATGGCTATTCATTTGAAACTTCAAAATTTTGAGCATTTCATACAAATGGCTGCCATTCACTTACTTCTACACTGATAGACCAACATTAGTTATGAACATTTAGCGTTTTTTTTATAACTTCTCTCATGATATAAGGCATATATTGGCAAGATAAAGTTTTCAGTTTACACTTATCAGAGGTGTATCAGAGTTGACGAGGATCTTCAATGAACTTCTTCACAGTTTAGTGCTGAACATTATTATAATTCTAGCTTTGTTTTACCTTTTGTAGACTCTGAATTTCTTCTTATACGTCAAATCAACCGTACAACTTGTAAAGACTCAAACTTACAAAATGGCTGTTCATTTCAAACTTCAAAATTATGAACATTTCATAGAATCGGCTGCCATGGTAACTGTATGCTCCTTCTTCAGAAACTAGTTTTCACTGACTATACTGTTATGGAGACCTACCTTCATGGACAAAATAGACTCGTCTTATGACTATATTATGCCTCGCAAGAGGATTGTAGATAGCAGACGAGTTGACTGCGTGTACGTGTTCTGTGTCTGACTTCTGTTGAACTCTCTGCTTTGGCAGAGAGGAACCCGGACGAAACTTTGCCGAAGGGCAAAGTTTCGTCCGGGGAGGCAAACAGGCGGGTTCAAAGGGTATATTTTTGGCCGAGTCTACGGGCTCGCAGAAACCCACGTTAAACTCGGCCTTGTGCCACATACATTCCTCGTGGGGGGACTGTTAAATACCGCAGACCAGCTGACTACTGTACTTTGCCGTCAGACGGACGTGCAACATTTCTGTGTTCGTTCTTTTTGTTAATAATACGTTTTCACTGAATTACTGAGTTCGAGTTTTCTTTCGGACCTCTTCCGGGTCCACAACAAATACATTCATTGATTTTGTGAGTTGTTGTATTTCTTCATTGAAACAGACTGTACAGCAATCAAGGATAGCATTCGAAAGCTCATCTTTGCTGGTAAACTGCCGCCCGCTATTGTAACTCTTCCAGAAGTTTTCAGTCAAGCGAAGAAGGCATCCTCTTAATCAAACGAGTTTCGTTGAAAGCCATTTTATCCAGTTTTTTTATTATTTATTTTTCTTTGACATATGTGATGAAACATTGTTGCGCATAAAAATCATCTTTCTGAAACCATTTGACTTTTTCTTAAATCATGACCCCATGTTAGTCTTCAATAAATCAATGTAAGTCTGGGATGTCATCTGAACACCATGTGGCACTCGCTATGGGCTAAATACTTAATTTATAATATCACGACAAAATGTCACAACCCCTCCGCCTTACTGACGGCTCAACCTATGGAATAGTTTCAGCCAGTAGCCAGCCAGCCTTTGCTCGTTTCGTCAAGGGGATTCGTCGGTGAATAGAAAAGTTAAAAAATCCATATTCATGTACTATGTTACGTATTTTATTCGATTTTCATTATGAATATTTTTGTTGTATTTTTTAATTTTTTTTGTTTTTTAAATGACATTTGATGATCGATTTCACTTGTTTTAACATTTGATTTATGATGCGTCAGCTTATAATTTTCAACACTTCCTCGCTTCACCAGATTGAACAAGCTTAATTGACTTTTTGTTTAGTCATTGATGATTCACTAATTAGTCACATCATAATCAGGTAGTCACTTTTGTATCTGTTGTGCGTAGCATTTTAGGGCATATGGAAAATTATATACGTCATTAGTATATGCAGAATTCGAAACACGGTAAAAATACGATATGGCTGTTGACCATGTTTGCCGTAGTCTTTGAATGTAGAATCCAATGGAGTACGTAATGTGTCCAATATCAGAGGTTGGCAGTGAAAATTCGGAGAAAGTAACAGCTGTTAAGTAATTCTTTAGGTCTTTGATATCAGAGGTTGGCAATGAAGATATTTTTGGAGAAAAAAAAATGGCTGCCTCGTCGGATTGAATATTTTGAGCTTTCTGATTGGTTAACCCTTCTCTTGGTGGACTATAAAATGAGTCAGCTCATTTTGGTTGGCTCACTAGTACAAAGTACCCCAAAATTCTAACAATGGCTAAACGCAAAGCAGTGAAATATGCAAATGAATTACAGAATTATTTAATGCAAAAAGGTAATGAAGGCAGTCCGTTATTTTTACAGGATACCAGCGTGGATTTTGTTCCTATGTAATGACTTAAGAGATGATGACAGAATACATATGATTCATTTTTAATATTAATAAATATTAAGGAATACTGTGGTTCAGTGTATTATCAGATCTATATATTCAGGAAAAGATTGATTGTTTCTTGGGTGGGGTCAAACCTTTGTAGTTTATTTAAAGCCAAAATACAATTTGGATTGAAAGAATAATTCGTTTCTTGGTAAGTTAATATTGCATTAACAGTTTTACATTAACAATGATTTTTCCTGATAACAGTCTTACGTGCGGTAGCCGTTAATAATTAAATATGACTCAAAACTTCAATGTTAGATAAAACAATATTTAATTACAACCGCAAATAAATACTTAACAAGAAAAAGAAATAAAAGTCAACCAAAGATAATTATCTTTTCAATGTATACCTTGTTATTCGCGCGGCTCGGCTTAACGTTCGGTAAATCCTAAATCAAGACCCAAATCATCAACGCAGAATAATTCACACTAATTCGACTGGATAGTTCCACTCAATAGTCACTCAATAATCACTACAGTCAGTAGCCTGACACCGCTATTTATACACCTGGCGGAAAACATATATTCATAAGTCCAGAGTGTCACGTTCGAACCTTGTTATCGGGAATTAGTCATTTTCTTCCTATATGACAAACTCCATAGCTGGAGTGGGAAGAGTCATACGTTTTCCAATGATATTTGCGTGTAAGTAAAGATAACGAACTTGAATGGAATTCTAACTCGGGTCATTGATTTCTCATTCCAAACCCTTACACAACCTGCAGATAAACACAAAATTGAAGAAGACATTTCTGATAAATTTAATATGTTTCTGTAAATATTTATTTGATCTGATTTTACTAATTCAATAAGAAAATCGCTTCTGTTCTTAGAAGCCATTATTCTGCAAATTAAACAAATCACATTATATAAAATATCTTTCACCACAGTAGATGGTCTCTTAAGGTGTGCAAAACAAATATTTAATATACAAAAGAAAAAAAATGTGATCTGGCTCCCTTTAACAGTTACACATGACTAATGACTTTAGACTGACTTAAAACCTTCAGCTCTCTAAAACAAACTACCAAGATGTAGCAAACAGAATATTGCCTAACACACTCACAGGGCATGTTTTTGATAATGACTGAGACGGTCGAAAGTACTGGAACAAAAACAAAAGAATACAACGTGAACTTCGGACGGCTTATCCACAATTTCGATCATAATATACAACACCTTATTCTTTTATGTCCCTTCAAGATATAGGCGATCATGGCACTCCACATTTTCCTGTCACTTTTTTTTAAGGCAATTCACCGCAAGCAAGATGGGAGAGCTACTAGCATGCAAGGGGTTACAGAGGATTGAGAACAAGAGTAAATAAGCTTGTAACACTTAATATGTTTTGTTTCTTTGTTATTTCTCCCAGACATTGTTATATCATCAATTTACTCAAGCTCATCAAGTCTGTTACACGCTGCTTTCCTCTGTCCTTTTTTCCCTCAATCTTTCCTGTGAGTATCAGATTTTCCAAGCCCCCCACCCTTCATCACTACATGCTCCCGAAATCTCAACTGACGCTTTCTGATATTAAATATGTTTACTTCTTTGTTTCCATTTTCTCCAAAACCTCGTGGTTGCTTACATGTTCAGTCCATAGTATCCTCAGCATCTATTGTAAAATTGGGAAATACAATAAAAATTAAATAGACAGTTCTTGCCGGTTGTATTTAATAAAATTGTTTTGTATGAACAGTTGCTGCCTAAATATACTTTATATATATATATATATATATATAATCAAATGGATAAATATATTTAAATGTACGATCATTGATTGCACAACTTAGCGTTTCATGCAAACACAATTGTCAAGTGCTGGTTTTTGGGGTGCTAACCAAAAAAATCAGTACTTGATAATTGCGTTAGCATGAAACTCCGAGATATGCAATCAATGTTAAGTATTATATATATATAAAAATAAAATTATATATATATATATATATATGTGTGTGTGTGTGTGTGCGTGTGTGTGTGTGTGATAATGGCTTTTTATTTATTAATCCTACATATTTTTGTTACTTTAAACGTTATTTTTATTCGATGCCCATATTTGAGTAGACGAAACAGTATTTTATTTCGTCTACCGGTTTGAACATTCGAGGAATATTATTAAAGAAAAGTGCGTCCTCCGACATTTTTCTTTAATAAAATTTCTCGAATGTTCAGACCGATAGACGAAATAAAATACTTTTTTAAAATAAACGGAGCGTCTACTCAAACATGCGTATCCAATAAAAACAACGTTTAAAGTAATATATATATATATATATATATATATATATATATATATATATATATATATATATATATATAGTGCGGACATAAGAAACAATACTGAATATTGGTTCCTATGCACATTATGTTCATATATAGAAACGTTCTCCAATAAATATAACAAGGTTTAAATTATATATATATATATATATATATATATATATATATATATATATATACGCACGAGGGGATGATGGTGAAAATTTCTCAGAACGGACTACTTTCCAAAATACCACCAAATAACTACACATCAGATTCTTTTTGCTTATGAACACTTTTCAACTTCCTAATATATATATATATATAAATATATATATATATATATATATATATGTGTGTGTGTGTGTGTATGTGTGTGTGTGTGTGTGTGTGTGTGTGTGTGTGTGTGTGTGAGTGTGTGCGCACACGCACGTGTGTTTATACATAAATTTGCGCGCATACTTGGGATTTTTTCTAGGTTACACCAGAAAAGTCATTGAGTTAACTGAAGTTTCACTCGCATGGTGAGCTCGTAAAGTTAGTTCATTATAACACTTCTTTTAGCAAAAAAAGTTTAATATCTAAGAACGTCTTTTCATTGCTAGTCCTTATTAATGAATCCCTAACAAAACACACACGCAAACACAGATAGATAGATAGATAGATAGATAGATAGATAGATAGATAGATAGATAGATAGATATGAACTGGGAGCTATCTGATATCGGCTTATTTGCTCTACTAATGCGAGACACCTACCCAAGTTGAAGCAATAGTCTTGTATTCTCTCTTTAGCTTTGCTTCGAATTTATACGGTGTCCGTTTCAGAGAGTAGAAACGGGTTCGAATGACATGCACTGATCTCTTCGTATTACATTGATGGTGGCAAGCTGAAGCATCAATTTCTGCTGAAACAGGACACCGTCACTAGATTAAATCCCTTAACTGAAAGGTGGCACACAGTGCTAGATATAAGGGATGATTTTGCTTAATTTTGATAGCCTAGTTCGAAGTTAACCTTTTCCTGCTTTCCTCGAAAATGGCAAGGAAAATAGAAACAATTATTATATGGTACACGCATAAAAACAGGAAGAGAACTGATTGCCAAATGTATTGAGCTCAGCGTAAATTAAATAACAACCAGAAGATTGGGCAAAGCCTCTAACGTATTAATCAACCTTTTTTTCATGTAGTATTTACATTTTCATGCACGATAAACTAAAACACTGAAATCTCTATTTGTTTAGCGGGAACATCACAAAATTTCTGAAAAATCTCAAATTCAATTACATTAGAGCTCTCCCCACCCCCCATTGCAGACCGAGATCATTTTAATAGACATAATTTAATATAGCAGAAAACGTACATCGATTCATATGAGCTGCACGCCAATGCTAGACGCAGTCAAACAAGTCGTGGTCGTGTCACGTGGATTTAAGTATACGTGTAACGTTTACAACTATGAATATATATTCATGACCTGATCAAGACTTTTTTTTATTCGATTGCATCTATCATGGTATGAAAATTGCGTTCAACCATGAAACAGACTGTCGCCATCTGGCGTTGATCTCTGTATTCACATTATTCCTATTTGCATACGCTATATCCCGGATATTGAGTGATCTTACACTATAAATACAGCATACCTTAAAATACCATATTTTGTCATATATATATATATATATATATATATATATATATATATATATATATATATATATAATTTAAAGAAGACATACAAATTTAACGACCTGACTTCCAAGGATGAAAAAATGAATTTTTTACACTTTTGAGGGGTAGTATTAAGTTGATGTTACTTAACTCTCTCTCTCTCTCTATATATATATATATACATATATATATATATATATATATATATATATATATATATATATATATATATATATATATATATATACATATATATATATATATATATATATATGTATGTGTGTATGTGTCTGTGTGTGTGTGTGAAAATATTATGTCTGTTAATGTGTACGTATCTTTAAATATTAATAAATAAATACTGTTTACATTTGTTCACGCAATAACCACTCAAGCTTGAAACTTACTGAATGAGATGTGTTATATGAACGTTAACTGAAAACGTATGTTTAATTAAACAGTATTAATTACATTTACAGGTTTGAATGTTCTAGAAATAACCGGAAGTTCTCTGTGGCTGAACGGTCATAATATATATATATATATATATATATATATATATATATATATATATATATATATATATTCAGCCATTTAGCTATACGGATTCAGGGATACAGAGGATAATTCGATAGTCGGTTATTCGGACGGTCAGCAAGCAGCCAGAGTTGAGAATCGAGTAGTACCAAATTAGAGACAACGTCTTCAGAATGTGAAAGTCAGATTTCACTTTAGTCTTTCCGACTGTATGGTGGTCAGACGATTTGACTGAGAGAGAAAAAAAGACTCAGTTCTAGCTAGCTCTCATTCTGTCTCTGACAACAACAAAGCGAGAAATCAACGACTAAAATCTAAACCTGAGTTGCATTCTGGTGGTCTTACCATTAATACGACGATCACCAACATAAGAAGCACTTGTCTCCTAAGAAGTAAGAATAATTTTTTTTAATTCTAAGACTAGGATATTTTTATTTTTCGTTTATCTTACCACTGTATTTTTCTCACTGCGTTCAAGGTTAATATACTTTCGACTGTTAAAGTAAATAACACGAATGTGGAATAAACAAAACGAATGGCAATATTATAGGATGTGTTTTAAATCTTGTCAGAAACTATTTCTTTATTTCGATTTCACGCTGTTAATAGTCGAAGAGCATATCGACCTTGTACGTTTTGATAAAAAGTAATAATAAAAAAAATCGGTTAAAACTTAAGGGCTGTATTCGTAAAAATTCTGTAGTTGCGTAACAATCACACTCCCACATCTGATACATTCTCTCAGATTAATTAAACCATTATTAGTCGGGTTAGAACTTTCTTGCGGCTGTCAAATTAGTGTTTTGTTTAATGGCCTATTTAAAATTCATATTTAAGCTGTTTGCATCGTTGATTTATGAGTGTTAACGAAAAATAATTTTCAATATGTTGAAATCATTTTTTCTTCTGCAATATTGATTAAGGGGTTTGAACCTCGGATTTAATAGCATTCATTCCACCCACTGAACCAATCGCCGAATCATCGGTGCGGTTGACACTAACTGACTGTTAGTGTGTAGTCGTGTGTTGACCCTTGTAACATAGTTACGAAGTTGACAAATGAGAACATAAAACGTGTACTGTAAAAAGAAGACTTAACTTAAAGACTAAAACAAATGGAAGTGAAAATAAGAATAAAAAAGCAAAAGAAGGGAGAGGCATCCATCTTTTTTTATAGAATTTTGTAGTGCCCGAGTTTGGAAAATTCACACAGGAACAGTCGGTATTGTTGGAAACGAGTAAACAGAATAAAGAATTTTAAGCCTGTCTATGTGAAAACAGAGTGGAGGACAACATGAAGATTGGGGTGAAGAGCGGGTGTATATATATATATATATATATATATATATATATATATATATATATATATATATATATATATATATATATATATATTTATATATATATATATGTGTGTGTGTGTGTGTGTGTGTGTAGGGGTGCGATAAACGATAATGACTACTTAAAATGTAAGAGGTGTGAAGGGGCAACTTGGTTATATCATTAGGTAAAGGGGCCTAGTTTTTCTTTTTATTTCTAAGTACGGAGAAGTGAAGTTTTTTTGTTTTATTTTTTTTGTTGTTGTTTTTGGGTTTTTTTATTAAACGTCAGCATATGAGAGAAAAAATAAAAATAATAATAATAAGCGATAGAATGAAACGAAAAGATAAAAGGGGAAAAAGTGAGGAAAAGGACTATATAGAAAAAAAAGAGAGAAAAAGAGGAATAAGAAAATAAGGTCAGAAAATCAATGAGAGACGGAAAGAAAAAAAATAACAGGAGTGGAAGAAAAAATATAGAGGAAAAGACAAAGAATGAGAGAGAGGGAGTGAAGGAGGAAAAGATGACTACTTTTTAAAGTGGAAAAATAGAATTTGAGCAAAGAA